>PVHT021183693.1:5177334-5292463 GCA_004024745.2 Catagonus wagneri | reverse complement strand
CGATCCCTGCCCTTGCTCAGTGGGTTAACGATCCGGCGTTGCCGTGAGCTGTGGTGTAGGTTGCAGACGCGGCTCGGATCCTGCGTTGCTGTGGCTGCGGCGCAGGCCGGTGGCCACAGCTCCGATTAGACCCCTAGCCTGGGAACCTCCACATGCCGCGGGTGCGGCCATAAACCCGCGGCCATAAAATGACAAAAAAGGCAAAAAAAAAAAAAAAAAAAAAGAATTAGCATTCTAGATCTTGGCTAGTGTTGGTACAATGCCTTCTGTGTTCACAAATCCTTAGCAACACTTCAATACCCCCAAACTTCCCCCCTTATCTCATCACAGTACAAATAATTATACTGTTATAATATGCATTAGGAAAAACCCAATTGCACTAACATGTTTCTGTATAATCCTGTTATTAAAAAGTAACTGGAATTTGGTTAATGCATAGCTTATTTTCATGTTTAAAAAACTAATCTTGTCAAATATTCCTTTGCTAGCACATTTTCTTAGTTGTATTCTAGTCCAAAAACTTACAGACATTGCTAAAATACCTCAAGATATCAGCAGCATACCAGATCCTTGAGAAGGGCTAGGTTAGATGCCACACTACCAAAACAATCCAGTCATCTAGATTTTTAAAATTTCAAATTGGTCTTGCTTTCCTTTATCCCACTTTTTGATCTCTAAATACTCTATTTTACTGCAAATTGGAAATTTACCCAATTTTATTTCAAAGCGGAACTTTTAAATATAGAAAGCCAGAGGTTGCCAAAGGAATTGAATGCTTAATATTTAATCCAAACTGAGTAACATTTTGAAATATATAAAGTTCGCTTTTATTATTAACTCAAGTTGAGATAAATGTATCAGCAATCTATTTGTGTTTTCATCTATCTAAACAGAAAATTCACTGGGAGGAAACCAATCTCTATTGTGCTGTCTGCATATTAGACCCAAATGTAACCATTTCCATTAATATCGCTACTATATTTAAGTCTTGAATGATGAAAATATTATCTGGATAAATGCATTTAAGTATCTCAAGGTTGAGATTCTTACAATGGTCTTGGTTTGGGGTAAATGGCCCGGTATGTTTTGGCTCAGATATTTCTCCCCAGAAATATATTGTGGCAAACATCTGACCGTAATGACAATAATACTGTTCCTATCACTTTAGACAAAAAACTCGTTGAATTTAGTGTCTGTCTACAGATGGTTTGACATTCCCTCCAACCATGTAATCCTTTCTGGCAAGTTGTTTCTCCACTTCTAGCGTCTAAATATTCCCTCCTGGCTGGGTAAACCCCTCTCCTGCCCCCTAGCGGAGGGTTTGACAGTGCACCAGCAGCTAGGACAACCAGCGATTATTTATTGATCACCTGCTGTGTGCCCAGCGCTGTGGAGGAAGCTGAAGCGTGTCCAGATCTGGGCAGAGTCCAATGCCACGCAGGGGCTTTGGAAGATGATTTAGGATTGAGCAGATATTCTAACTTTCGGTCCTTGTGGCTCTCCATCACGGGGGCCTCTTCAGAACGCCGATCTGACCCGTGTTGCCGTTGGAGCCTAAATGGATGCATCTCTGGCCACCAGAAGCTCCTAGCTACAGCCAGTTTGAGACGGAGAGGCTGGCTGCCCCTTGGCGGGCCTGGTTATAATTTGCGTCCTCTTGTATAGAGCTGTCCAGTTTGACCTGTAGTTACAACCAATCCTGGATCAGCATTGTCAGACTTCGGTTCCACCACACTCTGTTTGAAGAGCCCCATTTTGTGCAGTGGCAGCCACAACAAAACCCAACTTTCCTCTGTGACTTTGTTCTTTTGATTTTTAATAGATCAAAGACGTGGAGGGAGGAAGGAAAATCAAGGGAGGGGGAAAAAAGAGAGGGGGTAGGGATTGTTGTCGTGTCAAGATGCAGCGCCCATTTGAGGCCACTAGCCCCATTAGAAGGGAAAAGTGCATGGAAAAGGGCGAGAAACCTGCACTTGGCGCTGCATTGTTTGGGGGATTCGAGCTGCGGCGGCCGCCGCCGCCGCCATACAGTACGATCTCCATGGCAACGCAACCTGCTGCTGCCGCCGCCAAAGTTGAAGGCGCTTGAAAGGGCTCGAAGAGACTAGGATCACAACCCTATTTCGGTTCTCCGGGAACAACGGGTGAAAATGAAGGAGAGAAAGAAAGGAGGAGAAAAGGAAGAAGGAGAGGAAGAGCAGAAGGGAGAGAGAGAGAGGGAGGGAGAGAATATGAATGAATGAGGGAGGGAAAGAGAAGACAGAATTGAGAGAGAGGGAGGCAGGGGGAAGACCAAGAAAAACCCCACCCCAGGCCTATGAATGCTGGCATTGTCCCTTCTTTTCTGAATCTGATTTACCATATCATAACCCCCAGGAAGAAGAAAACATCAATATCCCGAAGGAATGGAGATGTTTCTATGGAAAACCTAGGAATTTTAGTCCATAACAGATCTGGTGTAAAAAAAAATCAAAGAGATCAAAGGCAGAGCTCCCTGGAGTATAGATGCGTCTCTGAATTAAAGATGGACGATGCAGACTACAAAGTACTTTTTTCTTCTTATTCAGTCCTCTGTTTCCATTTCAAGGGAGGCTCTGGCCTCGTCATATCTGAACTAGACCGTCATTGCAAACAATGTCATGAAGGGGAATAAAAGGAGGAGTGGGGGCACCAGGAATTTGGCTTCCTGTGCCCCAGCCTGGTTTCCAACCTTCTTCTCCAGTGGGTCTCAGTGGAGGTGTCAGCCCAGCCCTCCTTGTAGAAGGATCTCCTGGGGGAAAAACCACCATCACCCTCAGTCCTACGGGGACACTCCAGAAAAATGAGATCTGCTGAAATTAGGGGAAGGGAAGTTAGCAGGCTGGCTTTTTGCCTCGCCAAATTATGCTCAGGGCAGTTAAAGGCTCAGTGTGGCAGTTCTGGGGCGGGCGGGAAACAGCAGGATCTTTAGTCCGAGATGTGGGCTGGAGGGTGCGGGGTATAGGACACCCTGGGTCTGGGAATTTTAGGCCAGCCCCAACAGTTGTCTTTGCAGGGTGGGTTCCTGGCAGCTCTTCCAAAAGAGGGGCTCACCAAAAGGGAAAACTTTGAGGGGGCAATTAAGTGAGGTACCTCCTGCTTTGAGGCACCTCAATTTGCACATGTAAGAAACAAATTCTAAGTGTTTTTGAGATACTTTTGGCAAGAAAGACTAGCTCACACTTTTTTTTTAAATCTAAGGCAAGTTGCAAAGTCAGGGATGGGGAGTCCAGGGTGCATCCGTGGAAGAGCATGTAGTCCTAGATGAATGTTGTGTTCATGTGCACGAAGAGAATTCTCTGGCCTGGCCTGCATGGTGTGTGTGTGCACACGCCGCACTCACTCAGAAAAGGGTGCTCCCATCCTCCAAGTGGCTTGTGGGCTTCTTCGGGACCTTATGGCTGGGAAATTAAAACAGCAAATATTCGTATGCTAGAGACAGTCTGCTTCCTCCGGAAAGGAGCGAAGATAATCAGCCAGACGGGTCCGGACATATGTGTGAGGAGCCACACTTCCAGGGGCTGAGGGCCTTTGCCCAGCAAGCCTCCCCTTCGATTTCTGCAAAGCCAATGCCAGCAGATGAATATTAGAGAAGTCAATTAAGTTGTTTGCAAACACACGCGGGCCAGTGAGGACCACGGAGGGGAGAAAGCTGGTTCCCAGGGTGGGATCAGCATCTGCACTGGCCGCCAGCGGCCCCGGGGTCAGGCCCAACACTAAGTAAACAGTGCCTGCGGCTGAGGGGCTCCTTTGTAGCGGCCGCAGCTGTCCAGCCGCGTATTGTCTCTCCAGGGCCGGAGACTCCGCTGCTATCCCGGCGCCAACTCTGTGCACAAAAACAGACCGGGGCAGGCTGCACTTCCCCCCTCACCTCCCCCCAGGCTGCGAGGGCTTGTCTTTTCTCTCTCTCCTACAGCAGCCTAACCTCTCTGGACAGTTTTTCTCCTTAAGTAACAGAGCACAATATGGGTGGAAAAAAAAAAATCCAGAACCTGGGGGAGAGTGGGGGACAGGAAGGAGAAAAAGAGCCCTTCCCTTTCCAGGAATGGGAGGTGGCAAGAACATCATTACAGAACAAAAGAATAGGAGGTTGGAAAAGGCAGTAAAGTTGAAAGCAAGAATGATCAGGGGAACTTTGTTTATCCTGAGCTGTCTGTCTTGGAGAAGCTGGTGTATGTGTCTGAAGGCAGAAGGAGGGGCACTGGGAAAGGGTCTGGTAACGCCTTTCCTCAGCTGCAGGGTGGGGGGTTGGTGTTGGGACCTGGGCTCACTTAGGGGGCCCAACAGACTTGCCCCAAGGGTTCAATCACCTGGGTGGCACTTTGCAGGCCTGAATTTCTCCTAAGGATGAAAATCTAAATTTCAACACACTTTCCCCACAACACCTGCTCTCCCCTCAGGAAGCAAAGGTGTGGAGGGCACTTGAAGCACTGGGAAGGGGTACTGGGAGCAGGTGATCCACAGCTTGAGGATGGTTTTGTCCAGTGCAGCCTCTTCCACACCCTCCACCTGTGCCCTAGAGCCAATGTTTCCTAGAGTAAAATAGCTTTTCTCTCCAGAAGCCCAGAGTAAGAGGAGTACAGGCTGAGGGGAAATTGGCACCACAGGCAGCTTGTGGTGATGTACAGGGCTGCTCTTGAGATGAGGCCTCTGGCAGCTTCCAGACCCAACCCCATGCAAGCACACTCTACAGACTCTGTGGCCTTCACTTCAGAGGGATTTGTGGGACATATTTCTCAGAATTCAGTTGAGTGGCCAAGTCTAAGGCTTGTCCAGGTGCCTGGGGCCTGTCTTTCAGGTCCTCATTGAACTCAAAGTCAAGGAAGTGGTTCAGATCCTCAGAGAGACAAGTCTGACCACCTCAAATGAGAGTGGTACCAGAAATCTGGTCCAGAAATCTGGCCAATGTCACTTGCCAAAGAGTTAGCCACTTGAGTCCTAGCTCTGGAAAGATTAAAAAAAAGTTGGCTGCTCTTCTCTAAGTATCTGGCACTAATTCCCTTATGATCCCTTTTCTCTAGAGAAAAAAAACATTAAATTTCATATTGAATAACAACTGTCTGCCAGATATTGGGGGATAAGACCATTCATCTGGCTTAGGTGGCTTCTCTCTTATTCCTTTCACTTAACAACCTCCTAGATATAGAAAGTTGGAGGCAAAAATTATACTAAAATTTTAAAACACGATCAGGGTGTTGCTGCTGAAAAAAAACCTCTACTACCTGGCTCAGTAAAAACTTTTGACTCCAGACTGAAAGTTTTCAAGAAATCAAGCTTCTGCCATTTTCTGCCAATGCTCAAGAATTTGCATAGTTGAATTTTTTTTTAAAGGTCCGAGAGAATAGCAAAGGGTTAAGTGAGGGCCAAAGTTCTGAGAAGCCAAAGCTAGAAAGTTCCTTACATACAAGTGTGTCTTGGGGGTGGGGAGAGGGGGAAAGTCCTTGAGGTCCCTGCCCTTCCAAGCTGAATTGGCAAAGTTTAATTAACATGAAGAATGGATGAGTTTTAAGCATTCTGACATTAGCTCTAATTACTTTTGTGTGTGTGATTTGCTGGGGGTGGTGGTGGTGGTGAGACCTCAGTCAGCTATTGGATTCCAGGAAGTCTGTCCTTCTGTTTCCCTAACCAGGAAACCTATAGGTATTAAAAGGAAAATTTTGAGAGAAGGAGGGTGCCTCCCATCCCGGCCAGCGGGAGAAGGGATGCGGCAAACGCGTTTTCCTTGTCAGTCAGTGCAGAATCATGGGGCAGAGGACAAGGGGGCCGGGAGCCCCCCAGCATGGTCAGGTGTTTAGAAGCTTTCCGGAGTCTTCTTTACAGAACACTTACTTGCAACTTGCAAGGTTTGTTTTTTTGTTTTGTTTTGTTTTGGTGAGACATTTGCCGAGGACAAATCCGATGGCAAATCGTTCCTCAGGCAGTGGTCCAAATTCTTCAACTAGCTGGCGCTCGGGGGCGCGCGTGGCAGTAGAGACTGCAAGCCGCGCCAGGCGGTTTAGCCTCAACTTTCCAAACGCTGCGCTGGTCTTCCTCAATGGAATGGAGGCTGCCCTGCTCGTGGGGCTCCCCTATGAATTGGAAAGGATGTGGGAAAATATTGGGCAACTTTGCCACCTCCGCAGCAAATAAACAGGGCAATTAAAATGACACAGATGCTGGTGTTCGACTTCGCGGTTTCTATGATCATTAAAGCCAGAGACTTCAAAAAAAAAAGAAAAAGAAAAAGAAAAACTCAATTAAGGCTAATGACGGAGCTTTTCTTCTCCCCAATAGTTGGCGGGTTAAACCAATTAGATACATTCATCAAATTCTTTCCAGCAAGTTTTTATAGGCATTAGGATATATTCTCAATACAGCGCAGGGACTCGCACACAGCTAATCGCTTAGCGCAGGCGAAAGGGGGAAGTGCCCCGCCCCGGGGTTTAGGAAAAGCATACCCTCCGTCCCATTCCAGGTGGCCGTTTGTGCGGGGCCGTGGGGTCCAAGCATAGATTTTTCTAGCGCAACATTGGTCCCTTTCCCACACTTCTTTCCCTAAAAGTCTCTTGGAATTTCCTTTCTCATAGCCCCTCTGAGTGTTTAAGGAGCAGGCGTCTCTGGCAAAATCTAATTCTTTTTGCGGCAGAACAGAGCCTAGAAAAGGCCAGGATTAAGACCACTGAAAATGGCAATCGAATAATGGGAAAATCGTATTAATTCTCCTTTTGCAGTTTTCCTAGAATCTGCTGTGGAGGCCAGGAGAGAAGTATTTCTAAGGGGTCCAGATCTTGGAGGGAGAGGGGAGGAGCCGCAGAGGAAGGGAGTCAGAAGGACCCCCCCACCCCCCCCGCAAGAACTGAGCGCCCCAACAACCTGGCCTCACCAGGTCTACCCAGGGCAAGACAATTGCCCTGGGTAGATTTGAGACAATTTCCCCAAGCTTGGAGCTTGCACCCAGCCTACCTGGGAGAGCTGTAGAAGTTGAACCTCTAGGGAGGCTGTCCCAGACTCCTCTGAACAGGAGTTCTGTCTTTTGGCTCAAACCCCATGCAGTCTGCTTTTTGACCAAGGACTTCCTTTGCGTCGCTACAGAGTGAGAAGTACCTCTCCAACTTGTGGTGAAGAAGGAGAGGGAAATGATTCCATGCCTCCGGTTCCTGCTTCTGGAGCCCGCAGGCTTTTCAACAACAGGTGAAAGGGAGTGGAATGTGGCCTCAAAGCTGATCCTAGTATCTCATATGTATCATTTAACTGTGCCCATAGGTGTCACATTTTTTATGTATATATATATTTGCATTATATATAGACATTTCTATATCTATATTTATCCCATCTAATTCAAACCACCAGTACTTGATGTATATTACAATATGCTTTCATTTTCTTTTTGTATATTACATGAGTACATTAAATGGCATATGTATATTACACGGTGTTTGCTAGATATTAGGATTTGTATGTATATATGTGATACATATTGGATGCGCATTGTCATTTGTGAACTATATTGTATATTAAGAGACAATAATCAAGTTGCATTTAGGGACCAACATTATCTAATAGGAAGCATATTATAAATTAGGTGATCTATACTAAGCTGGAGACATATATATACATTAGTTTTTAGAGTGTGTACAAAAAATTTTGCATGATGCAGAGTAAAACCTTTTGACCTCCAACCCTAGCTGGCCGAGACCAAAACGAGCACGTTCTTTGTCGTGCCATTTCTAAACCTGCGTCACCTCCACCACCTTGATAAAAATAAGAAAATTATAAAAGTAGGTAGACCAACAAAACACTCTAACCTTCTCCTTATCTGGCCCACTGTGCCCTCCCTGACCGCAAAGCTAGTTTCTTTGGGGTTTGAGTTTGGCTCCGCGCGCGAATATTCCCTTCGCGTGGCAACTTTTCAAACCCCAGCTCCGGGGTTCTGAGATCCCAGGCAAGGGGAGCTGAGAGAAAGGCGTGACTCAGCCCTAGTCCCACCACCAGGAAATACGGTAGCTGATAGGGAGGAATAAGGTTCTAGGTGAGAGCCAGCATTTGTATTATTAGTCAAGCAAGTCAGCGGCTCTTGAATGTGAGTCTGTGACACCTGGTTGCAAGTGAAGCCGGTAGCAGGGGAGTGGGAAGTTCGAAAAACTTCGATTTGCAAGAGGAAAAACTCTTTTGAACCTTCCACGCAGATGGTGCCAATCCGCGGTAATCATTTTCCAGCTCCTCCGGAAGCTGCTCTCCAAGCGAAGGCCCAAAGTAAATAAACACCCCCGTCCCTTCTCAAAGTCATGCCTTTAAAGGGAACACCGTTGGCCTAATTACGCTTGAATTATGCAAGGAGCTCCGAGAAGGATAGAACTTTAGACAAATAATTGCGCCATTGTGTGCGGCCGCCGGCCCGCGCGCCCTCCCCCCAGTTTTCATCACTGGGCGCTCGGAAGGCGGCGGGGCTCGCAGCCACCTGAAAACCGCCGCCGGGGGCCGAGCCAGAGACTCCTGCCTAATTAACCTACTTTTCCACCCGGTGGATGTCAAAATTGCAGAAAAAGTGTTGGCGGAGGAAAAATAGGGACACCAGGGTTCCCCATCCCCGCCCCCCCTTGGAGTCAAGCAAAGTTGCTTTGCCAACTGTTGTGATTCCTTGAAAGCTTTTGCAGTTCAGGGAAAAAGCCCTGAGATGTCCAGGGAATTGCTTAAGAAAATCTTACTGCGCTCTTAGGGAAGCCTTGAGGAGACAACGGTTTCAGTATTGATACAGTAGATCATCGTGGTCAAAGGACTTCTCAAAATCGGGAAATAAATGAGGATGATGTGAAGACACTCCCCCAATGATCTCTAGAGGAAAATTAATTTTCCAAATGAGAATGCGTTTAAGTTCATCTCACATACAATTTCCTGAATGACTAGCTAAAGTTAGGGATTTTAACCCAGAGCGAGTGTACTCTGCTATAAGTTTGGTAAACGGTCACTGATGATCACCCAGCTGCAATGATTAATTATGTGATACATATCTGTTTCCCATCAAAATCAAGAGTTCCTCTTCATTTAATTTGGCGAGGACTGCATTTGTATTTTTAGGACGGGGGAGTCACATTTGGATCATGTTCTCAAAAAGAAAATCTGTCTGTAATTACTTCCAAACTTCACGAATTCCTAAAATAATTGAATAACACACTATTTGGCTTATTAAGTATCTTAAATATTTCCTTAACATTAGCAAAATTTACTAGTTCTCTGTGAAGCTAATTTTGGAAGAAAATATATAAACTCTGAAGTTTAAAGGGGAGGGCTGAATGTGTGTTAGAACAGAAAACGAGTCCTTGCAGATTGTTAGAAAGATTTTCTTTGAAAAAAGGTAGATACTTTGCTATTCAATTAGTTCATCCCCCCTAGCTTTAAAAACTCCACAGGACTTTAGCTAAAGGTGCACAAAAACATTTTCCCAGAGGGCTTAGGTATATTTATCCATGGAGCCCATGGCAACTAGTATTTTATAAGCAGGTAGTAGAGAGTTGGCTGGTGGAGGTAAAATGCTTCTGAAGTGAGTTCCTGAGAGGCCAATTCCTGAGCGGTGTGTTTTCTTTAGGAAAGTTAGTTATCAGCACATAAATGTCTCGGTGAAAATAGTCAGGATGCCTTGAGTTAATGGGCTATGAATCGCACAATTAACTGTATTCAGCATTTTTCAGTGACCATTTTTCTATTCACTTGCACACAAATAAACCTCTGTGCACAAAGACATATAGGCAAGCAAAAAAATGCACCCAGAAAATTAAGTCATAAGTACAAACATGAAAACAGCAGTGGCAGGAGAAGAGTAAAAGATAGGATGAGGGCTGTATGGGATGTCAGCTGAGTCTGTGACTCTGAAAACTGCTAATTTATGAAATGCCGCCTGGCCGAAGATGTAGGCATCTTTGGGTAGCTCCTGACTAGGTAACTAGAAAGTGAGCACAGGACCCTGTAATATGTGCTTCCTTGAGAATAAGAATAAAAATGGGTGAAATTTTTCCAACTTCATGTTTAATAAGAATTTAGGAGTTTAGAAAACCTGACACATGTCTATTTTGAGTCCATGCAGTAAAATATTTGTACTCATTGCCCCTTTCTGTCCCCTAAACCCCTCTGCATACATTTTCCTGCTTACCTAAAACTCCTTCAAATTTTGTCTCTGATAATCTGAATAAACCCTAAAGCTTTTGTGCTCCACCTCTTGATCATCACTTAAAAAATTAAGAAATATTCATCATGAATGAATGATCTGATTCCTAGGATTCTACAATGATTTACTTTTTTTTCCTGTTGCTTTTAAATACCTCTGAATTGCTCCCTCCACACTCTCTTTTAATATAGGGCTATGTTTTAGTTATTTCTAAGGATATTTGTAGCATGGTTTTTGATTAAAAGTTATTTTTATTTTCAGTGTTAGTCTTGAATGAAGTTTCCTTAACATAATGAATATCTATAGCTCCTGAAATTTCATGAAGTTCCGGCCCATGGTTAGTTAGAGACTCAGGCTGTTTTTATTATATTATTATTGTTATGTATTCGAACAAGTGAGTAGAACCATTAGTGCATTCATAAAGATGATTTTCTAACAAAAAATACATGAGAACTGTATTTCCTATTTCTTTAAAAAAACACCTTGCTTGTAATGGCTTAATATGCCCTTTCTTTTAGCTCAGACATCCTCTCTCTCTTAAAGATTTCAAAGCAAAATCATAACCCAGTCACTGGAATGAAGGGCAATAGGGAAAACAAAATTTCATGGGCTTTGATCTGTGTTTGGTCAGATTGTAAAAAATACATGATTGTCTTAGCTCATTGGTGGACTGAGAGAATACTTCAGGGAAGTTCTAGTATCCTGGTATGCTTAGGGATAAGAATGGGGAGTTAATTATAAATTCTTTCCCAAAGGAAAAATTTCCTGTAATAATTGTTGCTTTCAGTATCAACAAACCTTACATTAGAAATATGGGTGTGTTGACCTTAATCAAGTTGGAGGTTTAAAAAGTTTGTATTATATCATTTAGTATAAATGTGAATTAAGATAAATATTTAAGTAATCAACATGCTTAAAAATATTTTTGTTATATATGTGCCTATATACACAATATACACATCTACGTACAGATTAAAACAAATTTATAATGGTTTAAAATCATTTTTATAAGTTCATTTTTATACAAGTAAAGGTACTAGTAAATAAATAGTTTTTGAAACGTTATTTAGCCAAAGTAACAGATGATAAAATCAACTAATTGCTAGGGAATAAGATTGATATAATGATTTAATCATCTTCTCTAAAGTTCACTATTTCAATATTTTAGATATACTACTATCTTGTTAAATTTCTCTTGCAGGAGCTTTAACTTGGATATTGGTTGAATCACATCTTTAATATGCTAGTATTTATTAGACAACATAACTTTACGTTGCACCCAACTAGGAATCAGTTTTCTATATGAGTGTTTTGTAAATGTGGAAAATATTTATTCACAATTCCTTTATAACAACATCTTAACTATTTTCTACTCTGTTCAGCTCGTAGATCTTTAAAACAATATGGTTATTTGTATAATACAACTATGGAATAAAAGGAAGCTACCAAAAGCAGTTTATTCATATTGGCTACAGTGATACTTAGCTTAGGCTGGACACATTCGATTTTGGAGGTGGAAATGATAGTCCAGAATATATTAGTCCAACCTGTACTGAAATGCTCAGCTGCAAAACTGGTGTATGCAACCCAGCTGCCATCCTGGGAGCAGAGAGACTTTTCCTAGCTGCCTGTTTTTCAGGTGGAGAGTTCACTCTTTCTCAGTCATGATGAACCTGACTGGTTAAACCTTGTATATGGTCTCTGAAAGAGCTCTTGGGCCCTTTTGGTTCTAAAAAAGCAAATATCTGTTTAATTTTCTATAGTATTGACAGTTAAAAAAAATCCAAAGATATTATGTTTGGAATTATTCTGATCAGCTGCATGCGTATGTGTGTGTGTGTGTGCGTTCACATATATGCATATATATATATATATGCATATATATACAAATATATGTCAAAAGAATGTTTTTACATATTCACAGAGAATCACAGAGGATCAGACATTGACATTGTTTTATTTTATTATATTGAAACAACCATTAATAGAACATTTATAAAATTAAAATTGCCTGAAAGAATTTGAAGAGAACCATGTACATTTAGCAGTATAGTAGGGGAAAGATAAACATCAAAGCTGGTTGAAACGAAATACAGAACAAAATATGAGAGTCTAATGGATTTCTCATTGTTTAGGCAACTTGGGAATAGAAGGTGGTTTAAGAGGCCTGTCTTTGTTAGATATCTAAATATTACTTACACTGGAAGTAATATTATCTAAATATTACTATCTAAATATCTAAATATTACTTACTAATATCTAAATATTATTATTATCTAAATATTATTATTATTTAGATAATAATATTATTATTATCTAAATATTATTATTATCTAAATATTATTAATATCTAAATATTATTATTATCTAAATATCTAAATATTACTTACACTGGAAGAAAATAGGGTCATGGAAATGAACTTACTCTAATCAATCTAGCTAGTCCAGGACCAGATCTATGTCTCCTGGTCTTCATCCAGATTTTATTTATGGGACAAGGAACATTAATGGTGACCGTAATCTCTTTGAAAGGCGAATCTGTTCCTCTCACAAGTTTATTGTGCTTGCATATGCCTTGGAACAAAAATTTGTTAATGAAAACAGTAAAATTGAATCCCTGAGTGTGGACAACATTTCCGGAGCAAGGCAAGACTAAATTAACTCGCCGGCAACCTATTCTATCCTGGAAATGCTGGAATAAGTGTACAGTAGGATGCTATTTTTAGTGAACTCTTATTTGGGAGAAAAAGAGGTCCTTGGTCAGTCCATGGTTCACTGATGCCTATGAGTGAGTCCAAGACTGAAATAGGTGAGGTGACATAGACACATACACGAAAGGAGTTTTTAGAAGCTGTAAAGACCAAGATTAGTGCCAGAATTTGTGAGTGGGTTGGGCTTGCACAAGGACAGTGGGTAGAATTCTGGCAGCACAGTTTTGTACAGAATAAACTATCCAAATACTATATGCAGAGTAGTAAATAACTTTATATATATACATATATACATATACACATATACATATACATATATATACATATATATATATTTGACTATTTTATTTTTCTATATGATATTTAGGGAGCAAAATACTCTCTAGTGGCCTAGAAACAATATTGATTGCCTTGCATTTAATTTTTACTCATTTTGTAATGACCAAATAAGCAAAATTTTGTCTTAAAAAATAACATATTGTTCCTATCCCTACTCTTTAAACTGAAAAAGATAGTTTCCCTCAAATTAAATCAATTCTCCAGGAAAAAAATATTTGATCACTTAATGATTGCACAAACGTTTTAAATATTACAAGATTTTGAATAACTGGAAAAATTATCTAAATTTCCCAAAGTATCAAAATATTGGCAGTCTGGTGTCTTTATGAATTGATCGAAATATCTGGAGTATATAGTTTGTGTTGGGGAAGTGGTGTTTTTTCTTGCCTACATTTGCCAATATCTGCTTTATATAATCTAAATTTATAGCTGCACTATGGGGGTGGAAATTGGGGAAGATATTTGGTATGCTGCCCTCCCTCCTAATAGGCTTGAGAAGTAGCCTAGCTTTATTGTTTATTTATTTTTGGGCCATGGCACGCAGAAGTTCCCTGGCCAGGGATCAAACCCACACCCTAGTAGTGACAATGCTAGATCCTTAACTTGCTGAGCTATCAGGGAACTTCTAGCTTGGCCTTCTTAATACCGAACCAAGAGTGAGGATATTTATATCAATACCTCTATTGGGGGTGTACATGATCTTTTAAGGACTGAGAATTTTACTTATCCTGCTTGGATGTTTCTCGGTCATCAATTTACTTCTTCCTTCTTCTTCCTTTTTTTTTTTTTTTAATAAGATTCTATCCCACAGCAAAAGATCTTTCTAATTCATAATATGATAGTGCCATAATCTAGATATTGTTGAAACATCCTTTTCAAGGTATTTTGTTGTTGGTGGTGTTACTTGGAAAAGATATCCCTTTTGCTGTAGGGATATTTTAACTGAGATTCTCTTTTCTTTTTTCTGAGCAATATAGAATTAGCTTGGGGTCATGTAATCAGTGGAAGGTATCAATACCACAGGATACTGCTATAGAGAGGCAGTATTTGGAGTTTTTAATTCAACAGAAAGACTCACGATTTTATTTGGATGTGGGGATAAAGCATAAGGATATAGGAATGGATTGTTTCATTCTATATATGATGACCAGTGACCCCTTCCAGCGAGTGCTACCTTTTGGATAATATTTAGAAAATGTGGATAGTTTTATAGTGAATTGGACTATAATTTGCTGAAACCACTGAAAAAAACCAGAGATTCTTTTGCCATGTGAAAAATGTGAACTAGTAAACACTTGTCTCTTATGGATTAGAGGCAATGTAATTAAAAATTAAACACCATTCCTATAAAAATATACAAATAGTAATTGAAAGTTGAAGAGTGAATAATAATAAAGCTAAATTTAGCATTATTATTCTGTTTATGGTTATTGACATTAATATAAGCTTTTAATGAAAGTATTTTCTTAAAAAAAACAAGAAACTATTTGTGAGGGCTTCAGAAGTAAGGTGGTGATCAGCTTGCTTTGACCCATGGTTTCAGAGGGAAAGTTGCTGAACCTCGTGTGTGAATAACTGCACCTACTCCCGTAGCAGATGTGTGATAATGGTGACAAAGCAACACAGGTGACAGAACAGCACCAAAAAAAGGCCATTTCAAATAAAGGCATATCATTCCTTACCAGTGTGTTGAGGACTGAATTTTTTAAAAAAATCGTTTGTTGCAGGTTTGGTACAAACTGTATGTGATTAGAGTTTTATGTAGAATGAAGCAGAGAGTTGAGAGCATAATGAATTCACACGCTCAGATTCCACAGTTTTCAATGATATACTGGGGCATGGAGTTGAGAATTTCTGAGTCACACAGTGTGCACTGGAAGGGCTGGAGTTGTGATGGATAAAGACAGGAAGGTGGGCAGGAAAATGGGAATCGGGAATAATAACAAAAGTTTTGTTGTGTGCTTACAAATAAACATTTTGTTTTTGAAAAAAGGCTTTGCTGAAACCCTTTGGGGAGTTTGGGTTTTTTGGGGCATGAGCCACCTGTTCCCCTTCCTTGACTCTGCAATAAAGCCTTCTCTGCTTAAAAAAAAAAAAAAAAAAAAAAAAAGATGGTTTTCTGAGTACTGAGCTGGCCCCCATTTTTTTTTTCCCTCAAGAGCAGGTCCTTGGATCAATATATTTTTTTACTTTTATTTTTTAATATCTTTTTAATTTATAGCACAAACCAAACTTTAACTCCCAACTTTAAATATAAATCCTTTCATTAAGTATCCGAGTTTGGTCTAATTTGTCTTCTTTCTGCCTTGACAGTTTCTTTCTGTAGCTTCTAAAATTGCATATGGATAATTCTTAAATGTCTTTCTCCAGTCCCAGACTCCATCTTTACTTCTTAAGCACCATTTCCAGTTTCCAGACAGAGATGTGTATTTCTCAAAGTATGCCTTGTCAAACTGGAGAGGTCCAAAATGGACCTAAAAATCCTCTCCGTCTCTCCTCTTTCCTGCTCTTGAAGTCTGTTTAATATTTTGTTTAATAGGATCAACGACTTTCAGTCCTTCAAGTTCACAACCAAAGAGTTTTCTTTTCACTTCTTCCCCTATGCCCACATCATAATTTAAGTCCTCCAATTCCAGCTTGCCCAAATTTTTCCTTCTTTTACTCCTTTGTTTCTTGTCACCTGGATAATTTTAAATGTGTTTCTCTACCTAATTTTCCACCTTCCAGTTCATCTTTGATAACAAAGAAGATTATCTAAAGAGCTGTCATCCTTTCAGGATCAACCAGATGCTGGGTACTTTATATAAAATATCCCATTCAATACTCACACGTACCTCATTCAAGAAATGTCACCATCATTTATAAAGAAAATTGGGGCTCAATGACTTAAAGAAACTTTGCTCAGGACCTCCAAGAGAGTGACCACATAATTTCTCATTCAGAGACACTTTTGAGCATGAAAGGGGGTGGGTACTGTGAATAATTAAGTCCAGACAACTTATGTAAAAAGGAATTTCCCCAGACAAACCAGGAAACAAGGTTATCCACTCAGTATGGATTTGACTCAACCAGGATTCCATCCTGCGTCTGTCTGGAGAAATACTGTAGCCATCTTGTGACCATGAAGGGAAGAATTAATTAGTTGAGGATGATAGAAAGGAAGGCAAGGAAGAAGCTGTTCCTTCGATGACCGTCTTGAGCCTCCTATTCTCCATTTTCGTGTTTGTGTGTGTGTATGGCAGAGAGAAGGTGGAGGAGAGATTTCTGAAAGAAATTACGTAAAATAGAAAATTGGGCATTAGATTGATTTCTGTTTACCTATATTATCATACTTGGGAAATTGTAAGTTTTCTCTCCTAAGAAGTTTTGTCCTCTGTAATTTACAGATGCTTTGCTTTGCAATTTTGACAGGCAAGTAATAATGACGGAGTTGCCAAGGTCCAAGAGATGCAGGGATTTAACTTGCAAAGTCACCTGAAAGTTCCGTTTTTATTTGACTTAGGTTCTCACCTTCAGTAGTTTGTCTGCATTTTCTTTCAAGCTTGATGATGTGAAGTATTATAATGCTAATTATTTTTTGCTTCTATTTTTCCTTTGTAAAATCTCCAGCTTTCTTTGGGTGATTTATTTTTTTGTTGTGGGGCTGGCATTGACAAAAAAGAACACCTCTAAATTCATAAGTGATTTGTTAAAAAGATGAAATGTATTGAGTTATTCAGAATTATACAAACAATGCCAATTGTAGGAAGACCACCTGTTCCATGATAGTCAGTCCTCAGAGATTTTAAAACACACTTTCTTCCCAGCCTTAATTGCCTCAGGATGAGGCAATCCTGTGTGTCTGTTCAGAACCATTAATAACCTACTTCACCTGATTGCAGCAAGTGTTTTTTTTTTTTTTCTTTCAGATTTGTCAAATGGTAAGTGTAAGGACTTTATGCTCTGATAAACAACAAAATTGACCAAATTTAGCATTAGGCTTCAGCAAAAGGCAGTTTTTTCTTTCATTTTCTATCTAATTTGACAACTAATGGTTTTTAAAAGTTTAAAGCTGGCTGATCTCTTTCGCACTCTTGCTAGATTCTGATTAGATCAAGTATGGTCTGCTTCTGCTTTATTTCTGGGAAAGGCTCTCTGGGTGTCTTTCCTCCCATGTTTGCGTGATTTGACTGACAGATTGCTGTCTTTTTGTCTTATGATGATGGTGTCCTGCTCATGTACTCTGTTTCTTTGGTTATTTCTAGTATTCACCATTTGATTTTTGTGACTTCCAGCCAGTCACTAAACCTCTCTGTGCTTCGGATTTGTTATCTATGAAATGATGATAAGCTAATGGGATATATTTTCTGAGCAAATATTTTTCAGACCTTTACAAAAAGCCATTTGTAAGGTATGCAAAAATCTAGAGTCAGCACCCATAGACCAACCCTATTTGCTTTCCAATTTTTTGAGAGGTGTAGGGCTCAGTACTGTGACTCTCTCAGCTCTGGCATTGTGTATGCAGGTGAAATTCATTTTAGGATGATTTTAAGAACAACTCAAAGGGGAAAAGTAAGTACAAAATAAAAACCTAGAGTGGCTTTTGTGTGGGGAAAATGGTGTGCTTTGTGATGATGGCGTGGGAGTGTGGGGATGAGATTTGTGAGCTGATGGAATGCACAGAAGTCCAGGGGACATTTCTTGCATGGGACCTTACTTTAGAGACACACAGCTATATGTTCCTCCACTGCTGTGTACTTAGAGACTTAAGATCTGTGTCTCTGGTACCCTTTGCGGAGGGCAGGTTTTCAATAAATATTTAATTTAAGCCATGGAATCATAAAGATATGGTCTTTGTAAATGAAAAAGAAGCAATACTTGGAGTTCCCATTGTGGCGCAATGGAAAGGAATCCAATTAGTAACCTTGAGGTTGTGGGTTCAATCCCTGGCCTTGTTCAGTGGGTTAAGGATCTGGCATTGCTGTGAGCCATGGTGTAGTTTGCAGATGCGGCTCGGATTTGATATTGCTGTGGTGTGGGCTGGCACTGTAGCTCCAATTGGACCCCTAGCTTGGGAACCTCCATATGTGGCCCTAAAAAGCAAAAAAAAAAAAGAAAAGAAAAAAGAAAGGAAGCAACACCAATCCATGTATTGTTAAGTGTCAAAATGAAAGCAAAAATACAGTTAGCATGCATAGTGTGGAAAAGTGGAAGTGTGCCAAGGAAGAATAGAGTAGCCCATAAGATATGACAGTTTAGGAGAAAAGAAGAATTTAGATGTTGCAAAAATGAATCTTAAGTGGTTTGCAAGAGATTCCGAAGCTCATAGTTAAAGTCCACTTTAAAGATATATTAAGGGCAGGAAAATTACCAGAAAATAATTTAGATTTTTTTTATTTCAAGAGCAAAAATGGGTATATAAAAAGACCAAAGCTATCTGATTCGATATCACCTTTCACAATTTACAATGCTCGTTGTGATCTATTCCTTCTCTAACACTAGCTGACTTATGACCACGTGGAAATTATAAGCCCCTTTTTGTGCCTCAGTTTTTGTCACAAGTAAAATAGGGATAATAATAGTACCTATCTCTAAAAGTCCTTATAAGGATGAAATGAGATTATACCTGAAATACACTTTAAAAAGAGTATAGCAGTGAGCACTCATTTAAGCTTAGCTGCTGTTATTAACTATTATTATAATCACTACCACTATCAATATCACCATCACTGAGAGATGTACTGAAAGCATGGACTTTGGAACCAGATTGCCTGACTTTAAATCTTGACTTCATGACTTGCTACCTATGGGTCTTTGGTCAAGTTACTTGTATCTCCAGATTTCTGTTTCCTCATCTGTCAAATGGCAAGAATAAGACTTCCTTTGTAGAGTTATTGTTAAGATTAAATTAAATAATGTATATTAAAGGGTTTACAGCTGTCCTTGGTTTACAGAACATTACTATTGTGATGATGACTGTTTTTCTGACCTCATATTATCCTAGCCGACCCTTCAGCCTCCCTGACATCTGTTCTGTTTCTCACATGCATCGAACACTTATACATCAGGTACTTTGCTCTTGAGTTCGTCTCTTCAAGCCAGGACTTCCCCGACCAACCTGTTTTGCTCCCCACCCATCCTCAAGTATTCTTCAGGTCAGTTTCTGTCTCAGTTCTGTCTCAGCAGTTTCTGGCTTTATCTCTGGGTACGCCTTGCCTCCCCATTTATTATCTGACTCCTCTCATGCTTATGAAATTGTTATTAGTCTTGTGTGCTACTGTGTCCCAGGGCCCCAGATCAATATCTGCCAGATAGTAGACATTCAAGAATAGTTGTCAGCAGTTCCCATTGTGGCTCAGCAGTAACGAACCCGACTAGTATCCATAAGGACTTCTGTTTGATCCCTGGCCTCACTCAGTGGGTTAAGGATCTGGCATTGCTGTGAGCTGTGGTGTAGACTGGAAGTTGTGGCTCTGATTCTGTGCCTAACCTGGGAGCTTCCAAATACCACAGGTGAGGCCCTGAAAAAGCAAAAAACAAACCAAAAACCAGAAATCGTTGTCAAATGAATGGATACAACTGTGATAGAGTCTAAAGTGGTCTGGAGAGCAGGAAGGACTGCTTTTTGTCCTTGCGAGACAGTTTGGAATATGGTAATCAAATCTAGTACATGTAGGTGACTCAGTAAATTTGGGTCCAGCGTTGGTGACTATATACTCTCTGTCAAAACAAAGATACTTTGGAGTTCTTATGTGGCCCAGTGGGTTAAGGATCTAGCATTGTTACTGCAGTGGCTTGGGTTGCTGCTGTGGTGCAGGTTCGATCCCTGACCTGGAAACTTCCACATGCTGTGGGCGTGGCCAAAACAAACAAACAACTGCAAAGATACTTTGAGAATCAAAGGAAGTCCTATTAAAAATCATGTCAAGACAACAAGCAGAAACCAGGATCTTCCAGGATAAACCTTATCTGTGACCAAGCCACATTAGAATTACAGGTGATAGATGCATAAAATGCAGATTCCTGGGCCTCACCCCATTTCCCCAGTGTCAGAATTTTTGGTAAAGGGGCCCCCAAGCATCTATATTTTAGGAAGTGCCCTGGGTGACTCTGACATTTGACCGACGTGCCAGAGGTTGAGAACCACTGGGGCTGAGGATTAGAACATCTTCCTTGGGGGCTTTGTCTTCAACCCAGGAAGCTTCCCTAAAGGTGTTAAATACTTATTAACACTGTTGTGTGGGAGCTGCAGTGGTGAGATTGCTGTTGGGAGCCAAGCGCTCATTAGCACTTGTATAGGAACCTCTGCCTGTTCTTGAGAGTTAATTTCTTGGCAAACAATGCCAGTCTTCACGAAGCACTTCTGCAGTGTGAGGACAAATTTGGGGTAATATAGTGCAAATTGTAGGAAGTGAGTACATTAGCACAAAAAAGATTTAATAAGTCTGGAAGAGAGATTTAGTATACCCGGCAAATGATGTAAGTTTTGAGAAAAAAAGGTGAATTATGGTAACATAAATAAAAGCTAATCACTTATAGTCGAACCCTGTCATTTAAGAAATAATGCTTTTGAGAGGATGTTGGAGTTTGTATGTCAGACTAACGTGCAAAATATAAAATGTTTTGTGGATTTTTGCCACATGTATCTTTGTGTTGGTGGCACAGGCAGTATTTTCTGATCATGGGTAATAGCGGTAAATAAAGCCTTTACCTTTTTTTGACTTTTTTATTTCTCACTTCTGTCAAGATTTCTTCTCGTCCATTTCATCTCCCTGAACCACTGATTGCCCTTTGAGGTTTTTCATGCCATTGTGAATCTTATCTCTTTTCCATCCTTTTCTAACCTCTTAAAATTCATTCATTCATTGAGCATCCCTATGTGGAAAAATAATGTATGAATTTATACTTTCATCAACTTAAAGTTTTACAGACAAACATGTGGACTTGGTTTTTAGTAGTCCCAATAACAAGTCTTTCATTTAAGCTGCAGTTTTTTTGCTTTTCCTTTTTTTTTGCTTTTTAGGGCTGCATATGGAGGTTCCCAGGCTAGGTGGCAAATCAGAGCTATAGCTGCCAGCCTACACCAGAGCCACAGCAATGTCTGCAACCTACGCCACAGCTCACGGCAACACCGGATCCTTAACCCACTGAGCAAGGCCAGGGATCGAATCTGCAACCTCATGGTCCCTAGTCTGATTTGTTTTCCACTGTGCCACAATGGGAACTCCTAAACTCCAATTTCTATTAACTAACTCATTGATGCTTTAACCAAATATCATTGAATCATAGAGATGTAATTTTTGTATAGAGACATGTATAAGAGATATAGAGAGGTCCCTTACCTACCTACGTTTACTATCAGTTCCAATGAAGTAAAAAGAAATAGATGGTGAAAATATTCTTCTGAGGTCTTCATTTAAAATAATATAAAAAATATGAATTCCTCCATAGGCATTTTAAAACAAAGTCTGAAAGTATGCCTTCCTCTCATTGATTGCTTTTAGTTTGTATATTTTATTTCTCACTATGTAAACCTAACTATGGGATTTGGCACCCACTTCAAGGATCGGAATTCTAAAGACAGAGGTAAGAGACTGGAGTCATGACTAAATTTCCAGTGCCAGGAATGAGAATGCTGTGGATGGAATTCATGGAAATAGTTCACATAATTATTTATATGTTAGGTTTGTAATAATAATAATAATAATTGCAGTAGTAGTAGTAGAACTAGTAGTGGTAGTAATAAAATTGGAAACTGGGTATATGTGACTTTATAAGTTTTGGGTTGCAGCCAGCCTTTCACTGGTAAGCTGACTACCTTGGGTAGCAATTGGAAACTTCTTCCCAGGTTTTTCTGTCGATGTAGTTTCAAACAGCAGGGGATGACCTCTCTGTATTCAGAACACCTAACAATTCCTGTTCAAAACAGATTCTTGCCTCCATAAGCTTACCTAGGAAGTCTGTTTCTCTGAAATATCCTCAGGCGATACGGAGCTATCAATTCCTTCTAACATTAGATGAGTATTTAAAATATTCCTCATTGTAATATCTCACTACTGTATTTCAGGGTCTCCTTCACCCCAGTAAATAAGCATTGATATGCTGAAATAATCCATTTTATCATGACATTTGTCCAAAACAAATTTTAAGTGGAAAATAAACTTCTGTTTCTCAGTGAAACATTAACCTGCTATGGTGGGCATGTTTACTCTGGGATTCAGTATCTTCAACCCAATAATATTTATAATTTCTAGAGCCAAACTGGTGTTGAGATGCTGGTTCTCTTTGAGAGAAGCTGCTTTAATTTTCTTACATGGGTCTCTTGCCCTTTCTCCTCACTATCCTTCAATTTACTCTGTTCAACAGTGATCATCTTTAAGTTTTAGTTTTAGGACTATGGTCTCCACGTGTCAGAAGTGTAAATTTTGCCGTCATTCAAAGAGCACACCTGAGGAGTTCCCATCGTGGCACAGTGGAAACGAATCCGACTGAGAAGCATGAGGTTGCGGGTTCGATCCCTGGCCTTGCTCAGTGGATTAAAGATCTGGCTTTGCAGTGAGCTGTGGTGTAGGTCACAGACGCAGCTCGGATCTGGTGTTGCTGTGGCTGTGGCATAGGCCAGCAGCTGTACCTCCGATTGGACTCCTAGCCTGGGAACCTTCATATGCAGTGGGTGTGGCCCTAAAAGACAACAACAACAACAACAAAAAAAGACAAGACAAACAGAAAAAACAAAGAGCACACTCGAGGCTACTATAGGCCCCTGGAGCAGGAAAACCCAAGTTTCGTAAAATCAGATTGAACACACAGACTCCTCTGGAAATCACTGTGGCTGTAATTAAAGACTTTTTTTTTTTTTTTGGCATAGGTTTTCCTCTTGGGTACAACTTGGAGTTTAATTTTTAGTATGACATTAAAATTATATATGAATCAATAATTTTTTATTTGTGATGTAAGTTACCATGAACTTTTCAAGAAGAATAAAGTGTTAAATTTAGGATTTTGTTATGGTTTCAGGTTTAATAACTACAAATCACCTTGTATAAAATTTCTCTAATGCATGATTATAATTTCTACCCCCAACTACTTCTCCCTTTAAAAATGAGCAGAAATCATTCAACAGTTTTATGGCTTGAATTTCAAGGCCATGTAAAAATATTTTATAGTTAAACATACAAAAGGACTATTATATTTGCTTGATATATGTATTGATTTTGTTATTCAAATGGTATATCTAGACTGAGTTTGCTTCATAAAATATTTTTCATGTTTTTTCTAATCTAACCAGGGCTAAAACAAATTAAAACCTACAAAAATTTTTTTTATACAACTTGGTGATTTCTACTCTGAAAGCAGTACAACAAAATAGAATAATGAAGAGAACAGGAATTTAAGATTCATTTCAAAAGAGTCCTAAATTCTCCAAGTTTTATGTTTAAAATATGATATTTCTCTACATAGGAGAAATCATGACATTTTAATTCTTACATTTAAAAGTATATTTTGACTCATTTAAATTCTTAGAATTTGAAAACATGTAGTCTTAGAAATAATTTATTTTCCACTAATGTGTGTAAAGTTTCTGTATTTACACTGATTTGCCCTGGTCAATCAAAAAAGAAATTCAGAGTCATGCATTATAGTTATCAAATTATTCAAGCTTTCCTAAAAATAGCTTCAAAGCAATTTAGAGAATAATGGAATATATGTTGTTTCTAGTGCTGAGTAGAGTACTAGAAATAATGAGAGTCTCAGAAAATAATATCAACACATTAGATATTCAAGAGAAAGGAGATGCGATACTAGGAAAGGTATAATGCAAAAAACAACGACCACAAAGGTGCAGAAGATAATGAAGAACGATTTAAACAAAGGACATTAGCTGTAATGTTTATTGTGGCAAAAACAACATGATAAAGCTATGATTTGGGGGCCTTTGTTGGAAAAAAGTTAGGGGCAACTAAGATATTGGGAATATATGTAATTGAAAGAAATAAAAGTTCCTTCATGAAAATGGGAAAAATGAGTACAGGGCTATAGGCATCAGCCTAAAAGAGATAAAAATGACTTCATGGGAGTGGAATGCAAATATAATGAATTCTAAGAGATGATGCTTTTTATTTGTGTTAATTTCCATCAGTTAGCCTTTTCTAAGGTAGGAGGCTTTCTGTAACAGGAAAGAGACTTTATATTGTAGTATCTTATGCTTTAATCAGATAGGATTCAAGCAGATTTTCAAATTAGTTAACTTCTGTTCAGGGCTTATACTGATTACTTCTGTATGTACATTGGAACTGGAAAAAAAAGCTAAAATCCTTTTTTTAAGCAATTTTAGAACTTTTAGGAAATAAAAATTATAAAACAAAAGGTAGGTTAAAAGAGTTTCAGAGGAGGAGAAAGACACACATTTTACTCTAATGGACTACAAAGTATCACTCAACTTTTTAGACTTTATGGTGGAAAGCTAGAATTTGATTGACACCAGTGAGCAGGGAGGGAGGTTGTTAGGCTGACCTGAACCATGTCAAGAGGAGAGAGATGCTTAGCAGTGAGGAAAACAAAAAGGGCCTGACAAAGAGAAAAATGAAGAAGAATAAAAAAAATGAAGATGGTAAAAGGAACATGCTCAAAAGTTTAAGCTCAAACAATAAACCTCTCTCAATATTACACACGTTGTTTACTTATTTGGAATAAGCATACTGACCCTATTATGCCTATACATTCTAGCACATACCAGATAGTCTGATACTCAGTGGAGAATGAACTTGGTAATTTACTTGTAGAGGCCATGAAGCACTAAGGGTCTTGGCACCGTTTGGTCTCTTTCACCCCTCCCCATCAGCCTGCAACTGATCCATGTTAGCTCCACACATCTGTCTAGTGTCCAGCATCTTGTTATGATCCAGCCGTATTTAGCTTTTTTTTTTTTTTGTCTTTTGTCATTTTAGGGCCAAACTCGCAGCATATGGAGGTTCCAGGGTAGGGGTCAAATCGGAGCTGCAGCTGCCAGTCTACACCACAGCCACAGCAACGTGGGATCTGAGCTGCGTCTGTGACCTACGCTACAGCTCACGCAACGCCGGATCCTTAACCCAATGAGCAGACCAAGGCTTGAACCCGCATCCTCATGGACACTAGTTAGGTTTGTTAACCGCTGAGCCATGGTGGGAACTCCTGTATTTAGCTATTAGAATGTGATAAACCCCTATTTAGGTTCTTAAACTTATAATTAAAAGTGGATTGGCTAGAAAACACTCTAAGGGCACTGTGTAACTTCATTAACTAAGTATGAAATCAAACATTGCAGGTAATTATAGATTGTGTCAGGGCAACTTTTTCTCTGACCACATCTTCTGTTCTTGCATGGGGAGTGGGTGAATGTTTTCTGACAATGGCTAAGTCCTTGCCTTCTGCTCTCTCCATCAGTTATTTCCATATCCTTTCGGTTCCTTTGGTACCCATCTGCCTGTCTATGGTGTTCGAGGCTGGGTTTGTAGCTTTGTACTCCTTTAGATGAATGTTCAGCGAGTCAGGGTTTGTTGCTCTCCGTACACATCTTCACAAGTTTGCTTCTCCCCTCCTTTGTTGAAGAATGGGTCCGTTCCCCTTATAGGATATTTCTCTCCTGCTGTTGCCACTCTGGGCATTTCCTGTTCTGCTACTGTTGTTCATGCTACTCTGCCTTCTCCTGCCCCATCTCACCTAGGGTTTCACACACTGATTTGGGCCAATCTTTCAGCACCTGGCTCTGCTTAGTGACCCCTGGCGTGTACCCTCTCTTTACTTAGTATCTCCGCAGTTGGAGCAGTGAGGCTTTTACATCATGGGGATGGGAGGTTCCAAGCTCTGTCATCATTGCCCTTTAAGAAGGGTACAGGCCAGCTCGCTGGCCAGGAGGTTGGCTGCCCCTCACTCTGGTTCCACTGGCCATCTCTTTCTGAGTTTCCCCCTTGTCTTTTCCTGATAAGGTCTATCTCCATTCCTGTGGATGTAAAAACTAGAAAGTTGTGTCTGTTTCTCTGACAACCCAGGAAGACAAATGAGTACCATCTTAATTGTGCTTTTGCTTACTGGGTGCATGACTAGGGTAAGGAACTTCACCTCTCAGTGCTTCAAATGTATGGGTGTATTTGTAACATACGAGTGATGATTTTGTAATCTTATGTATAAAATTCCATCTATTGCACAAAGTTTGAAATCAGCTTTGTAAGGAAGAGCGAGGATGAGTGTCTTATGCTCTTAGCACACACAGTACTTGGCACACAGCAAGTTTTGCTAGTCTTATTTTCCCAGGACCAGATGAATGAGTACAAGTGGGTACATATGTTTGTTGGGTGGTAGGGCTAGAGGAAGACATTTTAATGACTTCATGATCATCACGTGTGTATTATATCCTGAAATGATAAAGTTAATATAGTCTCACAGTGATGTAGTTTACAATGACATCTTTAAGTTGTGAAATACTCCCCCCCCCCCGAAATAATGATTGAAATTATCTGGTTTGAGAGAGTTCCCATTATGGCTCAGGGGAAATGAATCTGACTAGTAGCCATGAGGATGCATGTTCGATCCCTGGCATTGCTCAGGGAGTTAAGGACCTGGAGTTGCCGTGAGCTGTGGTGTAGGTTGCAGACGCGACTCATATCTGGTTTTGCTGTGGTTGCAGTGTAGGCCAGCAGCTTCAGCTCTGTTTCGACCCCTAGCCTGGGAACTTTCATATGCCATAGGTGCAGCCCTAAAAAGACAAAAAAAAAGAAAAAGAAAAAGTTATGCGGCTTGAGTTTATGCTTCTCCCAGAAATCCACCTTTTTTGAGGGAGAGTACACCGCCATGACTCTCATACTTGCATGGAGAACATTTCACAAAACAGTCTACCTAAGATTTAGGATTCTTAACAGATATTACCAGTTTCCAAAGTATATCTCTTCAAAAGGGCACAACTGCTCACAGAAGAATTGTAAGCCTATGATTAACAAGTAGGTAGTTTTTTCTTCAGTTTATATTCTCATATAATAAATATGAGAGAGAAATAGAATGTTGAAAGACATTAATCAAGATTTTTGGTATTACCTGAATAAGACTTCACTTTTAAAACTGGACATATTTTGAAGAGAGTTGATAAAGGAGTTTTGAGTTTTCCCCAAGGCGTAGGTTTTGAAATTTATGAAACGATTAACAGATTTCTTTCTAACTACCCAAGTTGTGGGTGGCGGGCATGGTGAGGAAGAAAGTGAAAGACATACATGATTTTCTTTTTGTCAATACATGTCTTCAAAGAACAATAATAATTTTTATTGTCAGATCATGAAACTGCTAAAGTCCTCTGACATCTTACTTTATGGAATGCATGTATTTATCTGTTTTTCTTTCTTTTTTTTTTTTTTGTCTTTTAGTGCCACACTGGTGGCATATGGAGGTTCCCAGGCTAGGGGTTGAATTGGAGCTGTAGCCGCTAGCCTACGCCACAGCCACAGTAACACAGGATCTGAGCCACATCTGTGATCTACGCCACAGCTCATGCAATGCCAGATCCTTAACCCACTGAGCGAGGTCAGGGATCGAACCCGCATCCTCATGGTTGCTAGTCCGGTTCGTTAACCACTGAAGCACGACGGGAATTCACCTGTTTTTTAAAGCTTGACATTCTCATATATATTGCCACCTGTTAGAGGAGTAAAGGCTGTCTTGTTGGTTATGATTGACATGTAATATATTTAGCTATACGCAGTAGTTATAGTTCTATATGTTAACTACATATTACATAGTTTTATATATTTCCTTTTAGATATTAAAAAGCTCTGATATTTTACTTTTTTTTTTTTTATCTTTTTTGCCTTATCTGGGGCCACACCCGCAGCATATGAAGGTTCCCAGGCTAGGGGTCTAACAGGAGCTGTAGCCGCCGGCCTTCGCCACAGCCACAGCAACCGGGGGTCTGAGCCGTGTCTGCAACCTACACCACAGCTCACGGCAATGCCGGATCCTTAACCCACTGAGCAAGGCCAGGGATCGAACCTGCAACCTCATGGCTTTTGGTCAGATTCGTTAACCACCAAGCCACGATGGGAACTCCAAAAAAAAGCTCTGATATTTTAAATGATAAATTAATGTTAATTAAATATTCAATTTACAGTTTTTCCTTCAAAATGACACATTTAGAATTTAAAATGCCTTGTTTGTTCATCTTTTGATAAACAATTTTGCAAGAAGTACTAAATTATAGACATTTTTCTAAGGTTTCACAGGATCAAGATAGCTTTATAACTTGCAATTAAACCTGTGTATTTCCAATGAGAAGGCTAAGGTTGTTTTTACATAGTAATGTCAGTAGTACTATTTTCCAACACCAGGAGACATTGTTTTAGTATTTTCTTTCTTCCCTTCCTTCCTTCTTGCCATCCTTTCTTCTTCCCCCACCCCTTTTTGGGAAATAATGGCAATAACCTGTTGTACTTTTTAAAAGCATGCTTTTAGCCTTTAATTTTTTTTAAATAATACAACTAGCATAAGTCTGTGTACCATACAGCTACTTAGGAAAGAGCCGTCTGACTTGTAGTACAACTTCTCTGGTAGTAATGAAACTTTTGGGATTTTTTTTGTTATGAAAAAAAGACTGCTGGTGAAATGTTAATCTATAAAGCTTTGTAAGTCTCCCAAATACATATCTCTCTATAAAGTTATATCACTGTAGACTCAAATTTTCAGGATTACATTTTTTTTAGTTTTAGGGGACATCATCTTGATAGTGAAAAGCTATCATGTTTTGTAGTTTTATCATATTGCAGATATTATGGTATATAAAGGTACTTCTGAATGACATAGTTTAAAATTAAATCAATGTTAGATTTTCTTAGTAATGAAGCAATTTTCTACAGTATGAGACCAATAATGTAATTTTGGTTTTAAACAACAAATGAATTAGAGGATTAATTACCAAATAATTATCCTATGTCATTTAAATATTACCCAAAAAATGTAGATAAAATTTTCTGATGTAGGATTTTAGTTACATTTTTACTGGATAAAATCAAAATTGATGCAGGTTATTCAAAAGCATCTATCTAATGCAGCTAGAAAATTGTCACCCAGGGCTATTGAGAGACATATTTCTTTGCCTTTTCTTCTTATCAATAACATAGTTCAGGTATGTGATCTTATTTAATTTGAACTGAAGAAAAGAATAAACCATTAATTTATCTAAAAGTGTAGAGAAGGATAGATTGCCTTTATTCTGCAGTTAATATTTTCAGAACTTGAGATCAGGAACATCTGACATTAGAAAACAATGTAAATAATCTTTTAGCCAAAGGTAAAGCTCTAATTATAATGGAAAATGGAGAAGTAAAGATTGAGTAAATAAGCAAAGTCGTTTCCATCTTTTAAATGTTTCTGAAAGTTGAGTATATTAAGTTAAATATAGCACATTTACTTCTAAATATGCTGAATTTATCTGAAAGGACTAGGACCTAATTATTATTATTGTTATTAGTCATTATGTAAGAACAGTATACTCACCAATGTGAAATTTACTCAATACATCTATTTTCCACTATATGTTTGGATATTTAGAGCATCAAATCAATTATAGTTAAACTCACACACTTTTTTTCTGTATATCAAAGCAGAATACATTTTCTACTTTCTTGGCTGTAAGCATGTATTCTAGGGATGAACAATATCAATATTACCTTGATTGAGTGCAGAAATTGTATGCTATTAAACTGTGCTTCAGTTTGCCAGTGAAAACGTGTGCCACAGGACCACATCAAAGACTAGCTGGCTGTCATTAAGAGACATCAAAGGGCAGCCTCCCAGAAGCCTTTAAGTTTTATGGCAGGTGCCTCATAGAGATGTCAGGTCATCTTGGGAAACCAAAAGAGGACTCCATCTAAAGTCAATTGTCTTTTGTTCCTTTTATCTGTTTGGGAAGGTTAGGCATCCTGGGTTAGAAAGAGTTTTGCAGTGATTTGAATACTGGACATCAAGCCTCTCTGATTTCAGCTGCTCTCAGCATGGAGGCTGCAGTCATGGTCTCTCCTGATGGACACATCTGGGAAACAGAAAAATGATCCTTGTGATAATGTCATCAAGCGCCTATGAGGCATGGAGGCATAAGCCTCTTTTTTGGCTCCTCTCAGGACACAAACACATGGGCATTTTGGTTATACTTGGGCAATTCAGAATAACTTTGGAGATGGACCATTTCCAAATTCTAATACAGTGTTCTTATCTGCTTATCATGGGGCTGAGACATGTTCTACAGAAGGACAGAATAAAGGGATTTCTATTCAAACAAAGTAACACAATAAATCCAGTTTCCTTCTGGTTAAGCCAACTCATATAATTATGTTCTTAATGAGATATTGCAAAATCCTATATGGAGAATAATGTCTTTACAATTGAATTACGGGACAACAATGGCTAATTTTTAGCTGATTACAGAAATGAATGCATTGCACATGAAAACAAATATGGTTTTAGATTACCTAGATGTTTTTATTATTTGTTTTCTAGCTGTATCTGTATCTTCTCAAGATGAATTCATTTAATTTTACTTAACAAGTATATTTTTTATATTGTCATAAGCCTAAAACACATCTTGGCTAGTTGTTTCTACTTTATTAGGATCAAATAAAACTTACCCAAGAACTAACAAGGCTTATTTATTTATTTCTGCCTAAAAATTAATATATTTAAAGAGTACAGTTAAAACCATTTTGTACTGCTTTGATCATTCACTTACATGTCATTAAGTAGTCTAAGCATTTTATTATGAAAGGGCTCTGTTTACAAATTAGACCAAAGAACACGTTTCACATTGAAGATCAGCATATATACTGTATTTTATTTCAGATGCACATGACACAACCTTAATATTAGAGCCAGATGATTAAAAGAACATTACCTGAGCCATGAGAGTCACTGAATGAGCTATGCTAAATTGGTTGTTTTCTGTTTTGTGATTAATTGTGCTTCTAAACCATATTTTAGTGTGCTTTGTTTTTCTGTCCCCAGTCATCCCATATTATTAAAGAGAAATTCTGCATATCTCTCCTGGAGTCCAATTAAGGATTTGCATCATGACTAGATTTTTCACTTTAATTACTGTATATAAAGTAGGTTTTGACTTATTTCCATATTTATCAAACTATGCAGAAGAAGCAAAATTCATCAAATAAACAGATATCTGTGGCTATAATTGCAGCCTGCATCGAGCATGTAGGAAGAAAATATGAGGGTCCAAATTTCATTATGTAGAACATAATAAACATCTGAATAATTAAACTGTGTGTAAATCATAGGCTTGGCAGTAGTAAGAAGAGGAGAGACACTTTCATTTGATCCAAAAAATATTTTAAATATATTTCTAAAAATACATTAGACAAACAACGAGTTGAAAAAACTTGCATCTCTTAACAGATGAGAAATATCACAATGGATAATGTTCAAAAAATTGTTTATTAATTAAAACCTATGATGAGCTTTCCATGCTCAAGGATTTCCAGAAGTCCCTTTAAAAACTCAAATGAGACTAAAACCAAAAGGAAAATAATATTAGCAAATTATTTTGATGAGTTTTCTTTGTGCTTATACTGTAAGTAATTAACATTGGGGAAGTGACCTATCAATTTCTAGAACTACAAAGACATTTCTGCTTTCTAAATATATATAAGTTAAGGTTATAAAAAATATTCTACTTAAAATATTTAGCTATACTTTTTATTTTGTGTCCTTAATTGAGTATCAAACAATTTGTATCTAAGTAAATATAAGGAGTATTATTTTTATTATGTTAAAAATTTAATAACGGAAACTACATTAATATTATGATCAAGATACTAACAACTTATCAAAAGTGGAAAACCCAGGACTTTCATTCCAAGCATGATTCTTAACTCTTAAGACATTCAGAAAAAAGATTTCATGTGACTTTTTTCCTTTGGTTATTTAATTGAAAAACTTAAAATTGTCTCCAGTGTCACAAATGAATTGGGTTTATTAATTTCAAAACTTTCCAAAAGACATTTTTAATTTAAATTTTTTCCACAGTTAAGCTCCTGACAAGGAAAGTTTAATTCTAGTTATTGTAAGGTTGCTAAGGGCTTTGAATTAATTTATCTAGTAAGCCCTGCTGTGAATGTAGCTGGTTACTTTTGAATTAGATATTAAGAACAGATAAAGTGATGAACCTGCTTGGCTTCTACTACATGAAGATTTATCATATTTTGATTTCTACTGAGTCCCAGAAGTGAGGATGTCTAGAAAATGGGATCTGCTTAATGTTGTCTGAAATCATTCATTTCTCTTTCACAAGTGATATACAAATTTTCTTTTCACCTCTAAACGTTACAAAATGTGAGAATGTGGCCTTTCAGAGGTAACTACAGATAATCATATTAAGGCTGCTATGTTATAGCCCATGTAAGTAACTTGAGTATGTTCCAGTGTGCAATACTTGGGACAGTGAGTGTGCGAGGTTAGTCTGGAAAGTTCAGCATGTACTTTTTCATTTGGGGGTGAGATGGGAAAATAGGTTTGAATTCATTAAAATGCTACCGTACATCTCTTTGGACTAAGATTTCTGATAATTGGATGAATAATTTTCTTGATCCATTTTAATGTTTCAGCTGGCTTTTCTGGGAAGGCTCGTTATTCTTACTGTTGAACAATACAAACATAAAATCACAAGAAATTGGATGTGAATACATTAAAAGTGATTGACAGAATTGAATCGAATCAGTAAACAGATGCCTAATGGACTTTCAATCAGAAACAACTAAGTGTTCCGCTTAAAAAGTATCTTCAAAACCCATACCTATGAATAAAGTGATTTAGATGGTCATATAATAAAGGAGTATCACGTCATAAAACCAAGAGAAAAAGTTTCAAGGTATTTGTCTACTATGGGATGGAAATATTGATAAAATATTAAAGGGAGTAATTAGAAAGATAGGACTTATGAATTTCAGTGGTGCAAGTTGTAGTTTGGTATTCTCAATAGAGAACACTTCAGTGAAGCATATCACTGGGTTGCTGCTAGGGTTCAGGTTCGATCCCCTACAGGATGCAGTGGATTGAAAGTCTGGCATTGCCACAGCTGCAGCGAGGGTCACAGCCACAGCTGGGATTCAGTCCCTGACCTTGGGAACTTCCATATGCTGGGGGTGCAGCCAAACAAACAAAAAATAAAAATAACAAAATATAAAATATTCTTTTTTTTTAGGGCTGCACATGCAGCATATGGAAGTTCCCAGGCTAGGGGTCAAATCAGAGCTGCAGAACTCTTTTACCAGTAGTTAAACTATGGTTGCAGCTGATGAATACACATAGTTCTAATATGAATGTTGGTTGATTTTTGTTTATGGTAAGACGAAAATGAACCAGCAAAGGATGTATTGGAACTCGCTTGTTAGTAAATGATGTCAACAACTTTTTTGCTGAATATGAAAATAGTTTTCAAATACTTGAAGACTGCTTCTTCAATTTTAAGTGCTATACAAAATGTAATGGATATAGACATGACACACATTTAAGTTTAATCTGCATTAGACAGAAAAGGCAACACAATCAACAAAATATAAAGCCTGTTTTATGGCACTTTTCAAATTTCATGATGTAGGAGTTCCCTTCGTGGCTCAGTGGTTAACGAATCCGACTAAGAACCATGAGGTTGAGGGTTCAATCCCTGGCCTTGCTCAGTGGGTTAAGGATCTGGTGTTGCCATGAGCTTTGGTGTATGTTGCAGACGCGGCTCGGATCCCGCGTTGCTGTGGCTGTGGCGAAGGCCGGCGGCTACAGCTCCTGTTAGACCCCAAGCCTGGGAACCTCCATATGCCATGGGTGCGGCTCTACATAAAAAAAAGGCAAAAAGACAAAAAAAAAATTTCATGATGTAAAAAGTCCCATCTTGAGAATTTCAAGTTATCAATGTGATGCACTTAAAGCAGAGTTGGGAAGGGAAGCTGGTAGTGCACAATTATATATTTCTATCATAATGATATGATGGATAAAAATGACCTGATGAGTTAGATAATTAATTAATTAGGAAATGATGAGCTTTGAGTATTTATTACCTTTACTTTAAAGATATTTTTTTTAGATAAATGTGTTTAAGATAATTTATATTTAAAAATTTTAATTTGTTTTGGTCTTTTTAGGGCTCTACCTGAGGCATATGGGGGTTCCCAGGCTAGAAGTAAAATCGGAGCTGTAGCTGCCAGCCTACACCACAGCTGCAGCAATGCTGTATCCTTAACCCACTGAGTGAGGCCAGGGATCTAATCTGCGTCTTCATACACAGTAGTTGGGTTCGTTAAAACTGAGCCACAACGGGAACTCCAACAATTTAATTTTTAACAGTGACCTGTTAAACAACTGACTCATGAAATTTAACAATTTAAGAATTAATTTAGCAATTATAATCAGAAATGTTAGAAATTTCTCAAGACAATTGATAGGTATATAGATAGATTACTTTTAAAATGGATTGAACACAGATTGCATACATGGGCATGTGTAGGCTACTGTGTGTGTGTAATAACATCAAACTATAAAGAATAAAATGTTTATCCAGTGCCATCAAGGCATTTATACCTTTGTCCTAATGGCTGTGGGAAGGGAAGAAACATAAAACATTTTTTTAACCTCAGGTCCTTGTAACATATTTGCACAAAAATTTTAATAGAGTGATCAATGCAGAATGAAGTTTTAAGGTACGGGGGGAGGGCTCTGTGATGACTATAAATAGTATGGAAAGTATCTTGGGGACTTAAAAATGGGTTAGTCAAACCCAGTCCTTGGTCTCATATCATGGAGGAAGAAAGAGTGTGGCAAGCAAAAAAATTAGCTGAACAATTACAAAAAATCAGAAGGTTTTTTTTTTTTTGTTTGTGTTTTGTTTTCGTTTTTGTTTTTAATGGCCGCACCTGAGGTACGTGAAGGTCCCAGGCTAGAGGTTGAATTGCGGCTGAAGCTGCCAGCCTATATGCCACAGCCACAGCAGCTCAGGAGCTAAGCCATATCAGTGACCTGTGCCACAGCTTGCTGCAGCTTGTGGCAACACGGGATCCCTAACCCACTGAGCATGGCCAGGGATGGAACCTGAATCCTCACGGACACTGTGTTAGGTTCTCAACCCACTGAGTCACAGTGGGAACTCCAAAATTTAGAGGCTTTTACCACTTTCTTTCTTCAGGTTTCAGTGGTGTAATCCAACTCATGCACAGTAGGAGGGATTTAGAATTTTGTGTCCATTCACAGGATCCTTAATTCTAATCTTGTGAGTTATACCTTCCACATGCTCCCTCAGTCCTGTTTCCTTATGCTCCTCCTCATCTTGGTCCTTTAACAGCTTTGCTTTACCCTCACATCGCTCCACTTGCTTCTGCGAAAGCTGGTTCGCTTCTGTCCTTTCCAGGTCTGTTGGGCAGTAGACACTAAGTCCTGTAAAGTCTCCAAAGGGTTAATTGGTTTCTGCATTGGCCTGTTTAATACCACATTTTCAGCTTTATTTAAATAAAAAAAAATTTTTTTTGGCTGTGCCCATGGCATGTGGAAGTTACTCTGGGCTAGGGATGGAACCCACACCACAGCAGGGACAATGCCAGATCCTTAAGCTGCTGAGCCACCAGGCAACTGTTAATAAAAATAAAAAATTGTATGTGCAGTCAAAGTTCAAAAGTGAAACTAAAGGGAGGCTAGCCTTCCTCCCTAAGTAAATGCGCTTTTACATAGAAGTAGAGATATTCTCATAGAATGCACTTAAAAAAGGTTTAATGAAATGATTCACCACCCAAGATTTATAGAGAAGAAACGGGAGATTCCTGACTACTAGGAAGGAGGTTAAGGGTCATGGTTTCTCAGCACACCAGGCAGCATTTATCATACAGGGAAGGTGTGTGTATGTTAGGCATTGCTCTGACAGCCCCATAGTTTTAGAAAGATATGTCCTTGCTCATTTGGCCAGATGAGACAATACCATCTGTATATGGATCCTTCACCTTATCAAAAGTTCATGTTTCCCTTTTTATTTTTACTATTTACGTATTGTTCACTCTTAAACCAAGTGGTACCCTATGATTATGTTATTTAATTATATAACTTTTACCCTCTAGTTTTAATAATTACTTTTTTATTTCCTTAGCTTCTTTGCACCCCTAGCCAAGTCTTCTCACGCTGAAGACTTTCAAAAGCTCTGTGAAATTCTTCCCAATAAATGATTTCTTCTCTGTGTTTAGGTTTTCTCTTTTTGAATCTTTATTTACCTCAGTCTTGATTTGTACCCCCACTTTAGTAGAACACAGTCTCCATTTATTTCTTGAGAAAATGTCCAAAGAAATAAATATATCTGGGAGTTTGCATGTATGAAAATGCTTTTATTCTATTTTTATTCTTGATCATTAGTTAGACTGGATATAGGACTCCAGCTGAAAATATCTCGATGCTGTTTATACTCTAAATCATTGTGAGTTTTATTTTTTTAAAGAACTTTTTGCTAATTAGAACTAAATACAAATACTGTAAAATTTCACAATGTGTAACTTAATACTTTTAAATTTATCATATAGTATAGTGAAAGGCATCTCAAATTCAGCATGTTCAAAATGGAAGTCATTCTTTTCCTCCCTGCTCCACTCCTAGTTTTCTCATTCTTAATGAATGATACCACCATTTACCTAATTATACCTGTCAGAAACATAACCCCCATATGCAATTTGTCATTAATTCCTATTGGTGGTACTTCTGATATGTTTCTACAATTCAGCCACTTCTCTCTTCCTGTTACCTCTAGAAAACTGTTCCAAGGCACCATTCCCTCTTACTCTCAACATGTCCTAACTCGTCTTTTTATATCCACTCTTGTCTTCTTTCGTTTTATTCACTGCGCTACAGCTAGATATAGCTTTCTGAAATTATATAATGATGTCAAATTCTTAAGATTAGTCTTCAGTGGATTCTGATTAGTCACATTTATCCCCACATATATCAAGAACTTGAGCAAGATTTAGATGACCTTGTGTGACCAGCATTGACCTACATCTCTAGTCTCCTTTAGCAATGTATTTCTGTGCCATGTCACCATTATTTCAGTTCCTTTATCTTACCATCTCCAAACTAGCCACAGGGCCTTTGCACATGTTCTTTTGTAGGGCATACTCCTTAACCTTCTCCTCTTCCACTGCCCCCATCTAATCTTTAATTCTTAGTTCTGTGTTAGTATGGGATACCTTATCTAACCTCCTATTTTAAAGAGTTTCTTAGAAAACTCTTTTTCCCATATTTCACGATTGTAAGTTTTATATTCTTTGTATAACTTCTTCATTAACATCTGTTTTCCTCCTTGAGGATAGGATCTTGTCTATTTTCAGTCAGCAGTGCATCCCTAGCATTTCACATATGCCTAAGACAGAGTACACTGTAATTAAATATAGTTGAATAAATGGATGTTTTTTCCTTGCCTTCCCTTCTTTTCCCTTCCTTTCCCTTCTCTTCAATTCTATTTGTCTTTCTTTTTCTTTCATTCTTGCTTTTTTGGGGAGGGGGCCATGAATGATAGGTAACATGAATTGTATTTGGATTAATCAAGAAAACAAGCCAGATAAATTCCATAAAATAATTATCTAAAAATATATTTGAGTTTTCAAGTTAATAAAATGGTTTTAGTTGCAGTGAGCATTGTAGTAGCAATGTTTAAATTTGAAGTATTTATTAGGAAGTTTATAGTCCAAAATATATTTATGTTTATAAAAAAGAAACTAATGGTATTATGAACTTTAACTTGGCAAATTTTAAAAATATTCATATATTACAGTTATTTTGCTTAAAGACAGTAAACACACTCAGCAAGGAATGATCCATTCATTCTATGAGATCATTTCTTTCTTCCTGTTTTGCAATGAGATTTTTGTTCGGTTTATTTTAGAAAGCCATCTAAGTAACTCATGATTTAATAAATAATTTTTTATAGATGTGTATAGATATATTTTAGTATTCTACTTGAAAACTATAGATAGCATAATGTAGTATGCCTGAAAATGATATTATGTGTGCTTCCTTGTAGGACCACACAGAATCAAGGAGGCAAATATTTTGTACCTCCACTAACATTTTTATTTGTGACTATTTTTCATTTTTAAGATTACTGATTCACCTTATATTGAATAATAGTTTTCTGAATCATAGTATGGATTGTGCTACATTCCCAAAAGGCAGATTCGTGAGTTTTAGATAAGTGTCATGTATTTTTTTTTTTTTTGGTTTAATTATCTCAAAATATATAATGCAGAAGTGGTGAATGGCAGGTGCAAGAGGATGTATATATTCAATAATCCTCTTGCTGTTTTTTGGCAGAGCCTGCTGTAGTTCCAGTCTCTTTGTTTACCATGTGCAAAAGACTGGATCAACTTTCAAACACTTTATTATGGTTTAATGGGGGAATCATTAGTAGATGAGTTTAACAGACCCAAATGCTAGACACTCAGTGGTTTATTTTTCAAGATTAAAATAATGTCTGTTTCTAACCTTCCATAGTTTAAAGCAAATTTGCATACAGCTGTATCCAGTTAAGTGCCTTTCAGACTTCTTGTTACATTAAGAATGTACAAGCATTAAGAGTGCTTGTAATACAATTGACTTTAGGCTGAATTTTACATTAATGGCCCCCTTTGTTATTTAGCTGGCATTAAAGGCTTAAGTACAAGAAAATCCATGTACAAAGCGTATCATTTTTATTTTAATTTAAACGCCCAAGAAATTTAGTGACTAAAACATCCGTTATGCCATTTGGAATAATTTTTTTTCCCTAAAGCTCTTTGTAGCAACAGACAAATGTTAGCAGAATCCTGAAATGCACAGTTACCTAAGGATTGCTGGGCAAATTGATAAAGACTACAGTGATACAAATTAGAACCACAATGGCCAGGGGACACAAAGCTGGTGGGGTTTGGGCCTCTCTTAGGATGCTGTTAGGAAAAGGGCCATTAACATGGGCAAATAGGGAAAAAAGCCTTCGAATACGATGCTAACAAGTACAGCAAGGAAAAATGGCGTGGGCTGCCAGTACAGGAAGTGATTTCAAACCATTCACTAAGGGGAATCTTTTGGACAAATTTTCTTAAACAAATGCCTAGAAATTATGCTATTTCTGTGATAGCTACTTGCTTATTAGTGTCTTTCATAGGATACTCGTCAATGTTAATAGAATCTCTACTTCTTGAAAAATGTTGGGATACCCTAGGTAAGTAAATTTTATGGTTCACTTTAATGTTATGACCCTGTAAAATATCCTTGTCCACATTTTATTCTATTCATCAAAAATTAGACCATTACTATGCACATGGCACTAGGCCAGGAGCTTTGCTTTCTTAGTATGTGAGAAAAACATTAAATAAAATTTTGCATTTCTCTGACGACCTGGGATCTTGTAGTGCCTCCTGTTGTTTCCATTCTGAAAAGTTATTCTTACTGAAAATGAGTTCAGAAGGGGATGGAAAAGGTGAAGGAGACTAAATTGAGCTCTATGATGACCTCTGGAAATACGTACTTTTGTGTTTGAAACTTTATTACCTTTTATTTGCTTCTTTTTCTTAGAAATAAAGTGCTGAGGAATATTTGATTACTTGAGGGAACTGGATAATTGAGTTCCAAATAATTGAGTGTTTATCACAGAATCATCCTCTCTATAGGTCTTTGGTTAACCTTTCAAAAGAGTGTTTCTTGAAATCAGTCTATCTGGTACAATTTGAGAAGTGACTTTTCAACGCCTAATGGATGAAAGATGAAAAATACAGGTGAGAAGAGACTGATTTGTGATTATAGTTGTAGCCTGGGTTGGTATACTACTGAACTACTACTGAAATATAAACCCACTGGGAACAAGTGGGTATCTGGAGAGTATGACCAAAGAAAACATCTTGTAAAACAAATAAACATAGCCAGGACCTCCCGATAGATGGGTGGAGAATAGCAAGTTGGGATGCTGGTCATGCTTAGAGACCCCTGTTCTAAAAGTGTGAAAGGATGACACTTCCAGAAAAGCTGGAAACCAAGACATAACCACAAGAAACAGAACAATGATTCACTCCTCATAATTAGACACAAAACTAGGGTTGTATCTGAAAGATAAGTTGGAAACCAACATCTAGGCTTTCAAACTTACAAGACTTCACTGGATGAACAGAAAATGAATGTGGGACTTCACGTGGGTTAAGAACCTGACTAGTATCCATGAGGATTCATGTTTGATCACTGGCCTCGCTTAGTGGGTTAAGGATCCAGCATTACCGCTACCGCAAGCTGTGTAGGTCACAGATATGGCTTGATCCTGTGTTGCTAGGGCTGTGGCTTTGGCACAGGCCAGCAGCTACATCTCTGATTGGACCCCTAGCCTGGGAGCTTCCATAGGCTGCAGGTGCAGCCCTAGAAAAAAAATTTTTTTTTAATTAAAAAAATAAAAAGTTAAAAAAAAGAAAATACATGTGAATGAATTTGACTGACACATGGAGAGCTAATGTCTTGCTTACCTGGTGAAGTGGTTATCTATTGCCTTCTTGTGGAAATGCCAGCCGTGTGTTGCCAGATCTTACATTTTTCAAAGAGCCATAAAAATATGAAATCCTGAATTTTAAATATTGTAATAAATGTATAGCAAAAATAGAAAGCAGGTCAAAAAAATTGATAGGCCAGATTTACAAGTCTTCCATATTTCTGCTGTATTCTTAGCATGACCTGCAAGGCCCTTACGCTTCTCGCCTCCCATTGTGCTATTCTTTAATCACTTCACAGTAGCTGCACTTGTCTTTCTTAAGTTCTTAAGATGATTTTGCTTCAGGAGTGCTCTTCAATCACCTTTTTTTGCTTGGTTATCTGTTATATATCCCTGAGATTTCAGCAACAATGTCACCTCTCAAGAAAGTTACTCCTGATCTCCACCCTCCACTCCCCATCCCTCAAGATTTTTAAGAATTCCGTTCTTAGGACTTTGAACTTTGTGTTTATCATACCTATCCAATTAGTGTTTGTGATTTCTTTGGATGGGGGGAGGAGTTAGTGAGAGAGTGCAGTTATTTGCTTAATGTCTACTTCTCCATTGAACTATAGCATCACAAATTTAGGAAATTGTCTGTTTAGTTTAATGCTGTTTCTCTAGAACTTAACAAATGCTTGTATAGGACCCCAGAACATATTAACTGAATCAATCAGCAAACTTGCCACCCCTCCCCTGCAACAACAGAACGGATGTATTTTGCCAGGAAGGGTAGATGAGATCTCTCCATGGTTCTGAAAAATATTTGTGAAAAGACATGACCACTTGATTGAAACACTTTAGGTAGGGGGATATATGACATTAGCAGTAACTAATAACAACTGGCCAAGAAAGGGAGAAAAAGGAGAGAAGAAAAGAGAACTAATGTAAGAAACTAGTATTTATTGATACTTTTACGTATGTGATTATCTGCTTTACAAACATTATTGTAATTAATCCTCTCAACAACCCAGTAGCATAGACATTTTCACCTTTATTTTGTGGATGAGGAAACCAAGGATTAGAGAGATTAAATAGTTTTCAAAAGTTCCAGTTCTCAGAGGTGACTGAGATGATATTTCAACAAAATTTTTTGGGTTCCAAAGTTCATTAACTGTGGGTTAATTAACTGTGGGTGTGATGTGGGTTGATAGAACTTAAACGCTTCATGCCAAAAGAGAGGATTGGTTTTGTAAACTCATATAAGAGATTAAATCTGTATATATGGGAGGAAAAAAGAGCAGCAATGTTTGTGCATCAGCCTGAATCTACAGCATGTAGCAAGCAACTGACAACACTTGCTTTTCCAGGATGAGTTTTGAAAAATAACAGCTTCTTTGTGTAAATAATGAACACATTGCAGTGACACTAGTCATTGAAAGCAAAAGATGTTGCTCTTTGTATTCAGATGTCACATTCTGACAAAATCTAATCCTGAGGGGGGGGAAAAAAAAAAACTAGTAATCAACCTCATGATTGTAGGTTTTTCTTTATATTGAAAAGTGTCTAGAAATGCCTAAGAAGTGTATTCTGTACCCTAATGATCTTAATTATCTGAATTATTTCCCCAAATATCTTTATTCTGAGACTGGTGATGTACTACTTGCAAGGGATAACCACAATACCAAATGCATATTTGCCTTTGCAGTGTTGGAGTGAACAGTTTAGCTGGGCACAAGGGACTTGTTAGGTATACTTATGAGTGGAGGTAGGAATGAATGGATTCAGGTGCAAGGCCATTAAGCAAATCTCAGAGGCGGAGAAGAGAGAGAAAAACGTGATGCTGATCCCACGTGGAGCTGAAAGTGAGACCCAGGAACTGACTCAAGGACATAGGGGAACCCTATAGTCACACCTACAACTCCCAGTCATGGGAAAGTCAGAGGCAGGAGGGAGTTGTTTATGCTTAATGCCCAGAGCATGTAGCATCACTCTTCTATGTTGTTCAGATGTTATAGGTAAACATCTCTTCTGGTCATTCATATATATACGAAAATATATATAAATATTTTCTCCTTTGGAGACCTCCACCTCAGTATATCCTCTCACTACTCCCTTCCAGCTGCAATTTTATATACTGTATAAGAATAGAAACTGTGATTTGGCTTGGGCTCTGATTAGTGCTGCAAGTGAAGGAATCATAGAACATTAGGGTACTTGATTGTGTCCAGACAACCTTATAATTTTCAAAAAGGCCTTACTAGTGAAGGAATAATAAACTTCCCTCATTTACTGCACAATGAGTCTGTTCAGATTCAGTTTTGAGAATCTATTAAACTGTTCTTATTTCTCGCTTGTTTTAGAATACATAATTTAACCTTTAAAGGATCAATTAAAATTTGGAGGAAACCTGTTGATATATTTAGGTTTTCCAGAAATAACAGTTTCATTGTGTCTCATTATATACTCATTCATTTTCTGCAGTTTTTACTTTATTTCTTTCCCATGAAAATGATAAAGATGTAAGCCTTATAGGCATGAAATTATGATCTGGGTGGTCAGGATTCTAGCAAATAGTTACTGATTTCATGGCATAGAAGGTGAAGAATATGGAATAATAGCTCATCTTATGTTACTCTCTGCTTATTTTAACCTGTGCAAGATAATGGAGACGGTACACTTTTTAAAGAAGATTGCTTTTCAAGTAGATTTGACTGTGGAAAATGAGCTGTGATTTCAAAAGTTGCCAGTCTAAAAATGGCGTGTTCGCAAACATGATCTAGAGTGAACGTGGAACTAAAGTAACTGTAAGACTTTGGACGCAATGCCGCAAGCCATGTTAGCTTTAGCAAAATAAAATTTGTCATCCTTCTGTGACTTAGACCTGCTATAAATACCTGCTATAAATAGAAACTGTTTAAAAGGTGTTATTTAGTAGTTTCCATTATGCAGCTGTCTATTTAAATCATTTAATTTTGGCATCTAATCCAACTCCTGGTCTCCATCAGAGACAGATAAGAAACCATATGTGAAGGCATCTGTGGAAATCTTCCTTTTATTTATGACAACATTAAAGTAAGACTCTGATGTCAGTTATTTAACAATAATAGACGTTCCTTTGCACCTATAGTGCTGGGTCACTTGGGCATATCCCTCAGTGGTATCTTATACCTACTGCTGTTTGCTTCATTATATACAGATGCACAGCAGTGGAGACAGTAATAGTCTTTCTTAATTAAATAAAGCTAAATGTTAATTAGTCCAAAAATTGATTTATTTTTAGTGCCCGAAACTTTTCATACTGGGCCTTTTGCTTTTAAAGAACAGGTTGTATTCGCATTTAGAACTTTACATTTTTCCTCTTTATTTTGGGTTTGCGTTTGGAGTCTTGTGGTGGGCTCTAATCGTCATAGAGAAATTATAGGTCTACAGATGTTTTCAAGATGTTCCTCTGTCAGTAGCAGATTATCCCCTGTAGCAAAATCTCATTAAAGTGCAATTTACAGAGCTCTGCTGATGTTGCCATCAACCAAAATTAAAGGCATTAATTTTTCAAAGTTCACAGAAGTCCTTACATAAATGATGTAGCAGTTTGCAAGAACAATTTACAGAAGTGTTATTTGCAGAATTAACCTACATTAACAGAACAAATGTTGTAAGGGTGGAAGAAAGGGCTGGGCAGTGAAATTGCAGCTGTTCCCATTTTATATTAGGTGCTTGATGTAAAGAAGTGTTGAAATGTAACAATGACTGCTTGCTGGGTGAAAAGTTGAGAAGGGAAAACAGGAATTTGAACGACCTCACTAAAAGAGTTAAGCTCACAATAGAGTGATCACCAGTTGGGGACACCCAGTGAGACCTTAAATTCTACTTTGAAACATCTGTAGTCAATATCTTTTAAAATATTCTCATTTAGAGAATGAGTTTATGTAGCTCATGTTGTGAGTATTTCTCTTCAATAAGCTGCTAAATGTTTGAGAATTTATTATCTGTACCTCAATGATCCTAAGCTAGAAGTTGTTTGTGTGTTAGTGTTTGTGGCCCAAGATATTATTAAGGTGGGACTTTTTCCTGGTAGAAACAGTATATTTTTTCTCTCATATTGTATGTCTTTTCCTTGGGCCCAATTCTCTCTAACAAAATCTTGACTACTGAATTTAAAACATCACATTTGAAACTTCCAAAGAATTAGAGATTTCGGAGATTAAAAACAGGAAAAAAAAAGACTTTTCTTTTGAAGTGGTCACTATTTGTTCCCACATTTGTTTCAGAACAGAGGGTACAGTTCTTAAAACTCATTAATCTTTAGTAGTTTTTTTCCTTTCATTACATTAGTTATTTCTGCCTGGATTTGAATCTCATTGTATAAATGAGAGGGCTCATCAATCACACCTGGTCTCAGCCACTCTTTCTCTGTAAAGCTCATGCCTTCCCAAGACTGAAGGGATGGCGCTTCTTTATTTCAGGACGTCTGGGTGACGCTTGGTGCCTAGAGAGAACTGTTGGAATGGTATATGTGCTAGTGCAAGGTTAGTCTTGACAGTTCATGTCAATGGCAAACACAAGCTGTTTCTGTTTAATGGCCAGCCATTGAATGTGAAATTGCGTTCCCAGTGAACAGGTGTGCATATCAGGCAATCACCCCACAAATGCTCTTACAGCCATATCAATTCTTGTGGTTTGACTTGTTTCATGCATGCCAGGCTCCATTTGCTTTGTCTGAACTTTGTCTGGGTGCAGACCCGGTTTGATTACATAGTGTCCGTGATTCCTCCCCCCCCCCAATGAGTTGCAATAAATTCATGGACTTTTGTCAAGTATAATAAATGTCTTTCAGAAATCTTAAAAAAATATTGAACAAGCAACCCAAATACAGTATTTAAAAAAAATCAGACTATTGGGGGAAATGTGTAAAGGACACATTTGCTATTGGTGAATATAAAATTTGGGAACTTGTTAATAAATTGTGTTCTTTGGGAAAGTTTCCTATCTGGAAATGACAGTTCCTCAAGAAACCAGGTGGAATATATGTCCATTGGCCTTTCTGCTGAGATTTTCAAAGAGGATATCAATTATGTTCCAGAATGATGGGGCCATCTGTTAACCAGGGGCTGATTTCAGATCATCAAATATTGGTAGGAACATTAAGCCTTCCTAATTTGCATAGTATCATTATCTCTAATACAAAAAATACATTTGGGAAAAAGTGCTATTCTCTGGTCCATTCAAGTATGAAGATATCCACTTGGGTACAGTGTAAGCCCTATAATATTTATAACAAGGAAAGTTGACAGAAATTACTCATATCTGGCCTGACAAAGTGAAAGCAGCAATTGTTACTTTATTATCTCTTAGACAATAAAAGGAGAAACACACTTAGATGGACTATAAATTTGATTGACAGCTCTAAGTCCTAGTCAAAAATATTCTTTAACTCTAATTTATCCTCGTTTATATGTCCCTTGTTTCAATAATCTACAAATAAATGGTAGAAGATTCCTTTTTAGTAATATTAGTAAGAACATTTGTTCGAATAATTTATTCTCATTTGTAGTTGATAATAAAATTTCCTTACTCATACAAGATCTCTTATTTAAAAAAATAATTAACTAACAAATATTAAGAAATCTGACATAATAGGCACATTTATATTTATATTTATACATCTAATGCATGATAATTATATATTATCAGAACAACCAAATTAAAATTTCAGATGGTAGTAGTTTTATAAATGATTTGTGAAATATTACATACAATAATAATAATAATTCATAAAACAAATGACTTAAAAAGTTCCAAGTAACACAGAAAACATTGAGAAAAGATTCTTTTATTGAACATGTGGAATGTTAATTTGTAATATTACTAGGTATCAATTCTAATCTTTTTTTCTTCATAAGTGGAGAAAAATTGTTTTTTATACTTGATTGTCCAAATCGAATTTGACTGAAAGAGGTTCTAGGGGCCCTATATTTAAGAAAATTTCTCTTGATCTCATCCCAGACTTAACTCACAATTCCTGGAGTTAGCTGATAATTTGGACAATTGTCAATCCTTGCCACTTGTGCAGTGTGACCCACAGGCTTCCTCGTGGGGGCAGATTGTGCAACAACTCAGCAATCTTGCCCCTGGTCTGACCTGGTAGAGCCCAGCCGAGTTCCCTGTTACCATAAGGGTTGGCTTTTAACTGACTGTTTTCCAGGAACTCAGGTTCTTCCTGTTATGTTCCCCTGTCCTCTTTAGAAGCTTGCTCTGTCCAGGCTCTCTTCTTGAATATTTTGCCTTAAGACAATTAAACAAAGTAAGAAAGGGACCTCAATATATATTTCTTTTGCCAGCTTTGGTCAGAATCAGTCCATAACTTGGAAGATTACTGTGGAAGAAATGGACAAACAGATGCTGAGTGAGGCAATGAGGAGATGAAATAATGTTAATTTAGGCAACTGATTATTTTTCATAATCTCTGGAAATGATACATTCACAATGGGGGACATCATAAAGCAGTACAAGACAGACTTAGGTGTGAATATTTTCTCTGCCCCAGAACTAACCACATGACTTTAAGGCGTGACTTCATCACTTAAGTCTTATTTTCCTGTAGGTAAAATGGGTAAGATAGTATTTACCTCATAAGGTTTTTGTGAGGGTTAAGTCAGATCAGTGCCAGGCACATAGCAGCCACTCAATAGATAACAGCTAAAAAGACTTACTGGATATTCTCCTTAGATACAGAATAGTAAAAACCAAGTAGGCAAACTTTCCAGGTCATGGTTTACAAAACCAAAGTGATGAACTGAGAAAAATATGTGGAAATTGTCGTTTCTCCTTTTGTTTTGCACATGCATAATCTATACTACTTATGAAAATGTCCAGTTTGCTTTCATAATGTGCACTATAGAGAATAGTACCCTTTCTTTAAAATATGTTTATTCTCTGCTTTTGGAGCCCAGAGACATGAATAAGACTTCTCTTTTCCGTTCAGTGAACTTCAGGAATAGCTTGTTCGTAAACTTGGTATCTGGAATGACACATTGCTTATCTGTTTACTTTCGGTTAGTTCTTAAAAGCTTAACAATGGAAATATTCATCTAAATCCTAAAAATTAGAAAAGCTATTTTTTAAATAATTAGAGGGTTCTGCAAACCCTGCCTGTCCTCCACCACAAGTATCAATTTGTGGGCCTGAGAGGAATTCCTTGACCTAAATCAAGGCTATTATTTAGAAAATAATTACACTTTATGTCAGTTCAATCAATAAATGTTTGTGGCAGGCGCAGTGGTTTTTGCGGTACCTAAAAACCAGTAAAGATCATCTCTGAAGGGAGAAGGAAACTGACGTGTGTGGAAGTGGAGATCGAGCAAAACAGGGAAGCCCTCTCAGAAGGGGAGCAGAGTGCCCTGGGATTACAGTGAGGGTCTCACTCACTGGAGCAAGTGAGAGCTCCGAAGTGGGGACATAGAATTTCATTAGGGGGAAGATCAAGGTGAAGGACCTAGAATAAAGAGGCACAGAGAGCACATGATGAGTTTTATAAGATTATGCATAATAAAGTTTGAAATTAATTATTATAAAATAATAAATACATGTGTGTAATATATTTTGAAGCATTTGACCAGCTCTAAAATGCTTTGTTCCTTCTCCAAATACTTTATTTTGCATGGGTATATAAAATGATCAGACATCCAAAACATTTTTGTTGTAAAAATGATATGAATCAGGTAGTGTTCTTCAGTCTTTATAACTTTCCTTATTTCTTGTTATCTGTAAAAATTTTACAGATGCATAATATATTGGTCATAATAAAAACCATCAGATATGTATGTTTTTCATACATTTAACATGCAGATATACATGATAAAGAAACAGAAAGCAATTATTTTCTTGGGCAAAGTAAAGCTACTTTGTTATTATGGGGATATAATACAGGTTAAATTGATTATTCTTTTAGAGGAGATCTGTTTATCTGAAAATTTTTTTTTTAGTATGAAATCAATTATCTTCTACAAATTCATTAGAAATTTGGACTTTTGCAATTACTTAACCTCTTAAATACAGTAAAATTGATATATTTAAAAATCTCTAAGGAAGAAATATTCTATTGTAATAAAATTACCTAGTGTATAAAATTAAGCATGCTATCAACTTTAGAGTCTATTTCAAAAACTAAATTTTATGGATGTAATGTAGCATTCAAGAGTGCTAAATACATGTCTTTGGAAACTATTAATATTTTCAAGAATATCCCAGGAAAACTGTTTCAGGAAAAATGTCTCTTTCAGATATGAAAGTAATATGCTTCACTGTAATACGTAAGTCTTCAAGCAGTGAGTGTTTCTATAGAAAATGCTTAGAATTGACAACTAACAAAGGCGTAGTAATATGTCATCCGCTGGTCACTTCAAATTGAACAATGCTTTTTCTTTTCTATGTGATGATGACTAATGTTGACAATTTCTTCCTCCCTTATTTTTATAAGGTGTTTGAAACAGAAATTTAGAAAGTTTTTGCTGGTCATAGTTTATAAAGGCAAATATTTCCCCATTTAATTTAACCTGTAGGTACAGTGAAAAACAAGACTTGGCACTGATGTAACGATTTGGGGAATCACAAGTGGTACAAGACGATGTGTGAATCGAGCAGACATTTTGTTGCTCTTGCCAGAAACTGGAACAAAATGGTGGGAGGGAATACAAATGTTTTATGTATAGGTAGATAACACAGATAACTGTAATACTTTTGGGGCAGCAGTTTTCAATTTAAGTTTTCTTTTAGATTATTTTATCATCTAATATAGACAATAGGAAACATTTATTAAGCGATGACAAACAGAGGAGACTTGTTTGAAACGTCACGGACTGACTGTAATCAGGATGGCACCGTACCTGGGCTCTGATGTTGGTCAGCTTTGTCCCAGCCAGGCTCTGCTTTCACTAGCTGTGTGAAAAAGGGCAGGCTGCTTACTTTCTCCCAGTTTTCTGTCTTGTAAAGTGGCTATATCAATAGATCTCACTTCACAGGGATTATGTAATAATTAAAATAACACATGTAAAGAATTTAGCATGTCGGGGTTTGGTAAACATCCATACATGTTTTAATTAAGATTGATATTAGTAATACAGTAAAGAAATAAAAATTGATGATAAAAGTAATGTGAATAAAGTAATAGGAAAAATATAGCCAGTTTTAAAGTAATATAAAGGTTATATTAAATAGACTGGGTCACATTCCTGTCATAGATATTATAATCTCTGAATACATGTATTATTCAATAAACACATAATTTAAATACAATTTGTCATAATATGGTAAAAAGAAATTCAAGTTGAAAAAATTCCACAGCTAGACTCTAAAACCAAGTCTTTTTAGAGAATGTTTGACACTAATTCTATATATATTGTGGTTTTATTTATATATGGTTATATATGTATATGTATATATAGGTTTTTATATATTTTTAGTTGTGAGAAAAAAATTCATCCTTGAAAAATTGACCAACTGTTGAAAAGGAAAAAAAATTGTATAGTGCAGTAAACATAAAGTTTTGTTAATATGTGGTTATATACCTGGAATAAGATTGCCTTATCTATAAGAATTCTTTGCTTCCTGTAGGACATTCTTGTGAAATTGGAATTGGCCTATTAATAATCAGCAGGGTGGGCACTTCATTACCATAGAGGTAGGCTTTCTGTCCTTAGACGTGCAGGGAATCATACTGGCTACTGTGTGTTCAGATATTAGAAAAGCAGGCACATGCCATTTTAAAGGAATAATCTACCTCTATCTCTTTGTATCTGTATATCTAAATTTTAGATATCTGGATCATATATATGGAATATGTGGCTCAATATTTTTATATCGTATATCTCTATATGTCTATTCTTTAAAATCCGGATCTATTACATATCTAGATCTCTATCTGACCCAGAAATCTACATCCGTGTATCTATATCTATTTACATAGATAGAAAATATTCAGATATCTATCTATCACCTATCCATATAGATATATATAGGAGTTCCCTTCACGGCTCAGTGGTTAACAAACTCGACTAGGATCCATGAGGATGCGGGTTCGATCCCCAGCCTTGCTAAGTGGATTCAGGATCCGTCATTGCCCTGAGCTGTGGTGTAGGTCGCAGATGCAGCTCAGATCCCGTGTTGCTGTGGCTGCGGTGTGGGCTGGCAGCTGTAGTTCTGATTCGACCCCAAGCCTGGGAACTTCCATATGCTGTGAGCTTGGCACTGAAAAGTAAAAAAAAAAAAAAAAAAAAAAAATATATATATATATATATATATATATAAAAATCCATACATCTATATATATCTACACACACATATATAGATATATATAGATCCGGATTGTATCACTATAGAGATATTTATTCTTTAAAATCCATATAGATACATATCCATACATTTTTATAGGATCAGGTAGTATATGTGTGTATGTGTGCATACATAATTTTATTTCGGCTTTTCCTCACCCTCACTCCACAGTGTTGCTGACAGTAACTGTTCTGCCTGATGACCACTGCATTGCTTCTTGTGAACTGGGGTGAGTGGCCAGACAGAATGAACTCAATAGATGCTCCATGCTTCCTTCCCTTTGTGCTTTTCCCCCTTTCCCCTTTGTATGACCTCTGTTTTCCTCCTATCTTTTCCCTTTGCCCCCCGCCCCCCGTTTTTTGCCCAGAGAGTGTCCGATTCTGCTTGTTTCCTGCTTCCAATCATTGGAACTACTTTACTAGTAAGTAAATTGTTAGGAGGGTGGCACATAACATAACAAACAGGGCTGTTCATTATCCTGATCCATCTCTGTTCATTCCCTTCCCCAGCTGTATGGGATGAGAATTTGGTTAGTAACAGCCCTGTCAGCACTCTGTGTAGTGTGCCTGTGGTGTGGAAACAATAGAGCCTCAACCACTGTGTGGCTTTCTGTGCTGGGTAACACACTGAACACTTTATATCATTACCTCTACTTATGCACATAACTCCAGACGTAGATTTTATAAGTGAGAAATGAGGTTTACAGAAATTGACAACTTAGTGATGGTGTTGAGAGGGGTACTTGGATTCGAACCTTTATCTAACTTCAAAGTCCATGGTTGTAACCACTAGGTTTATTGCTTTAATTGTGTTTTATTTAAAAGTCTCTGTTTTTTCTATGTAATAACTTAATGGTATCAGAATACGTGAAATATGCAGCTTTCACTTTGAGAAACAGATGTTTGAGGTACATGACCAAATGCTGACTGGAAGACTCATTTCCTTCCACATTTTTCTTCAGTGAGATATCATTTGGGGAAAAAAAAACCCTTTCATATTCTAGCTCAGTTGAGAACATTTTAAAGTTTTAAAATACAGAACATGTTGGTGACAAATACTATAAAGCATCAGGCTTTCAGGAAATTTAGGCTATATAATAATAATAATAATAATAATAATAATAATAATAATAATAATATTCAGTGCCTTTCCTCTGAGCAGACCCAGATGATATATAAAATATGAGAGCAAATATCATTTCACTCCCACCCCAACCAGAGCAAATAGAGCAAGAGTGTATAGCTTGCTGGAGCTGTGCTTTCTATGCTCAGAATATTTGAGAGCTTTGTGTTGTAGATGTCTAAACAGATTTAATAATTAATCATTTAGGGAATAAAAATCTAGATTCTTGTTCTGCATCTAGAAAAAATGCTAAATGAATAAACATAACCATAAAATTTTTTATTTTCATTTACCTGGGTCTCTATAGAAATGAAAATCTAGTGTTCTATTTGTCAAAAGCTGTAGAAATGCATGCATACACCAGTTTAATTTGAATTAATATGAGTGTACTAATATGTGCATGATTTAAGGGCAGGAATTTGTATCATAGTAAATCTGTTAGTTTTTAGACAAAAAGTTTGGTTTGGGAACTATTTAAATTTTATTTCTTCCCCAGCACTTTGTGACTCTTGCTTCTGTATAAAAATGATAACTGATTAGTATGAAATCCTGTTTGAGTATTTAGGATTCTGGGGAAAAGAATTACCAGATGATTGTACACACCCTAGTCACTTGTCATTGGTTATGTATGATTAGCGCAGGAGGATTCATTTGCTCAGCAATTCACTATAAAAAGGTGGAGAGGGTTTTATTCTTTTTTAAATTACTTAATGAATTTTATTACGTTTATAGGTGTACAAAAATCATCACAACTAAATTTTATAGCATTTCCATCCCAAACCCTCAGTAATGTTTGATATGACCTCTAGGCCTGTCGTGGCTTTTGCTCTAAGTCAGGATGTGCATATGAGCACTTGTTAGAGGGCCATGGGAAGCCAGAAGCCCGTCCTGGGGTGGAGAGAGTTTTTAAGCCACATCTGCCTGCAGGTGACTCCATGATTCACAGGAAATTCCCAGGGGATCGACATTGTCATAGAAGCAGCCCAAACTATCTCTACTACTACTCTACATTTATTTTCTTGCTGTTCATTCCCAGTTCTTGAAATTTTTTCTGTAGCTAGGGAACACTTGTATATTGTTCAACGCCCAGATTTTTGAAACTCTTATAGAAGCTTTTCCTTGTAGCTGCAAGAACAATACTCCCAGTTTAACTATGCTGGAATCACATCAGTTCAGAGGTGGCAGGTGAGTTGGAAAAAGCAAAATCCTGGACTTCAGAAGAGCTGGGTTTTAGTATTGGCCATGCTCATAGCTAGTCCTAGCCTGGTGACCTTTGACCTCATTGACCTCAATTCAGTGATGCTTTAATTTTCTCTTTGTTAAAAAGAATTTCAGAGCTGGAAGAAACCTTGGATTAGAGCAGGGATCACAAACTCAAGTGTCTAGTCTGAGGAGCCATAGGTGACATGAAATGGGCCGGATGTAAGTTAATGGAAAGTGTTGGGGTCTGTGGTGCACAGAGATACAATGGTCAGTTTAGGCTAAATAGCAGCTTATGACTGATTGTTATCATGGGAGAGTCTGCCCAGAGTTGACCTTTATGTTTGTCAGGAGAAGACCACAAATCCAGATTTATTGTGAAATCCTCTGATTCCTACATGTTCTTAAATATTTGAAAAAAAAATCCCCACACATCTGCCAGAGGGACTTAGTGTGTAGGTGGTCAGTTAGTGACCTCTAGCAAGGGGTCTGGTAAGTTGAACCCACAGCTGCCTTCAGCTGCAGAATGGGTCTGCTCAAGGTAGATGCTTGGTGCAGACCCCTCAGTGGACATGGAGAGGGCTGCTGAGGACATTTGTTGCTTTTCTTCATCAGGTTTGTAGATTTGAATTTTGAGTCATGGTTCTATTAGACCTGGAGCAGTTGTCAGCAGAGAAGAATTCCCAGGAGCACTTTTTCAACTAAAATTCTGTACAAGTTTTTCTGGTTTAGTAACATTTCCAACAAGTGAACCAATAGCAAAGGCGGCATGCCACTTGACTGGTGTTCAGATTGTATAGTTGCATGAAATAGCTTCAACGAAAAGAGGACTGTCTTGGTAGCAGGTGTCTGGAGACTGATACTCCTGCGCGTAACTGGCAAAAACCCCTTCAAAAAATCAATGGAAAGATATTTCAGCGTAGACCTTTAGAAAATCACCATCTTACATGCAAAGAAGCATTAGAGTAGTGTCTTGAAGAGTTCTCCTTTGAGAAGTTAACTTCTCTCAGCCTTAGTGTCTTCATCTGTAGAATGGACCTAGTGGCAATTTTTACTGAAGCATAGTTAATTTACAGTGTTATGCTGGTTTCAAGTGAATAGCAAAGTGATTCAGTGTTATATACATATACATATAATATGGTATATATATATATGTGTGTGTGTTCTTAGATTCCTTTCTATTAGAGGTTATTACAAGATATTGAAAGTAGTTCCCTGTGCTATACAATAGGTCCTTGTTGGGAGTTCCCATCATGGCTCAGTGGTAACAAACCTGACTAGTATCCATGAAGATGTAGTTTCCATCCCTGGCCTCCCTCAGTGGGTACGGATCCGGCGTTGCCAGGAGCAGTGGTGTAGGTTGCAGATGCAGCTTGGATCTGGACATTGCTGTGACTGTCGTATAGGCTGGCGGTCTAACTCCAATTAGACCCCTAGCCTGAGAACTTCCATATGCCACGGTTGCGGCCTTAAAAAAACAAACAAAACAAAACTAATACCACCAGGTCCTTGTTGTTAATCTATTTTATAAACAGTCGTGTGTATCTGTTGTCCCAAACTCTTAATTTATCTCTCCTCACACCTCCCTATCCCCTTTGGTAACCATAAGTTTGTCTCTATGTTGGTTAGTCTATTTCTGTTTTATAAATAAGTTTATTTGTATCATTATTTAAGAATCCACATATAAGGGAGTTCCCATTGTGGTGCAGTGGAAATAAATCCGACTAGTAACCATGAGGTTGTGGGTTCAATTTCTGGCCTCGCTCAGTGGGTTAAAGATCCAGTGTTGCCATGACTGTGGTGTAGGTCTCAGATGTGGCTCAGATCTGGCGTTGGTGTGGCTATGGCATAGGGTGGTGGCTGTACCTCTGATTTGACCCTTAGCCTGGGAACCTCCATATGCCACAGGTGTGGCCCTAAAAAGCTAAAAAAAAAAAAAAAAAAAAGAAAGAGGGAATCCACATATAAGTGATATTATATGTTATTTATCCTTCTCTGTCTGACTTGCTTCACTTAGTGTGATAATCTCTAAGTCCATCCATGCCATTGCAAACAGCATTATTCCATTCTTTTTTATGGTTGAATAATGTTCATATATATAAATATATATACACACACATTATATATATATATTATAGATATACAAACACCACATCTTCTTTATCCAAAAATTCATCTGTTTCTGGGCACTTGGGTAGTTTTCATGTCTTGGCTATTGTAAATAGTGCTGCTATAAACACAGAGGTGCATGCATTTGTTTGAATTAAGAGTTTTTGGGAGTTCCCTTCATGGCTCATCAGAAATGAATCTGACTAGCATACATGAGGATGCAGGTTTGATCCTTGGCCTCGCTCAGTGGGTTAAGGATTTCGCATTGCCATGAGCTGTGGTGTAGGCCAGCCGCTACAGCTCAGAGTCGACCCCTAGCCTGGGAACCTCCATACGCCACGGGTGTGACTCTTAAAAAGCAAATAAATAAATAAATAAATAAATGAAAAGTGTTTTATCTGGATATATGCCCAGGAGTGGGATTGCTCGATCATATGGTAACTCTATTTTTAGTTTTTTAAGGAAACTCCTTACTGTTTCCATAGCGGCTGCACCAGTTTACATTCCCACCAGTAGTGTAGAAGCGTTCCTTTTTCTTCATGTAATAGCAATATTAATATTTATTTAAGTTGTTTTAAGGGTGTAATAAATGAGAGAGGGCATGAAAAGTGCTTAGAAAAGTGCCTTCTGCGTGAGCACTAAACAACTCTTAGCCACTATTTTACCTGCTCCCTACAACATCTCAGATTTAGCTCTACTTGTCCAGCAGAGGCACTATTAAATATTGCTGTGTGTAGATTTTTCAAAATATATGTTGAAAACATAGACATATGTACACACACATTATCACTAGTATAAACTGACTAATATCAATAGATGACTAGCAAATTTGTAAGTTGGGCTTGTGTTAACGTTGTGGTTTCCTATCTGGAGCTCTGTGGGTTTAAACGGAGGACTGTTGTCAGTATTATCGAATATCTGCATATCAAAATAGTGCTGATTATATTATATTAATATTTTCCCCTAATTAGACAATATACTGACATTTAAAAAATATCTAATGTTTAAGTGCCCATAATTAGTAGAGCAAAGTTCAGTTAAATAGTGAAACTATTAGGTTTAAAACTTAAATGTCAGCAGAGGCACAGTCTCCTAATTTGGGGCAATTATCTGGTTCATTGACTTCTGCTCTGACATATATGACATGATAGATATACAAGGTAGGGCTTAGAGAAGACAATTTAATTAGTTTTTTTTCTTTTTCATTTACCCTTTGTTATAACTTCCAGTAGTGAAAAATAAGGCAGATGGACCAGTTGCTCTGCATCTGAATTACCAAGACATAAAAACGTGATGAAATGTTTGTACAAAACATGGTATTTGTTTTAGAAGAGCAAACGAAGACTATTCGTTTGCTCTTCTAAAACAATGTGCCAGCATTGTTAATGTTAACATTCAGAAATGTAGTAATCACACTGAAGTGTTTAACATGGTACATTAAAGTCAGATGCTATAAATTTGTTTGACTCCAATTTTGAATCTGTAATAGTTTGAATATTCTTCTACGAATGCAAATACTATAGAGGAGTTTGTACATAGTTTGTGGTTTTTTGCAAATGTGGATTCAATTACTTCTAAATTAGTCTTACATCAGGAATTTAGAATACAGTTCAGTTTGTAATCAACTTTTCAGTTATAATAACTATTACCCTTTGAAAGCACAAAAACTAAACAATAATGCATTTTTCTCTTAATTAATTTATTTATTTTTGTGTAAAAATATGTAGTTCTTAAACCAAGTTAGGAACATAACTTAGTACTAAGAGGCAGATATACACACACCATTTTAGCTCTTTCTTCATATTTTAGTTTAATAATCATAGGATTTGCTACAACTGATTGCTTCTCTTCATGACTATCTTTCTGTAAATTTGATGGATACTCATTTCACTCAATTATCCAAGTACATATGAACAAATCTGTTTTGTTGTAACATTAAGTATAAGGCAATTATTAGTTGAGCATAATTTAATTTGTATTTCACATTTTGTAATTTTTCATCATTTATGTGTTTCCATTAAGATAATTTACAGTTCAGGAGAACAGCAAACTAGAAGGGAAAGGACTATGTGGACCATAAATAAAATCACATTTAGTTTACATATGAGGATAAGCATATGTGTATTTGACAAACAAGATTTAGCTTAGAAATTGAATGCATTGAACATGGCTGTCAGTGTTTCAGATTGCGATCCATGCCAAAAAGGGAATAGGACTATGTTTGTCCTTTTTTTTTTTAGGGCCAGATTTGGAGGTTCCCAGGCTAGGGGTTGAATCTGTATTATAGCCGCTGGCCTATGCCACAGCCACAGCAATGTCAGATCTGAGTCACGTCTATGGCCTACACCATAGGTCACAGCAACACTGGATCCTTAACCCACCAAGTGAGGCCAGCGATCAAACCTGCGTCCTCATGGATACTAGTCAGTTCCCTTTCCGTTGTGCCACAACAGGAGTTCCAAGACAATGTCTGTAATGGACTATTTCTAGAAATTGATCTCTGCTGTAAACAGGTTTATCCAGTGCCACCTATAAATTATGTGGTTGTCAAGAAATCAGAGCTTTTGCTGGACTGCAACCCAGGTAGATGTCATGTTGCCTCATGCTGGCCTCCCTCTCACATTGTTGCATGAGCAACAATGACCTTCTTCAGCTCCCGAAACTCACTCAGCTCCTTTCTGTGTCAGAGCCTTAGCTAACTCTTCCTCATTCTCATCAGACGCCAGCATAACATTCATTTCCCTCACATGCAGCTCTCACCATAATTGTAGGAAGTGAGAACAGTAAAAAAAGGATGCAAATTTTCTTTATTTGTGGCTATGTCCCACTGCTGGGCATATATTTTGCATGTAACAGTAGCATAGTGTACACTTGTTGAATGAAAGAATCCCCTGGCATCTAACATTTAACACAATGAATGCTTGGAAAATCATATACCAAAGTTGTTATTAATCAAACATATTGTTTTCAGTCATTTTTCCAGCTCTAAAATTCAAACTATTTTATATAACATGTACTCAGGTACAAACTTAATTATATTTATTTATATTTACATGCTTACTCTGAGCTCTTGGGACCATTAGATGCTCCGATGCAAATGCTACTTTTGTTATATTTGCTAGCAGAGACTTGAGCAAATTACTCAAACTTTTAAAGTTGTCTTCTGTGAAATAGATAATAATGTTCTCCTTCTGATGTGGTGAAGGTAAATCGGGTAGTGTATATACGGTTGTGCTGGCATGTGGGAAGTACAAAATATATGCTAGACTTTTTTTTTTCCCCACAATAAAATGCCACTAGCAGTAGAATCACTAGCATCTATGTAAGCAGCTGCAATACTAGGCAGTCACTGTGGCCAGATTTGCTTTTCCTGTGGTTTTAGACTTTCTTCAGAAGTGGTATTCATATCTCATTGTAAAGAAGACCTCATGATGTTGTTAAAAGTACAGCATGAGACTGGACCTGTGTGACCTGAGTTACTAGGCAGTTGTTTGACTTTGGCTAGAGTAACTTAACACTTCTGGGGTTCTCACTGGCTTTAAAAAATTCTTGGACAAAATAATCTCAGAATGGAAATTCTTTAATTGGAGCTCAAAAACTTAAATCATTGTCCAGAGGCTCAGCCCCTCTTTTAGACTTTAAGACTTGTGGGTGTAATGCCTGGCTTGCTTTTGATGGTTGAAGGCAGGGAGGAGATACAGAGGGATTAGTTATACCACTACCAATATTTTACCCAGAGAAATGTGGGGTAAAAAAAGCTTGTGGCAACCTAAAGTCTAACACACTTCATTCAAAATGTATATTTCTTATATCTGAAGCTCACTGTTGTGCATAGAAATTTGGAATACAATCCAGTAGTGAACTAGTCACACCACCTGTGTCTTTCTTTCCCTTTCTTAACCTATAAATAGCCTGAATTTTAGAAAATGCTTTTAAACGTTAAAGACATCTTTGCTATAATGTAATGTAGTTGCCAGTGATGTCTGCGCGTTCCCACATAACAGGAAACAGCCCCTCAGCTGCTCCATTTCCTATTCGTTGTATGAATGTGTATATGTATAAATGGCGAACAATGGTACATTTAGCCTAGAAGCAAAGGGAGATGTTCACAACTAGAAAGTAGCATTTGATACAGAAAGGGAGGGTGTACCCACACAAATAAGCAAAGGAAGGCCACTAATGAATAAAACATCTTTTTTAGAAGTGCAGAAAAGTCAGTGGCACCATGTTAAAGCTGTTGCCAGGCAACATATCTTTTCACAATAAACACTTGTGAGTCAGATAACTCATGGAGATGTTGAATTGGCAAATGCAATCGCTCTCAGGCAACTTCTGCAGGGTGGAGAATGCTCATGATCCTTTGCATGACATCAGGAATGCCTCTCTCCTTGTAACAACTTCTGCTTTGAACCACATCATTTGTTTTCCTCTCTTCATGGGAATTCCCAGTCTTTGGGCCTGAATCCCTCTTTATCTAGCAGGCAGTCAGGATGCACATGCAGATCAGGAACACATTCTTCACGGTCTAGGGCTGGAAGAATGCAGGCATCCCACCTCAGGTGTGGAATGTGCAACTTCTGCTGAGGAGCTTAGAAATAGGAAAAACCAGGGCTATGAGGAATCTCTGTTGGTGCAAGAGGAAATTAAAAGAAAGCACAATAAATACTACACGGTTTATTTATTCAGTCTATCAGTGATAGAAAGAAAAATCCCCCCACCCCCATACTTGGTCATCAGGAAAGACGCAGAACACATCAGGAATAGTGATTGTCTTTTAAAGGATGGAATGAGATGACCTCAGGACCACCCACCCTTGTATTCGCAGAGCAGACGGAGAAAGCAGATTTTCGAACAGTAACTTGCTGTCTGATATTCCTGGCAGAAATACAAAAACATACTTCCATCTTAAATTTATGGCACCATAACATATTCCCTCTAAGCTTTCCAGATCGTTCCCATTGCCAAATGTGACCAAAGCATAATCACAGCGACTAAACAAATTAAATGTTCGGTTAAAGACAAGCCTGAAAAAAAATTGAGTAAGGGAAAGAAAAGCCCCCAGATCGGTAATAAATTAATGCCATGTCAGGCTTTTTAGTCAGTGAGCTCAGGGCCAGGACTTTCCAGCGCTGCTATGGTGCCATGTGATCGACGTGGGGAGAGTTCCTCTCTGGTGGGCCTGCAGGGTGGGTTGCGCTGTGACGATTAGGGCCCCACAAGTCCTACTTTGTTTAATATCTGCAGCAGCAATGACCATCTTTTAAAGCATAATTTTAGATTCTTCTCACATCTTGCTTTAAGGTACATCTTATTTTTTTTGTGACAGCAAGATAAGTAACAAATATCTTTTGTTACTTTAAGATAAATACAATTGCAGTATTTACTGAATGAGATTAAAGATTATCCATTTTTTTGGTGTGTACTAAATTTCAAAATTTGATTGTGTTAAATAACATGGCTGTTTTTGTGAGGAGGAGTGGATTAAGCTAACAAAAATTGAAAAGCAGAAATTATGGAAAAAATTTTAAGCCTTTTTTTCTACATTTGTTCAAAATTTGGAGCTGGGTAGGACCTCAGAATTTATATATTCCAATTATTTTGTTTTATAATTGTAGAAATCAAGAGCCTGAGATATGAAATGACTTGCTTAAGTTAATCAGTCTAGTTTGTTAGCTGACTCCAAAACTCAGAAACTGGGCTCTTAAATTTAGCAGTACTTTCTTATATGTTATTTCTGCCTCTTTCTTATAATGAAATATAAGACTTTAAAACACAAGTGAAAGAGTGTAAGGTAATTTTTACTCGTTAGAAATTTGAAAAGGAAAGGAACAAAACCACAATGTCATTTAAAAATAGATATCTATGTGTCATAATATCATTTTCACTTACTTTTACGATCAAAATTTATTAAGGAGAGAACTCTATCTAAATTTGAGAACTCTTTCTCGAATATAAAAATATTGGTCAACAAATGTCAAGTGCTTGTATTGTGTAGCTATTATTCACTTTAATAAGAACGGCTCTGCCTTATTCATCAATTTTTCTCTTCTTTATTTTAGAAATATAAAAAGAAGCAAGTTATAGGTCATTTAAAAAAGACCTGAAATGCTGTTAGTGTATTTCAATTGATTGTCCAAGTCTATAATTGGTATTAAACTGTAGATTTAATTGATTGTCCAATTCTACAAGTACATAGGTGTTTTTCCTAGATCTAAATATTGTCACTTTATTAAATACCTCAAAAATCATACTGGGTATCTGGCATATATGCTAATAATCTTAATGCATCAGTCTCGGACAGAATACTAAGCTTATCCACCCATGAGACAGAGATAGTAATACTTTCCATATACATCCACTCGGGGACAAAATGAAATCAAAAGTAGGAACTTATTGTCAATTGTAAAGCACTAGACAAATATGAAAAAGTACATATTTTATTCCTTATATACGAATACTAGGAACCAAACTAAAATCCTGAGTTTTCCTTGTTTTGTCTCAAAAGGCAAATAATTAGCAGGAAATTAGTATAGCAAAGACATATTCGGAGAAGGTTAACACCCAAGTGTCTCTGACCATTCTGATTACCTAGACCTTGAAGATATGGGAAGAATATGTTTGGCCAATGGGTTATCCTTACTGTATGTCCATGAAGGTTTTCCACACATTTGTCAAAGTTTTAAAAATAATGACTTAAAATACTTATTCTGAATAGACTTAAATTTTCACTACAAATTATGTTACAATTGAAATAATAATTAATCGTGTTACAGAAATCCATATCAAGTTATAATAATTTCAGCCTATCTTTTGTAACTGCATGTTTCTCCTATTGCTTTAAAGCTAATTTAGGCCACATTATATACAAAATTAAATCTTACTTTTATAGCTACACCCTTGGGGTTCAATGAAAAGGCTTTATGAGCTAGAAATTAAAAGTACTGGTTGAAAATACTATTACATTATACCAGCTATTATTAAGGCAATTTACAAAGTTAGTGCTAAAACTATGCACATTTTTCATTGTTAGCCCTCATATATTCAGTAAGCCCATGGGACTGTTTGGTATATAATTTGGCAAATAAAATCAATTGAAAAGTAAATAGCAAATCAATGGCATTTATCACAAAAGAAAATTACGCTATATAACAGCAACATTTATTTAACCCAATATTGTTATGAATTAACACATTTATACTAAGAGATTCAGGGAAGACATTTGGGTTCTGCATTCCTCAGCTATGAATGAATATGGTTTCATCCTGGCAATTTTCTCCTTGAAAATGAGAAAAATGATTAAGTTTATGAGAGTGTAATTTTAATAAAATATATCTCTGATGTTTAAGACTCTCATAGTTTCTCTACAAAAATATGCTGTGATATGTACGTATATTTCTGTTGTATGAAAGTCTGATGGACCTCAAATTTAAAATGTATTTCATAACTTAGAATTACTAAATATAAAAGTAAGTTTAAGGTAGATAATAGACAGATATAAATTATTCATTTCAAAGACTTGAAAAGACCGGTAATATTTAAATAAAATATAAGCAAGCATATGCAAAGGTACAATTTTTATCGTCTTTAACCTTGTATGTTAAATTGGTTCACAGTTATTCCACGTGACTATGTAACTCCTTATGAAAAAATATTAAAAACGAAAGAAACTTTGAGATATTCCTGAACTTGTTTTTTATGTACATCATGAAATTTTTGGTGGAACACAGTGCTATGGTATAATGAAAAAGCTTCTCTATTAAGAGAACATTTGATTGTTTCCTGCACAAAGACAAAATGGTGATTAATGCTTCCTGTCGAGGGAAAAACAACTTAATGTGTTACTTGATAACAACTGATATATAACACTTCCCTCAATGTTTAATTTCGTAATAATAAATGATAGTATTTCACATGGCAGTACATATTTTTTGTTTCTTCTATTCAAAAAATAGCTATGGCTGATACTTTTGAATAGGTTGTGGTAACTACAATGCAGATTAATGTTGTCTTCATACTGTGTCAACCATTGGGGTTAGGAAGAAGTGGGTGATAATTTTAGGATCTGTAAGAAGTGATTAGAAAGGGTAGAGTGCAAACAACGGATTTTTTCTAAGTCAGGAGGATCCAGCCTTTTTTTTTGTGAGAACTTGATACTTGTCAGGCCAAAGCAGGGATAACAAATACAAATATCTACATGCACCTGTCACTGTGTGAATTGTGCCAATATGGGACCACAGGGAATGGTGGGCTTGGGATGAACTAACCAGCAAGGGCATGGCCGTTTACATGCAAGCAAATTGAGAAATTTAAAAACCACTATGAGGCCAAAGCCTCAAATTGAAAGCTGAATTTACCCAATAGGGTTACCACTTTGCAATCCATGAAAATTTAGCATTACTCTGTGTATGTGTGTATGTGTTTTCAGTTTCTAGCCATGAAGTCCCTAAAGAGACAGAAAGTGGGAAGGGGTACTGCAGCTGGTTGAAATCTTTCCACATGGGCAATTCCACTAGATTTCAGAGAGACTGATATGTTGTTATAAATAGTGTAGAAATCTACCATATATAACTTGTGGATACTTGAGTAGATTTTGGTTGACTGATCGGTAACTCCTGGTGAGGGCAAAATAAAGCATATGAATGATACATGTTAAATTAGGAAATTATTTAAAATGTCTGCCTACTTGTTAGGACAATTTCCACTTTGTCCAAAACACAAGGAAAATGGATTTGTAATCGTTTACTTGGAAAAGCTGAAAACTGTTTCTTAACTGAATTTACATATTTATAACTCCAGCAAATAATTAATGCAACTAATTTGATTGCATGAAAAGTAATTCAATTTTATGATGTCTACAACAATTAAATTTATCAAGGCCCATAAATTATGAAAATAGAAAAAAAGCACGATAATATATGAAATTTCAACTATTGAAAATGTTTCTATAAAAGTGGATTTATTTTTTAATATATTAACTCAGATTATTTTATAACTTTATAAGAACACTATTATTTTTAGCTTAAGAATTGAAATTTGGGTTTAACCTTTGGACAGTTCTATATAATCTTAATTATATGTAGTATTTATTTAAAATATTCTGACTGTTCCTATTTATGGACATTCATTTGAGGCCATTAATCCAAAAATTTGTTTGCTCTCAGTAAGTAAGACTGAAGGTCAAAGCTCTATATTTATTGTAAAAAAGGAAGATAGCCATAGAATTAACATCTAATTCCCTAAACAATTACTGTATCCCTAAACAATTAGTTCACGTGCTTTTTTGGTGTCTCTAAATGAATGATTTTAAATATGACTAATAAGTAAATGGGGGGGGAGACTACATTACTTAGGAATTTTATTAGGCTGTCAATTTAAATACTCATTCCTCAGGCAAAGTGCAACTTCACATTTAAATAAATGTATATTAAACACTTTAAATTGATAGCACCAACTCTTCCCTGGGGTATGAATCATTTAGACTTTTCTAGTACACTGTTGTAAAGCACAACATTATATTACATTACACTACATTAATCTAGTATATTAATATCTTTGATTATAAATTCACCACTGAGAGGTAAAAATCTATCTGATGTGTTTAAAGAAGTTCAAACGTTCTTTATGCAGAGTGGCAAAATTATTTTTTTCTGTTACATTCAGAAAAGAATCAGTTTCAATATCAACTGTATCAATTGTTTTAAAGCCAATTATTAAAAAAACCTCCAAATTTGCTCTATTAAATGGTCTCTAATTTGTAGATCATTAGCCAATTAAATTTGATTATTTATTCACACAAGAATTCACAATCAAAATGCATGTGATTTTGTTCCCTATCCTAAGTGTCGTTAGGATATAAAGTATTTTATCTTTTTACGATGGCAGATCATTTTTGGATGCGTTAGAAACTCAAATTATGAAAGCAAGTTGAAATTAGATATTCAGTCTGACATACTATTCTTTTCTCTTGAAATGCCAGATTTAAAAATTTCAAATTAAACTGCACTTATTTTTAGTTTCAAAGCTTGTCCTACACTAACATGTTTTAAACTGGTAGGAATAGGACAGCACTAAACCATTGCTGGTGGGCAGGAATACACTTAAAAAATTAACAGCGAGAAGTTCCCATCGTGGCTCAGAGGAAACAAATCTGACTAGTATCCAAGAGGACGCAGGTTTGATCCCTGGCCTTGCTCAGTGGGTTAAGGATCCCGCGTTGCCCGTGAGCTCTGATGCATGTCACAGCTGGGATCTGGCGTTGCTGTGGATGTGGCATAGGTCTGCAGCTACAGCTCTGATTCGACACCTAGCACGGGAACCTCCATATACTGTAGGTGCAGCTCTAAAAAGACCAAAAAAAAAAAATTAACAGTGAGCTTTTTACTATACTATAGATAATGCTATAAATAATATTATTTACTGATAAGAACAAATATGAAATACCATTTAAAGATGAACTAATTCCCTAACGGAAAGCAAATATTAAATTTTGACTTTATTTGAAGACTAAGGAAAATTAATTGTTTGTTTAAAATGTTAATGTATTATTTTCTCCGTGATCTTTTAAAAATCTGGGTAGAGTGAAGACTTAAGATGGATTAGGAGATTGTTTATCTACTGATTTATCTAGATTATTTGTAATCAGTTAAATATTAATATGTTAAGTAAAATGATCACAAGTAAAGAAATTACAGATGAAATATTCACAAATATTTTAATGAGTTAAGTTCCACCAACTTTATTTTTGTAAACCCTTTCCTTTTCATAAATATATAGTGGCTCACCATGTCTACTAAGTGTTTACTTCAATTCTGACAGATAGCCAATCCTTCATTAAAAACCCAAGTTGGTTTTTTAAAGACATACCAATGAATTCAAATTAGTTTGTGAAATATTAGGCAAATCAAATTTGGATTCCCCCTACTTTGAATATCCACTTGTCTATTCTTCCCACCTGCTGTCATGTGTTATTTTTTTTTAAAGCTTCATCTATTTGCAAAAAAAGAAAGAAATTGGTATTGTCTTGTGTTGTTTCATCCTTAAAGCGAAACCATTTGCAAGAAAATTATAGGTCCCTAGTGTTGAGCTTCTTTGCATATTAATTTTGTTAGCCTTACCTCCTGTGGTCTTTAGTTCTGGAAGGCCTATTAGATAATACACAAGATAAATTTTTCCCTTGTATCTTTGAGCTAGTAGAAAATACATCCATTTTCTCTTAAAACTGAAATTTGCAGTACTAGTCACGCGTATTTTCCCCTATTTTACAAATAGAGATTTATTTAATTAAGAATGTTAAGTACTATAATAGTCAATATTAGTTATATTCCTGTAGCCCAAGTTCCTGAGAATGTTTATTAATGCTAAGTAAATATAAGTATTGCACAGCATTTCAAACTAGTCAATGTAATACGAAATATGAACTTTGAATAAAAGCCTGAATCATAAGGATTACTTTTTATTATAAATAAATAATAGTTCAGACAAGTGTAGAAAAGCAAATCATTCATGCATATTGAAAATATAATCATATAAATATTATCCACTTTAGATGGAAATCATCCATTGCTAGTGATGGAAGTATATGAGGATTTACTGAAAGAAGGACATGTACTTATCAAGTTTTTAAAATTCCAGATGTTACATCTTTTATTTCTCTTTAACATTTCATTGGAATCTAAAATTGGCTTACACTGTTTAGGTTGGTTCTATTTGAACAATAATATTATAGAAAATTCCTAAATTTAATGTAGAAATACTAAAACCAACTTGAGATTAAGTATGAAAATAAAAAAGAGACTGTAAGAGAGTGAAACAGTGATCTTTTGAAAGTTAGATTAATAATAAACAATGTAGAGTGAGTTTGAAAAAGCTTTCCCTTCAAAATTGGGCACTACTTTTTTATTTTTTTGTCTTTTTAGGACCACATCCACGGCATATGGAAGTTCCCAGGTTAGGGGTCTAACTGGAGCTGCAGCTGCTGGCATATGCCACAGTGATAGCAAAGCCAGATTCGAGCCACGTCTGTGACCTACATGACAGCTCTCAGCAGTGCCGGATACTTAACCCATTGAGCAAGGCCAAGGATCAAACCCTCATCCTCATGGACACTAGTCAGGTTTGTGCCCGCTGAGCCACAACGGGGACTCCCTATATACATCCTGTTTTTATATTATTTTCCATGATGGTCTGTCAGGAGATTGGACAGTACTCCCTTGTGCTGTAGAGTTGGACCTCATTGCTTATTCATTCTAAATGTAATAGTTTGCGTCTACTAACCCCAAACTCCCAGTATCCCCCATTCTCTCCTCCCTCTCCCTTGGCAAACATAGGTCTGTTCTCCATATCTGTGAGTTAGTCTCTTTCTGTTTTGTATATAGGTTCATTTGTGTTGTATTTTAGATTTTACATATAAGTGATATCAAATGGTATTTGTCTCTTTCTCACTTACTTCACTTGGCATGATAAGCTCTAGTTGCATGCATACTATTTTTTTGAATATATTATAAATTATTATATGATATTGAAGTAAAATTAAAATGGATTTTACAATATATGAAATCACATTTCAAAAATCCAACAACGTTTTTTTTTGGCCATGTCCATGGCATGTGGAAATTCCTGGGCCAGGGATCAAACCCATGCCATAGCAGAGACCCAAGCCCCTGCAGTGACATCACCAGATCCTTAACCTGCTGCCCTGCAAGATAACTCCAACAAAACATTTTGATGGGAACCAGGAAACCCTTACTTTGATATCAAAAATACTTTTTTCATCCAAATTGAGTAGAAAAATCTCAGAACATATATGGTTCAGAGATAATTTAAAATCTAGAGGTCAGAAATATTTTTAAATAAAATTCTTATTTTAATAAGGTATTAGGATTGAGTTTTAAGGCAAATATGAGCCAAACACTTGAGGAATAAAAATTACCACCTTTTTGTGTCTAAACTTTTAATGCTTTTTCTTACTATCAAAACACATTTTGTTTTCCATTACAAAGCTCATGGATATTAAAATTATAGTAGCAGTTTAATAATGCGTTCTTCTATGCTTTCTGATTTTATTGCTTTGTTTATATAACTATTGAAGAAAACATCCAGAAAAATAATTTTAACCTTGTTGCATCTAATCAAGGTATGGAAGATACAGAAGTCTGAAAGTTAGGCCATTTTATTAGGAAGAGTCTTAAGAATGTTGTACAGGTTTATTTAGCTTCTTGGCTGGTACCTTATAACAACAACAATGTTGGAGGAGTAAGATAATGATGTATGGCGATATATTCCCCTAAGAAAAACAGTGACCCTAGTCCTCACTACCTTGACTTCTCTCATTGTGGTTATGCTTCAAAGAAGTGAATAATTTTGCAACTTGAAATTAGATTTTTTAATTAATTTGCCTTTTCATGGATTCTAACCCTGGGGAAAATGCATGAACTGTGTGATATTGATCCCTTGTTTTTTTTTTTTAAATAAAGAATGTGTATATTTTGATACATAGAAAGATAATCTTGGCAAATTGCTTTTGATTTAAATATCTGTTTCATTTAAACTTTAAAACTACACACTTTGGAGTTCCCTGGATACATAGAAAGATAATCTTGGCAAATTATTTTTGATTTAAATATTTTTTTCATTTAAGCTTTAAAACTACACACTTTTGGATTGGGTTAAGTATCCGGCATTGTCATCGCAGTGGCTTGGGTTGCTGCTGTGGTGCCGGTTTGATCCCTAGCCTGGGAATTTCTGTCTGCCCTGGGCATGGTCATACCCCCCCCGCCCCCCACCAAATTGCCATTTTAAATGCAGTTATTCGCTACACTAAAGCATATGCTTCTTAGTTCCTTATCCTAAGAACACTAAAATTCTGCGTGTTTCATTTTTTCAAATTTTATAATAATTGTGATACTCTGATTCTTTTCTGAGCTACTCCTTATAAGTCATGCTCATTCCTCTTTTCATCATGTGTCTGAAAATTTCTTTCAAACCAAGTCACATGATTTCCTCAATGCCTTGCTCAAGACAGTCTGCACTAACTCCATAACCATCTTTCACTTTGGTGCATACAGATGTTATGACTATTTGTATGCTGCTTCATGGGGTTGGGTGACTGTTTTAATCTTTATGCAGACCTTAGCTCCTCAATTTAAGTGTGTGATCCTTGACAATAAGGACCTGGTCATAAAATCTTTCAAAATGAAACCTCATATTTCTATTTTTATTTTACAGTGTTTTTATCACTTTATCATGATCTATATTATTGTGGCAACAAAAATGGGTGTTTTTTGAAAATCCATTAATAATTCACTCAAATTTAATTGTTAAACATTCAACCAAAATTAAAACGTGGTGTCAAGGAAGGTAAGTTCCTTTATGTATGTATGTGGCAGCTACTAGAATATTACAAAGTACCTTGAACAAAGAGTTCAAGAAACTTGAATGAATCCTCTATTTATTATTGCCACAGTGCTTAACAGAAGTCTGGATTAAAGAAAATAATAAATGTTAAAAAATTATTAACACCAATGTGGTTATTAATTAATTTATGGAATCATTACCTTATATTTCACTTGTTTTAAAAAAGTGAAAAATAATGTTAGATTATTTATCTCAATTATGTATCTATACTTTACTTGTATGTATCTATAATTGATTTATTTGTTTTTCATGAAAGGATAAAGCCTATTTATGTCTTTCAAGTATATTTAAAAATCATTAGGTATGTATTGATTTGGAATATTAGCATTGTATGAAAAAAATAAATTACCAGCTAAGTCTGTAATTCAGTTATGGAAAAATAAAAGATAACATTTCTATCCTTGAAATTAATATAATTAATATCCCATTTTACTGAATATATTTCCATTATAAAATTTTTCTCTTAAAATATAAATGAATGCATTTAAACAGCTTTTCTAACAATCATTAGAAAACTATTTTTTATTCTATACTGTGTAGATACTATAATTTTAAGTGAGAAAAGTCTTGAAAAGAAAAGATATATAAGCTTTCTCTTTCTCAGTGAGGTCCAGTTTTGGTTACTCTTTGATTTTAAAAGGTACATTTCAAGATCTTTTCTTCTCTTTTTTCTCATTATAACCATCTCAAAACATAATTTCCATAAACTATAGAAAAACTGTCAGGGCTCTTTATATTTTATAAACAAAGAGATCCCACTCTCTTTCTAACATAGGAAAGAAAGGAAAATAGATGCTGAAATCAGGACATAGAAAAATGCATGAAATGATAAAGATGTCATGCAGAAAAAGAAACAAGGAACACAGATGTAGTTCAATAAAACAGTCACTCAGAAAAGTCCACATGAGGCTAGCCTCTCCCCCAATCTACTTCCACTAAAAACACATTTGGCTAACACACATAGCTCTCAGTCCTCACTCGATCAATTTGTTCTTAGGTCTTTAAATGCTTGAATGTGTTTTAAAGTTGCTTTCAGTGTTTGACTCAAATATATTCATATAGTGAACAATTAAAATTGCCAGTGATAAAATTGCCAGTTGATCTCTGATGTTTTATTTTAAATTTACTAAATATATATATACATATATATTTAAAATAGGCTACAAAATGATGTCAAATGTTAATTTTGTGAGCTTTGAAATGATAAACCAGGGTTTTATCATCATATATATTCTTGGCTATATTTACAAAAAAAATATTTTTAAATAGGTGACAAAAATTTTTCATTCATTTATTGGCCTGAACAAATAGCCTTTCCCATTTAACCGGTAACATTATGTTTTATGCAGGAGCTGGTGCAGAAGTACCATTGCAGGTAGTCGAGATTAGGGAGCAAGAACTGTTTCCTCTCTAGATTTAATAGTTGAAAGCATAAGAAAGTGTAACAGAATCTTTCTCTTCTGATTTTTCAATTACTTCTCCAGGGAATTTGTTTTATAGAATAATGTAGAATGACATATAACTTTTCCTCACCACCATAAAATATCTCAAATAATAGAAGAGCATGCTTTCCCAAATTTTATACTTTCGTAAGACATTCCTGGAGTAGAAGACTGTGTAATCCATGTTGCACACATGAAATGAAGGCTTCATACTATCACTGGGAAACCCCAGCTGATCTCTGTTTGTCAAAAAACTCACTTTCCTCACATGCGAAAGCCAGAAGATTCTTAAGTCATTTGACAAGACGCGACTCTGATGTAACAATCCAAAGTTAAACTCTGAAGATTAGCAGCTTGTGATAATAAAAGGGTGAAGGGATAGGACTGCTATAACAAAGCTAGGTGTGCACAGAAGGAAGGCATCCAGGGAGACCATGTTTCTGAAACCCATTTCAGAGCACACAGGACACACTACTCACCTCTCAGCAGGACTGCTCTGAATGCTGCATCCAAGAGAAGCCAGCTTTTGGTTTCCCATGGAAGTCTGTCACATCACACCTGTGCTTACAATTTGGAGAAGGTATATTTCCTGGATTGCATGGATGTGGGAATTTATTACTTAAGTTTTAATAACTAGGGAATGAGAAGCGTACAGGGCTGTAAACATTCATATGCAGAAATAACTAAAGCATGAAATTGGCTATCAGTTAGACTGAGTTGGATGTTTGTCCTTGAAGGTGTATAGACCCCACAAATCTGAAAAAGCTTTGGAAACTGTGGAACCATCAGGCTATTAGGGGTTAAAGATTCAAGAAGCCCATCTCTGTTTCTGTTGCTTGGATGATCTGAGGGAGCCAGATGAGTTTAACTTTGAAGAATGCAATAGGTCTGGAGGTTGGAGAAAGGGAATTGTGGCAAGTGCTAAAAGGCCACATATTCTGGAATGAAACTGATATAATCCCTATCTGAGTCTTTTGAAGAAGTTTCTGGACCACGAGTGAAGGACACATTGTTTGAGCTCAATTGGCCATAATATGCGTGGCAATTTCATTTTTTTTGCTTCTTATGTCATCAACTATGGGTTATTTGATACTTCAACATTATTTTTGAAAACCCACTATGTGCCACAGTCTGAAATAGTTGCAGAGGGAGATAAAGATATACATGCCATAATCTTTGCTCTATTTAACATCTAGTTGGAAAGATAAAGCCAACATATAAGAAAAATTTTAAGACAATAGGAAAATTCACAGTAAGAAATCACAGAAATTGAAAGGTAACACATGATATGTTTGGAAATCAAAAACACTGTTTTTGGTTTGCATACATCCTGACCACTAGCAGAAAAAAAGTGTGTTTATTCTATGTGTTAATAAAATAAAATACTAGATTTTAGATCGGTATTCAGAGACAGGGCCCAAGACCACTTCTAGGTTTTGGTTGCCTGTTGTTCCTGGCTGGTGACTTATAGAAATACAACAGACTTTCTGAGCTCTATAGTTTGTCTTTGCAATTATTTATTTATTCACTCAACAAAGATTCTTTGAGTACTTATAATACAAATGGAAATGGAATTAAAGAGGACATATATTGTTCCTCCTTCTTGGAACTTGCAGTCTAGTAGAGAAGACAGATGTGGAAGAGTTTATTTCAAGTGTAATCAATGTTACGAAAAGAGATGTACACAGTGCTGTGTAAGTATATGAGACCTAATCTAGCCTGAAGGCATTAGAGAAAAGAAATGCCTTTTAAATCAAGGACCAAATAGTAGGAAACTTTTAGTTAGGCATATGGAGGCAGAAAGAAGTAAATGGATTTGAGGGATAGTTAAGGGACATAAATGACAAAGCTTAACTAATCTCATGCTTAAAGCATGATACCCAGTCCTCTGCTTAAATAATTAAATGGATGATAATTTCACATTTACAAATAAGGAACCCAGAGTGGATCGAGTCTGGAGTAAGGTGGAGGTAATGAAAGAAAGGGAATAATGCATTCTCTACCCTTGATGTGAAACTTCCAAGTAGCGATACCAAGTAGGTGGTTAAATATTTGGACCTTGAGGTCACAAAGTGGTTTGGGTTGGCTACACGTGTTTAGGGTCATTGCTGTTTAGTACTGAGCCTCAAGGAACGACAATATTAAAGAAGAAGGGAGAAGCAGCGAGAGAACATGGAAGGGACAGAGGAAAAGAAAGGGAAAGAAGTTTTGTGGACAGAAATGCTCAGCTATAATAAATACTCAGAAAGATCCAATAAGTGAGGATTGAAAAGATACTATATTATTTACAATATTGTTCTCTTCCAGTTATCCATTGTAATGAATCACCCCAAAACTTAGTGGCTTAAAGCAACCATTTATTATTATCTTTCATGGTTTAGGGGTGAATTAGGCTCAGCTGCTCTGTCAGATAGCTGCTGAAGTGGAATTGTCTGAAGGCTCGATCAGACAGGACAGCACACCTTCTTCCCTCTCATGCCTCGTGCCCACTGCTCCTCCACATGGACTATGAAGCACAGTGGACTGTGCTTCTTGCCTGGCAGCTCAGGGCTCTGAGAGAAAGAAAGCAGAAACCTTCAAGGGAGAGAAGAGCTACACCTAGATAGGACACGGTGTTACTTTTGCTGCCTTAGGGTTGCCTGGATTCTTGGGTTAAGGGATGTGAAATCATATAATTCTCTTGATGGGAGAGTAACTGAGCCTTATTGCAGAAGAATGTGTGTAATTGGAGATGGTGCCTTGGCTATCTTTTGAAAGTATTTTCTGCTATAAGGAAATGATTACAATTATTCATTGCATAAACGACACAATGTGATGCAGTAGGAACTTTGTATATATTATCTCCATAGTTTAAAACACAACTTTTAAGGTAGATTTCGTTATCCTTATATTACTAGGTGAGAAACTAGCTCAATGTTGTTAAAACACTTGCTCAAGTATAGTAGTTAAAAATAGCAAATACTCATTATAACTCCTAGTGGATGACTAGACTTACAGTGCTTTTCTATAAGTTTTTTTTTTTTGAAGTGGAGTTTATTTACAATGTTGTGTTAGTTTCAGGTGTATAGCAAAGTGATTCAGTTATACATATATGTGTGTATACACACACACACACACACACACACACACATATATTCTTTTTCAGCTTATTTTACATTATGGATTATTACAAGATATCGAATGTAGTTCCCTGTGCTATACAGTAAGTCCTTGCTTTTGTTTTGTTTTGTTTGTTCCTTTTTGACCAGCCGGGGGCATATGGAGTTCCCAGGACAGGGATCAGATCCAAGCAGCAGTTGCCACCCAAGCTGCAGCTGCACCAATGCCAGATCCTTTACCTACTGTGCCAGGCTGGGGATCAAATCTGCGTCCCAGCACTCCCAAGACACCGCTGATCTTGTTACACCACAGCGGGAACTCCAAATCCTCATTGTTTATAACTTTTTTTTAGTGGTAATTACTAAGCAACAATTGTCTTATTGGCAGTAGAGAATTTATTTAAGGAAGAGGAGAAGAAAGAGAAGGAAGAGGAGGAGGAAATGGTGAAGAAGGAAGAGGATGAGAGGAGGAAGAGAGAGAGCTAGAAGAAAGAAAGAAATGAAAACTCTATGGAGATAGCAAGTTACAAGTTGTGTTTACTCCTGTATCTCTATTGCCTAGACTGGTGCTTTATACATATTTGTTAAATGATTTTTAAAAGTATTTAACTGTTCCCACTTTTTTGAAAATTATAACCTACATGCCAAATAGTACCTTGATATATGGCCATTTTCCTTGAACTATTGCTTATTGAAACTGTTTGTGAGCATCTTGCTAATTAATGCATCTTGCTAATTAATGCATACTTGCTAATTAATGCATACTTTATACTTGCTATCATCACCACAATCAACATCACAGTGCACTAAGTTACAACCTCCTGGTATCATTGAGATGCAGATCTTGCCCTCAAAATGCTCATTGTTTTAAAGAAAACAGAAAAATATAATGACATTAAAACACTCGTAACTGTAAATGCCAATCTGTAATGCAGAGGTTACAAATCAAATATTAAATGTATATTTAAAAAGGTGAGTGTATCATAAAAGTTTTATGTTTAAAAAGAAGTTTGGGGAAAATCTTTTGTTTAGTATGGGAACATTTCATAAGATTTCACTGGTTCTTGGAATAAGGAAGACTTACTTGAAAAAGAAGACACAGTGGTCATCCACAGGAGAGCCCTGTGCTCCATTATTTTGGAGATTCAAGGAAGAGAGAAGACCACAGAGGCAAGGAATTACTAGGAGAATACTGAGCATTTGTGAACAAAACTTCTCTTTCTAGCTCCAGGGCCAGCAGGTAGAACTTTCTGAATGTTGCCCTTTTCTTTTTTCAGTTTTTTCTCTTTTGCTCTTCTTTGTGATCTCTTACCTCCTGAACTTGACAATCACTGTGCAGACATCCTGCCCGGGTACCTAAAGAGCTGGCTAAACTCAATGAAAAGTATTTAGAGACTGGTTGTTGAATCCCCGGTGATTTAGGGACTGTCAAACCTTCTCTTGTTTCTAAGAGGACAAACTGCTTTGCACAAGTACAATTCAGCTATACAGAAGGGCCCTAAATGAAGGCATATCTGGTATTGCTCCACAGTGGTGGTTAATACCTTGGCTACTGAATATTTGTAAAAGACTTCAGTAGTTAGAAATGAACAACCTGAGTTTTAAACAATGTAAAGATCAATGTAATGCCTGTAATGTCAGTCCTAATAAAGTCATCGATGTATTTAATATTGATGAGGACTGTTCAAAGAATTTAGTTAACTTAGGTTTCGATATACACCAACGCCATAATCCTTTCACCACCACCAACAAAACTGGCCTAATTTGCAGATTCTTTTTAATAAAAGGTAAAACCACAGTGTCTGGAATAAGGAAAGAAATAGAATCACTATAGCCATTCTAATTATACCACAACTGTGTTACTGAGTTTAGTTCTGATCATCATATTTTATAAGAAGAAGTCAGTTGGTATAATAAATGTCTAAAAATTATTTCAAACAGTAAATATTAGAAGTTACTCATGGAAAGACAGGAAAGTATTAAAAGGAAAAGACATAATATCCAAACATTCCTAGAGTTATCTGGTAGGTAAATCAAGGTTCAGCAATGTAGATTAATTTCCTTTTCTGCTAGTGAGAAACCTGTATTCATTCATTCATTGAATAGTTATTGAGCTGCACTATGTACCACGCATAGCTCTGAGTGCTGCAGATACAGAAGGGAACAAAACACACGAAAATTCCTATCTTCCTGAAGCTCCCATTGCTTTTTTGCATCTTGCAATGTGAAAGTTCAGAGTAGACTGCTATCTTTAATTCTAACTTTAGAGTTAAAAATCTTAGCCGTATTTTAGTTAAGACCGTCATTAGCAACAAAAATGCTGGAGAAACTGTGTAGGGATTTAGATTCCTCCTCTGTAGACACTTCAGCTGCCTTTAAAATTAAAAGACAGCATAGAACACATGATTTCATCATCTGGTTAAGTAACTAAAGAAAAAAAAAAAAAGCTCATTGTGAACTTTACTCAACAAGGGCTAACACAAATATTGAGTCCATAGAGGTTCATCTGAAATCAGGCAACACACCTTTCTCAAACTTTGATTTCAACTTTCACACGTGCATTCATGATATGTATTGTATGGGTCAGTGGGCTGAAGCCACATGGTTTTTAAAGTAGTTAATACTATCAAAGGAGCATCTGGAGGATGTTCAAGGTTAATGAGAATTCCATTCTTGAACATTTCATTGAACATTGGGAGCTCCTTCTAAGATGTTTAGATTCAGAAACCTATCATTTTTATCAATAGGAGCTAAGTTTTTGCTTATTAACATTCTCTCTTTTCACAAATAAATGTCAGAAATGAGGAAGCAGCACTCTCAAAGTTTTCCCATTTAGTATATGAAAGGATGTAGAAACTTATAAGCAACCAGCTATATTTATACACACACATACGTGGCTAACATAATACAAAAGATAGTTATAGAAATATGGTCTCAAAGTAGTTTCCTGTAAAACGCAGAGGTTTTACACAGAGGTTTTAAGTTAATAGTGCAGCTATTAACTTAAGCACACCTAAAACACTCTATTTTTATTTTGAGGTATGTTTTTTCCCTTTTGTTTCCTAAGAAAGTTCACTCAGTGGTCTGTTGCAGGGGAGGGCACTGAGACAGCGAAAGGGAAGTGACCTCGAAAGTCACACAGCTAATGAAGGGATGAGTCAGGATTGAATGAAACGTGTGATTTTCTGACTAGATGCTACATGTACTTCATTTACTCTTTGATTAAACTCTGGCTTCTGGCTTCCCTGGTTGTCTGGACCTAATTTGGCTTTTAAAAGTATTTTTCTGTGTATTAACCTTAAGTTAGAGAACATTTTCAGGAGTGGAACTCTGCTTCTGATGTGTAAACACACATAGGCACTGACCAGTTCTCCAGAGGAAAAGTAATTCCCAAGAACTAGGTCTTGAAACAAAAAGTAAAAGCCTGACTGCAAAACTGATTTGATCTCACTCTTTAAATTGACCTTACACTTTTCACTGTTTTCCAAAGGAGGCGTGATGATATTTAATGTGGTCCAGACATTTTAAATTAATTAACTAATTAATTAATTTTATTTAAATATAGTTGATTTATAATATTATGTTAGTTTCAGGTGTACTGTTTCAGACTCTTTCTCATATTAGGTTATAAGATATTGAATATAGTTCCTTGTGCTATACAGTAAATCCTTATTGTTTATCTATTTTATTTTATATATAGTGGTGTATATCTGTTAATCCCATACTCCTAATTTATCCCTCCTCCTCCCTTTCCTGTTTGGTATCTACAAGTTTGTTTTTTATGTCTGTAAATCTGTTTCTCTTTTGTAAATAAAATGACTTGTATTTTTTTTTTTTTTTAGATTACACGTGTAAATCATCTGAAATTTCTTTCTCTGCCTGATTTACTTCACTTAGTATAATGATTTCTAGGTCCATTCACGTTGCTGAAAATGGCAATACTTCATCTTTTTATGACTGAGTAATATTCCACTGTGTATATTATGCCACATCTTCTTTATCCATTCATCTTTCAGTGAATATTTATTTCCATGTCTTGGCTATTGTAAATAGTGTTGCAATGAACATTGGGGTGCATGTATCTCTGAATTAAGAGTTTTCATCTTTTCTGGATATATGCTCAGAGGTTAGATTGCTGGACCATAGGGTAATTCTATTTTTAGTTTTTTAAGGAATCTTCAGACTGTTCTTCATAGTGGCTGAGCGTGGCCCAGATAATTTTCAAGGACAAAATCATGATCCATGTAGAAATACAGTAGTGATATTTCCTTACTCAAAGATGGCAAAAGTTCTTAGTTGAATAGTTGAGAACTTTACACAAATTTCAACTGTGAAACTTGACTTTTTATGATCTGAACACACCCATGCACAGGACCCAAATTTAAAAAAAGTATATTATCAACATTCAAGAAGTCCTTACTCTGTCATCCTTCAGTCTCCTAACTCCCCAGTGGTAATCACTATCCTGAAATTCATAGATTAGTTCTGTCAGATTTTAAATTTAATATTAAATGACATCTATAGTGTATATATGTAAAGTGTTTTCATTTAGCATTTTGTTTGTAAGAGTTTTCCATTTGTGTTACATGATTGCAGTTTGTTCATCTTCATTGCTATATGGTATTCCATTTACTGACTATGTCACAACTTATGTATTCTGCTCTTGATGAACATTCTGGTAGTTTCCAATTTGGGATTATTACATATATTTCTATTAATATTCTTATGCACATATTTTGATATATACATACATATATATGAAATATATAAATATATATTTACATTTCTATGGGGTAAATACCTAAATGTGACATTGTCCAGTACATTTGGAAAGGTCACTCTAGTTTTGGTATGTACAAAAAAAATAAAGTTCTGTGTAAAGGGACATTTTTCTATCTGCACATGTATTTAAATTTTTGCTCCATGTACATATAAAAATGACTTTTATTTTGTTGACAATTTTTGTGGAATAAGGAAAGAAATACAAGATTGCTCATATCACCTAGAGGTAATCACATTTAGTGTTTTTTTAGAGTCTTTAACAATGTGATATGCATCTATATTTATCTAGCAAAAATTATATACGCTCAGCTTACTTCCATTTAGCAATATATTATTAGAGTGTCTCACACCATAAAAAGAAGGATTGTTTGGGATGTTGGGATAAAGGCAGCCAGTGGTGATAAAGAGGCAAAGGCTGAATATTTTAAGATAAAGAAATCAATTGTCAAGTGAGGCCAAGAAAGAAAAACATTTTAAAAGAGTTCATTGGATTTATCACCTAGGAGATTATTAGTGATCCGCATGTAATGACCTAAGTGGAATAATGGAGTGGGAGCTCGATTGCATTGGCCTGACTAGTGAAAGGGAGGCAAGGAAGGGGGGACTGAGAGCTCACTAGATTTGGGGGGAGTTTATTTTGCTTGGAAGGAGTTACATGGGGATCCTTATTTTAAAAAGCTTTTTTCTTCATTTGTCTTGCTTGGCTTTCTTTCCTTTCCCATCCCTTTATCCCTTTCCCTCTCCCTTTCCCTTTCTTTTCCTTTCAATTTCATTTGTTGGGTGATTTTATAGGAGATAGTATTACAGTAGGCCCCTCCTTATTTGTAGGGGATACGGTCCAAGATGCCCAGAAGATGCCTGAAACCATGCTCTTACCAAAGCCTGAATATATTATGCTTTTTCCTATGTATACCTGCTTATGATAAAGTTTAATTTACAAATTAGGCACAGTAAGAGGTTAACAATAATAACTAATAATAAAATAGAATAGTAATAATAACTCAATAAAAGTTAATATCGATCTTAGCAACTTTAGCATATATATATATATGTATATATACAAATATATACTTTTTTCATTCCTTATTAAATCTAGAACTTCTACTTTTTCACTTAAAGGAGGCAATTCACTGCTTCTCTTTGGCAGATCCAGTTTGCCAGCATCACCACTCTTGTGCTTTGGGGCTATTATTACGTAAAATAAGGGTGACCTAAACACAAACACTGATACTGCATCAGCTGACCTGGTAACTGAGATGGCTACTAAGTGCTTAAGGGGGTGGGATTTTCCAGACAAAGGGGTGATTTCTGTTCAGGATGAGATGAAATTGGAGGACGAGAGTTTTTATCACAATACTCAGAACAACATGTATTTTAAAACTTATGAGTTGTTTATTTCTGAAATTTTCTGTTTAATATTTTCAGAACCATGTTTGATCTCTGGTAACTGAAACCACAGAAAGTGACACTTTGGATAATGGAGGGACCACTGTAATTCTTAATGCCCTTCATGATACCTTTTGACACTTCAGCCAGAGAAATATGAACGAAGAAAAGAGTTATGTAAGGTTAAAAGGTACGTGAAATTTGCTGGACTCAGAGTTGTAAATGGAGCTTGGTTGTAAAGTGATTGTAATATAGACGTGGCAGGCATAGAACATGTTTACTGGTGGAGCCTCTGGAACTGTAAACCCCTTTGGCCTCATTATCTCCTTACCCACTCTATAAAGGGTGGGAAGAATGCTGATGGGAAGTCATGACCCCTCTGAAGAAATGTTTCTCCAGAGTTTGGAGGGAATGATGTTGGTCCAGAACAACTTTGAGGAAATGGCCTCTTAAATTCAACATGTGTATTTTGTTTACTTTTATTCTTTTAAAAATAAAACCAATACATAGTAGAGAAATTTTATTTATTTTAAGTGTCCCATCTCATTGGATGATCTGATCAGTAAAATAATTTTCATAACTGGATCCTTGAGTGAATTTGTTGTTTAGAGATGCCAAAGAGGCCAGGAGGTATCTAATGGGGGTGGGTGATGAATTGTAAGTGGAACGCACATATTGCAGAGATTTGTCCTGCCAGAAGCCAGCAACTACCTCTTTGATCTTCACCTCTTGTCAGTAAGTGAATAAAGTTAAAAGGCAGAATTTATAGTGTTTTCCTAGTTATTTATCTAGAATTCTATGACTTTTCTTCTTGAAGTTGTTGGCTTTTTATTGACGTAAGGAAAACGATAAATTTGCTTCATAGCAAAGACTATAGTTCTCAGAGAAAGTTGGTATATTCAAGTCACTTTTTAGGGAAGACTTAAAGATGAGTATATTGAGGGGCTTTTATGCTTTTAAAGCTAACATCCATTTTGAAAACTAGGAACAAGCTTATTCTGAAGCATTTTAATGCATGGGAAATTACCCTTGTCAAAATAATTGAAAGTGTAAACACGTATTGATTTGCGAGTCCTTGGCTATATATATATTTGCGTGTGGGTTTTCCATTTTGACCCTTAAGGGTTAATGCATATTTATAAAGGGATATTTTTGCTGGTAGAAATTAAAAGGTATTATTAAAAGGTATTATTCAAAAAAGAGAAAACTGAAAGGATAGTGTATTTGCTTCTTGTTGCTTGCCTAATAAATTACTGCAACCTCTGTGGCTTCAAACAACAAAAATATATTCTCTTACAGTTATGGAGGCCAGAGGTCTGATTTCCAGGTGCTCCTTCCAGAGGCTCTAGGGAGTACTCTTTTCGTTGCCTTTTCGAGCTTCCGTTAACTCCAGGTGTTCTTAGGTGTTTCTTGGCTTATAGCCAGCATTCCAGTCTCTGCCCCTGTCTTCCAATTGCCTTCTCCTATTTTCCATGTCTCTCCTTTTGTATTTTGTAAAGACACTTTTCGCTGGTTTGAGGACCCATCCAGATAATACAGGATGATCTTAATTCAAGATCCTTAACTTAATTATATCCTCAAAACCCCTTTTTCAAAATAAGTTTAAATTTACATGTTCTGGGGATTAAGGCATGGACATATTTTTTGGAGGGCACAATTCAACCTACTGTAGATGGTTACTACAATATTTTATTGGAGCTTGACTAGATATGTTTAAAGTTAATTTTGCTTCATAAAACTTGGCTTTTGACTTATGTATCATTTAGGTTTGGCCACGTATTTAAATAACTTGCTGAAATAAATATAAAAATCTATTATTTCAGTATCAAAGCTGGCATCAAGTTGTTGGTGGAATAGTGGTTAACATAACTGCCTTCCAATATCAAAGCTGGCGTGAATTATAATCTGGGTTTATGCTATTTTCTGATAAGAGTGTCACTTTAACTGCTAAATAGAAATGCTCATCAACTTTTTCGGTATGATGTAAAACATGCTTAGTTTGCACACATAAGAATTTCTATAAATGGTTTCGTTGACTACTGGGCTTTGCTTTTTCTATATTCAATTTTTATAATTTGAAATATTTATAGTATCTCATAAGACTGTTTTTCAAGCGTTCCTCAAATGGTGGGTTGCTCCAGTGCTGAAAAATGGGACTACAAATCAATAATACTGGAACAGAATTTGATTCTGATAAAACACTGTGATGAAGGCCAAACAATCGTGATTTTACACTGTACTAACATTTTAGAGAGGATGATGAGAAATGTACGAGAGAAGCCTGAAAACATGAAAGACCCGTATGGTAAAATTATGCTAACATGACTGTAGATATACATATTCTGTAAATTCATCACTCCATTTACATTTATTCCTACTTGAAGAGCTGTCTTGAGTTTGTGTGGTGTTCAGGAAGTCATCTCTAACATTAACTGCAATTGCCTTGTATATTTAGTTCTGTAATCTGTTTTCTTTCTGTGATATTACATCATTAGCCTTTTCAAGTTATTTTTAAAAATTAATTTTTGAAAATTATAAAGTATAGTTGATGTACAATGTTATATAAGGTATAGGTGTTGCAGTGTCCTTTGGCTTTGTTATTTGAGTAATGTTGACCTGGTAAAATGAGTTTAGTGTTTGGGAAGAATTGGCATTATTTCTTATTAACAGTTTGATAAAATTCACAGGGAATCCATCTGATCTTAGGCATTTCTTCATTGGGAAATTTTTGATTACTGATTGATGTGGTTTTCTAGTCATTGGTCTGCTAAGATTTTCCATTTCTTCCTGATTCAGTCTTGGTAGGTTGTATGTTTCAAAATTTTTTCTTTCTTTTTCTTTTGGCGGCGCCCATAGCATGTGGAGGTTCATGGGCTAGTGATCGAAACTTCACCACAGCACTGACCAGAGCCACAGCAGTGACAATGCCAGATCCTTAACCCACTGAGCTACCAGTGGGTTGCATAGTAGCTTCTTAAACGCCTTTGTGATATGCTATTGCATGTATAATTTTGTTTATTTGGGTGTTCTTTTTTCCTTGGTTAGTCTAGCTAAATGTTTATCCATTTTTTTTTTCTTTTCAAAGAATCAACTCATAGGTTGGTTTATTTTTCTATTACTGTTCTGTTCTCTATTCCATTTGTTTTTGCTCTTATCTTCTTTCTATCGACTTTGGACTTGGTTTGTTCTTTTTCTAGCTCCTTGAGTCATAAAGTTAAGTTTTTTATTTATTTCCTGTTTCTTAATATAGGCATTTATTGCTATGAACTTCCCTCTTAAAACTGCTTTTGCTGCATGGTATAAATTTTGGTATACTGCATTTTCATCTTTGTCTCAAGATACTTTTTATTTTCCCTTTAATTTCTTCGTTAATCCATTAGTTGTTCAAGAGAGTGCTGTTTAATTTCCAAGTAGCCGTGTATTTTTGTTTTCCTTCTGTTATTGATTTCTAGTTTTATACGGTCAGAGAAAATACTTGGTATTATTTCAGTCTTCTTGAGTTTGCTAAGACTTATTTTGTGACCTAACATATGACTTATCCTAGAAAATACATAATGTGTTCTTGAGACTGATGTGTATTCTGCTCTTGTCAGAATATTCTATATATGTCTGCTAGGTTCATTTGGTCTATGGTGTTGTTTAAATATGATGTTTCCTTATTGATTATCTGCCTGGATAATCTATCCATTGTTGAGATCAGAGTATTGTATTCCTCGACTCTTTTACTGGGTTGCTATATATTTTTCCTTTTAATTCTGTTAGTTTTTGCTTTCTATATTTAGGTGTTGTAGTGTTAGGTGCATAAACATTATAATTGTTATATCTTCTTGATGGATTGTCCACTTTATCATTTTACAATGACCCTCTTTGTCTCTCTCTTTTTTAATCATTTTTATTTTAAAGTCTATATTTTTTTCTTTTTGAGGCCACACCCATGGCATATGGAAGTTCACAGGCTAGGGGTCAAATTGGAGCTATAGCTGCTGGCCCACAAAATGGCCACAGCAACACCAGATCTGAGCACCATCTGTGATCTCCACCATAGCTCACAGCAACTCTGATCCTTAACCCACTGAGCAAGGCCAGAGATTGAACCTGTGTCCTCATGGATACTATTCAGGCTCATTACCACTGATCCACAACAAGAATTCTCTTAAAGTATATTTTGTTTGATGTAAGAATAGCTGCCCTTGCTTTTTTTGGTTACCACTTAGTTAAATATTTTTTCCATTCCTTTATTCTCAGTCTATGCTTTTCTTTAAGGCTAAAGTGAGTGTCTTGTAGACAGAATATCATTGAAACTTTTTGCTTTTTTTTAAAATCCATTCTGTGTTTATGTATTTTGATTGGAAAATTTAATCCATTTATAATAATTATTGGTAGGTAAGGACTTATTGTTGTCATTTTGTTAATTGTCTTTGGTCTTTTTTTGAGATCTATTGTTCTTCTTATCCTGCTATTGTTTGTGTGTTTTGATGTCTTTTGGTGGCTTTGGTTTTTGTTTGTTTGTTTGTTTTTTTGGTGCTTCTATGTATATTCTAAGGTTAATGCATCTAGTGAGTATTTCTTTTATAATTAGATAACACTGTTATTTAAAATATTAAAAAGCATACTAAAAAAGGAACCAACATATTTCAATAGCATTGAAAAAAACTACCTTTTGGAATTGCTTGAGGTTGTGATAGACAAACAGCTGTTTGCATTAACTCAACAAATTGCATAATATCTGGACTTTGGATGAATTTTACTATCCTCCTCCCATATCCACCCCCAAAACAAAGCTAATTTGAATGTATGAGTGTGTATTAGAGTTTGTGTTGCATAGACACACTTGTGCATGTGTGTGTATAGAGTTGAACTTCCTGAAACACATTAGAAATTTTCTCTAGAGAATCTTCAGTTTGTCAGTTTGTATAAACTGGCTGATTTACAAGTGCTTGCATGTGTGTGTGTGTTTGTGTGTGAACTTGTTAACCTGAAAATAAGACTAGAAATCTAGGAGCATTTCTAAAAGTTTGTTTGTTCACATGGAAAAACTCAGTATATATTATTTGATTTTTTCTTTTAGCACCTTAGATTTCAATCTGAATATTTTGTCTGGATGTTCTTATGCTGTAGACATTGCAAGATGTTACAATCACCTGTGCACACATTGCAATGAATAACAGTTTGTTTTACATAATTATGTGATAAAAATTTCAAGGCAGATGCTTTAAACACACACACACACACACGCACACACACACACACACACACGATATCAACCCTCATGAATCCCTCCCGTTCTATAAACTAATAAGCCTATGCACTGCTTTCCTTGGCCACATGCCTTTATTTTGCAGTTTTCTGAACCATAGAATATCCTTTATACCTCAGGGTAGTCAAGACAGAACACTTTCAATGATTTTTAAGTCTCTCTTTTTCTGACGATAGGTTATTTACCTCAAGCTGTCTATTGAGCCTTCAGGAGCTAAGCTCTCAATAGCAGGTATTCTTAATTTTATAATCAGATTCTTGGTTGATGTAAATAATCTATGAAAGCTAGGCTAATATATGTCCAATATTTGGTTTTATACATGCCAAGAATATTATGTGGCCCAGTCTTAGAATTTCCAAATGTAAAAAAACAAAAAAAAATCTTTGTCTTCAGAGAGTAAAATACTACCATGAAAATATTTATTCTCAAAAGTTATACTATTAAATTTAGAGACCATCTAGGAGTAGGAGATACAAGAATTAGGTTCTAACGGGTCGCCCAGATGCCAGGGCCCCATATTGTTTGGATTGTTTCTGTGTCAGAAATTATTGCTTAAATTCATCCGTGACCTCAGGGAATTTGCCAATTGAGGCATTGCTATGAATAGCAGGAAGACGTTCATAGTTAGCAATAGCCTGGAGGGGACTTTGGGTTACCAGAGATGTTTTCCAGTTCACCTCCTTGCTCTTCATTAGCTGAAAAACAGGGATATATTAGTTGCAGTTTGCACTTAGGTTCTTTTCTACTCTTCCTTCCTTCTTTATCACTCTGTTTAGACAACAAAATAAATCAATTGTTGGGTCTGCAATTTCTCCAAAGTCATAGAAACTAACTAATGGTGAAGAGGAAAGAATTTCTACTCTGAGTTAGTAGAACGTGGCTGTTCCACTAGATTCTGGAGTGACCTGGGTGGGCAGGTGACTGCTTACAAAATGAAAGGCTCTTTTTGGCTGGGAAACTGATTTCTTTAAAAATGCACTTATTTATGACAAACTTACTCCAACTTTCATTAAAATTCATGCATATATATTTGATATTTTACATAGACTAGCGTTTTAGTAAAACTGTAAAACACTTCTAGGGGCAAGGTTTGTTTAGTGTATACCTCTGTCTGCAGTGATGGCTGTGAACTCTCATTTTGTAGTATCCTTAGTAGAAAACATAGATTTTGGAAAACATGGTTAATCTGGGAGGTGTGATTTCTTAGGTAGGCAGTCATTTTATTTTTGTCATTTTATTACATGTAGTAGTATCTTTATTACACCAAATGTCCCTTTCTGGAAAGTGCAGAGTAGTTTGCATTTTGGAGAACCGGATTAGAATATTGAGATCACATTTTCCACTGGTGTTCACTAATATAATAATATTCTCTGAGGATTTTTGTAATACCAACTCTCCCTGGATTTCTTTTCTTTCTCTACACAAATGCATTACATATTGTTGCTATAAAAACCCTTTCAGGTACCAGTGTTTTAAAAGATTCTTTTGTGTTACCAATGATGAAATAATGTATAGAAACCCTTCTAAGAGAGTGTTCTTTCAGAGATAAAAACACCTTAATAAATTAGCAATTAGAAGTCTAAAAGATTTCATACTGAAGAACTTTCCTAGTGTTTAAATTCTTTCTTTCTTTTTTTTTGTTTGTTTGTTTTTGCCTTTTGTCATTTTAGGGCCCCACCCGCGGCATATGTAGGTTCCCAGGATAGGGGTCTAACAGGAGCTGTAGCCACTGTCCTTTGCCACAGCCACAGCAACGCGGGATCCGAGCCGCGTCTGCAATCTACACCACAGCTCAGGGCAACGCCGGATCCTTAACCCACTGAGTGGGGCCAGGGATCGAATCCGCAACCTCATGGTTCCTAGTAGGATTTGTTAACTACTGAGCCATGACGGGAACTCCTAAATTCTTGATGATTAAAAAATACAAACAATTCTTTTTAAAAAAAAAAATGCCTACGGTTTTTACTTTTGAGGGAATTAATACCTTTTTTCCATTTTTTTTTCTTTTTATGGCCACATCTGCGGCATGGAATTTCTCAGGCTAGGGTTCGAATCCGAGCTGCAGCACCAGGCCTACACAACAACATGATGAACTGAGCCTCAACTCAGGATCCGAGCCGCATCTGCAAGCTACACAACAGCTTGCAGTAATGCCAGATCCTTAACCCACCGAGTGAGACCAGAGATCAGACCCACATCCTGACAGATATAGCATTGGGTTTTTAACCTGATGAGCCACAATGGGAACTCCCCTTTTTTTACTTTTGAAAGAATTTTATGAAATGGGGAAGACACACATTTTTACAATATCGCTACTAGTATTTTGTCAACTCATGCTTTTTTTGGAAGAGATATTATTGAAACATTTCATATGCTGATGGAATTGATTTTAAGACAAGATTTGACAATATGTGAAATGATATTTGGATAAAAGAACATCATAAAAATAAAAAGATAATAGTGGAAGTAAACTAAATAAAAATTGATTGAGAGTTTTATATTCAATTGAAAAAAGGGGGATTATTAGAGAAATAATAATACGCGAAACCATCAGACAAGCTACTGTTTGGCTGTGGAATCAACCTCTGGGCCTATGTTGCCTGAAACATTATTTCCACATGTAGACTGTGAACCTCCCTCTAACAGAGAAGGTGGAGCCCTTTGCTGATTACCTTCCAATTGATCATAAGGCAAGGTTAGCAAGAAGAGTCTGGAAGAGGTAATTACTGATGAGAATTTGCTCTGGGATAGTGCTGGAATGGACAAAGAGTCTAAAGCAAAAAAGGGGGCCTCCACTTTCAGCTTAGCTTCCCATTGCACTTAGCGTGGTATTCACACTCCTTACAATGGCATCCATAGTCTTCTTAATCTGCCACGCACTGACTTCTGTATCATTTCATCCCAATCCTTGTCCCCTAACACTATTCTTTAGACACCTTGGCTTTCTTTGTTACTTCGGGTATTCCGTGTTCCTTAAGGCCTTTGCCTTTGCTATTCCCTTTGCTTGGAATTCTCTTCACCAATATTTTTCCATAGTGAATTTCTTATTGTCACATAGAACACAGCTTGAATATCATATCACCTTCTCACAGATGGCTTTCCCAAACAACTTAGTTACACTCACTGCCCTGTAATTCTACCACAATAGTTTATTTCATATGTATATATAGCTTGTATCATGATCTATACTTTTATATTTATGTGCTTACTTTTGCATTTATTTTTCTCCCACTATATATAAATTCCATAAAACAGGATGCTTACCTGTCTAATTCACTGTTACTGCTGTACTTTTGCCCAATAAATATTGTTGAAAGTGTGGTTTTACATAGTAAGAGCAATAAATGTAGCCTACTGTAATTAACAATGAACTTCATTTAAGTATTTGGGGTTTGTATTGAACCAAAAAGAAGTAAATTTGAGGTATGTTAAAGGTTAGCTCTTATGTATAAAAGATTTTAAAATTATAAATATCCTGCAGTCTTAATCAATATCAAAAGTATCAAACATAATTGTTCTTTGATCTATTGATTTTCAGAATTGTTCAAACATTGTCACTATTTTCCATTATAATAACCATTTCCATCATTTTTATATTGGGAGGAAATAGGAGGACAATACTTTCAAGACATAGATTAGGGGGAAAATTTCCTAAAGAATACTATTGGAATCAGGGTGCTATGAAGTGAGTCATGTTGAATAGATTTAAATACAGTCTCAGTACATTTTAGCTCAGACTATATTGTTTAAATATTTAAGTTAATAATAATTTTGCTTTCACACAAATACTTTAGTGATATTTGTTAATGTTTGTTAATCCAGTTATAATTAGGTATCTGTATCTTTAGTAGAAAGTAAGCAGAAGCAAGCATTTCAGAGATACATTCTGCTTGCGATGAGAGGTAAGAACTCACTGGAGGTGAGATCCTTTGATTCCCATATCCTACTTCCTTGACTAGAACTCGAAATCCTGCCTGCCTCTTAGGCTGTTCTCTCAACAGGGATGTAAGGGACAACTTATGATTCTTGAGGGACATCAAATTCATTGCCCAACTCATTCATCCTAAGACTGAGGATGTTTGGATGGTAACAATATTCTATTTTAGGACCAGAAGTGGGTGCACAAGGAGAACAAAACTTGGATTAGGATTAAAATACTGTTTTCTGATTAATTCATTGTGTCTAAATAAAATCTAAAAAATATCAGAAGAAATTATACTAGTTAATATATCAATTGTTTAGCAATTTATTTATCATTCTGAATACTTATTATCTGTTGGAAACTTTCCAAGACATTTTCACATACTTCATAATTTCTAATACATTACAAATGTATTTATGATGAACATGAGGCAGTGATATGACTCATATTTTAACTTGAATTTTACATATCTAAATCTGTAATGGGAGTTCAAAAGGACATGGCAGTGGTGTTTGTTGAATCTCCGTACCTATTTGTACATTTACCAATAAGTCCTCTTACAGTAATTTTAATTTTTTAAAAATTTCTATGAAAATAAATTTGAAAATATTGAAAATGCGTACAAATATTGTGAACTATCCTTTTCTTTTTGCTGCTTCCTATGTAAACTTAGGCACATTACTTAACTTCTTTAGACTTGAGTTTCCTAACTTGGGACATTAATAGTTGAATTAAGATGATGTCTTGGGTCCCTCTCTGCTCTAATATTCTGTGATTTATCTTTGTCTTTGACAGACAAATGTGTTTACATACATAGTGTTACACAGGTGTGATATTCAAATTTTTAAGGACTGATACAGTGAAGTGTGGAGGCTCACAGTGTGACTTTGAGGTAGTGCAGCCAAGAATCTGGTTGACAGTGGGCAAAAATGGGCACAGGGTATTTCCTTATCATAATGTCATTGCCACTGTCCAGAACCGTCTGTCCTACTGTGATTGGCTCTGATCAGAGGAAAATGCTGGGATGGGCACTGGCATGCTGGAGTCAAGGTGATGGGCTAGAAGGAACCAGAGCAGTGCCCTCAAGGCTGGGTTGGCCAGAGTGGCTGAGGGTGGAGTGGCTCAGAGACCATCTTTTCCCCAAGTAACATGTATTTAAATATACTGACAAGTAGAGCCATTCTGACATACATCAGCCATCTGCTGGCTGAAAGTCAGTTCTTGGATGCCTGTTGCAGCAATTGCCCCTCCTCTGCAATGTAGCTAAGATTCTTTTTAATTAATTCTGGGTAAGAAATAATATGATATCCTTTGAAAACTTGCCGAAATGTTGATTTCCATCTTCCATAGAGCTTTAAGAAAGATAAAACAATATAAATATTTACTGAGAATCTACTATGTGACACTCTCTGTCCTAGCAACTGGCTATGCTTTGGTGGAAAAGACGATGTCTTTATCTTCATAGAATTTATTAAACATTCTACAGATGAGGGAGGGGGAAACTGGGCCAGGTAGAATGATTGGTCCAGGTGAAGGCTGAGAACTAGAATCCTGGGTTTCTACTGCCTCCAAGAGTGACCAGGCTGATGCTTTTCCTTGATCAGTTTCTAGCCACAAAGGCTTATGTCTTATTTCAGAGTGCTCCCCCCACCCCACACTCCATCTGATGTGACAGAGGGCTAGAGTTGGCGGATCCATCTACCTGTTTCTCTTTATGACTTAAGAACACACATTCACAAAATATCTGGCAAATCTACGGGTACGCTTATGTTCGCAGATGAATAAAACTTATGAATATTCTCTAATCCACCACTAAATAGGCCAACCAGTAACATACATGAGAAAGATGGAGGGGAAAAAACAACCAGTCACGTTATATTTTAAACTACTCTGCACACAGGGAAATAGACCATCTACTATCACGCTGGAAGGATGTGGAACAATCCTCTAACTCCAGTGTATCTGCTGCATTAAAATGTCATGATGTCAGGTGGCCTAAACATTAAGTACTTCTCTGGCGAAATTCTGAGGGCCCTGTTTGAAATGAGTTTTAATATGAGTCAGTTTGGGCCGACTCATATTAAACAATCATTTCCCTTTAATACCTTTGCATAATTTGGTCAATCGTTCATCTAACAAAGAAGGACATGGGGTAGAAGAGGAGGGCAGACTATGAAGAAACATACCCAAAAACATACCCAAGGACAAATAAGCATTCCTCCCTACCTTAAGCTTATTGTGAACATTCAGAAAAATAAAATAAAAATACTTGTAAACAGTAATAAGTTATAATAATCGTTATCTACTTCAAAGTGTTGCTTATGGTGGATCCAGAGTGTAATTATTGAGCCTGAGTCATTCTGTTAACAAAAGTGTCCTTGTAATGAGAAGCCAGACACTTTAATACTATAAAAGGACACTATTCCTATAATTTTTATACTACTAATGATTTACAGTTAAATACTTCTTTACATTTTACAAATACCATTTGAAGTAACTATACTGATTAAGGTGGACGTAATTTTAAAACCAGCTTCTTTGAAAGCCAAATATGACAGACAGAAATACAGAACAAAACAAAGAATTGTCTTTTGTGATAAATTTAGAAAATCAAAGAAAGATATAATTGGTAGTGAATAATTTTTGAACAAATGGCTTATTTTTTATCTTAATAGTCTTAGATTTTTTTTGAATTTCAGAGGCATATAGTTAAAATTATTAAAAAAAAAGCCCTCTTATGTCTATAGGTCCAATATAAAGATGGTTTTTAAATTACAATGATTTAATCAGGACCATAGGAAGGAAAGGTTATGGATTTCCTCCCTATGATTTTTGAAACTTATTGTATGTAAATTAATAGGTATGCATAGGTATATCACACATCTTACCATTTGTCTACAGAATTAAGGGCTCATGATCACTTTAAAATACATTACATTTTATGTATAAAGAGATAAAGGAAATTTCAAAAATCAAGTTTTAGCACTTCTACTTTAAGAATCACTCTATTTTTCCCTAAAGTTATACTTTTGAACATTAGTCAAACATGCCAAAAAAAACTAATGATTTGTCATGATTAATTTTCATAAGCAATTCAGTGTATTTTAATAATAAAAAAAGGAAATTTACTTACATAATGCAAAACTAAAGTGTGGTTTATGCATTCTCTTTTGACTAAATTTTGGTTAGGACATATCTATATAATTTTAAAAGATCAAGAAGAAAAGTGAAAAGATTATTCAAATGAAATGATATAACACTAGTTACTCAATTCAATATTTTTATGTTTGGATATCTTTTCTGAGCTTTTTTAGAGCATTTGGTGATATGTTCAGAAAACATATTAACTTTTGGCTATCATGACTTATATTTCTGTTCTTGAAACAATACCCAAGGGGTATTTTGTTACAACATATTACATTGCAATTAAACAGATTTCCCTGTAATTGTCTTTTGTATTTTGTCAACTGTCAAATAAATATCTTAATCTTTTCTCTGAAAATAGTTAAAAAAAGTGTTACACTACTTTTATATTACAAAATCTTTATTTCAACTGTTGGATTTATTAGATTGATCTTGACTTACAATATTTCTTACATTTTCAGGTGTTAACATATTGGAAATGCTGGTCTTCATTAAATAATTTGATAGTTTTTAAATTTATTTTTTAGGTAGCATAATTTCTTTTTCTATAAAAATTTTGATGAAGTTTTACTTTAAAAATTTTTCAAACGCTTATAGTTATTTTAGTAACTCCCATGATCTTTTTCAGGTAATACAATACTTTTAAAAAATAATTCTGATCCATATCCTTATTTTATTTTTGTTTATGTTAAAACGTATTTTAAACAAATTGATAACTTGTCTTTTTAAGAGCAGTTACCAATGTAAACTGAGCATATTTAGATGGGTTAATTTTGAGAACTTTAAAGCCCATTATGAAATGAAAATTTTATGCAGCTAAACAAATATTTTATATGTGGCTGGAAAATACCATAAAATGACATCAAATTCACTTTGTAAGATAGATGTACACATGCATTTCAGTTTTCTCATCAGTCTTCTTTATATTTTTAGACAGGCTTTATGTGAAATACAATGACTTCAATATCAAACATTTTAAATGATGCTTGAAATATCAGTCACTTGACTTTGATGTCACACACAATTAAATCCAACCCATCTTCTCTCAGTTAATAACAGCAATCTCACCAAGTCTAGTGCCTAATTAATACCAGCTATTTGTCACAAAGAGGTGACACATGTATATCAGAAAGCTTGAAATATTGTTTTGTGCTGAAGTGTAGCCAGCCAGCCCCGCAATATAGAATCTGTCTTATGTGTGATTGGCTTTAAAGATTTCAAAGACCCCTGAGTTTAGTGTGTTCAAGCTGGGATGCAACAGTGCAGAGAAGGTATTACTAATGTGACGGGTCCCTTTAGGCTCCTATGTAGGGAGTGTTTAGGAAAAAATGCAGCTCTCACCGAAAGGTTAAGACTTGATCACTCATTAGGTGATGACCAGAATTAAAAAAAGTCCCTGTGGTTATTTGCTTAATCTGCAGTTTGTAAACTACGAGTCAGAATACACAATCATAAATTGTATTACTTTGTTGCAAAACCATTTCTGCTTCTACTCCCCTCAAAAACTCTTTACCTATGCTATAGGGAGTTAAATTGGCATCTATCAAAAAAGTAATATTTTTCCTTCTTAAGTTCATTTATAGACTGTGATAAGAGGTTGACATATTTAAATATTATTATTTAAATATAAAATGAAAAATGAGGTGAAATGTTTGAGGTAAATACAGGTAGAACCTAAACTATACAATTCTATGAAAAAATAGGTGGAAAAGCAAGGGTCATTTGTGGATTGGGCATTAATAATTAGAATTCAGATCAAAATGTATATTAAATTATTAAAGATTTCTTTTAAAATGTACCTAACCATAATCAAAGAGCTACTATATTTTTGTAGCTTTGATTATTCTGCTCATATACAAAAAATCTCTCTTGTGATATGAAGAAAAATTGTGCTGCTGAAATGTTGTATTAAACAAGCATTCTCTCTTATTTCTTAGAAAAAGAAGGAAAGAAAAACCTAGAGAAGTTGCCTGATTCAGATTAACTGTAGTTGCTCTGCAATTTTCCTTACTATTCCAGTTTTTCCAATTTACTATCCAAAAAGGACAGTTTTTGATGTTTTCCCCTCAGAAGGGATTTACTAGTCAAGTGGTAATTTTTACTCATTTCTACTAGTCAGGTTTACTGGTCAAGTAGTAATTTTTACTCATTTCTTATTGGAACTAGTGAGGAGAAAGGGCTGGATATAGTTTAAAAAGAGAGAAGAGTATCAATAGTGCTACAAAACAGTGATTACTGGAGAATGGGAATGCTTTAAAAGATGGGAGGGATCCACCCTCAATGGTTGGAGAGCTCTAAACAGCTACTCATTTGAGGCAGCGTGGTTGGATGTGAACAACGCTGGTGGATACCAGGGCAGCAACTGTGGTGTAGTTTCATTCTTTCAGGCTAGCTCAGTTTTCAACGGGTACCAAGTCGAGATTTTTTTTCCAGGTGAGGTTTAAAGAATGTTTCTTCGGACAAAAACACAACAGAAAACCTGAGGTTTCTTAGATATATGATGCTAAGTTAAGGATTGGACCATTGTGATTTTTTACTCATTTTGTATATAGACATAATACCCCTCTCCTCAATTTGCAGAATTTCTTTTTTCATCTGCCTTTAACTAAATTTAAGATAACTCTTCCATTAGATGTTTTCTAATTCTTGGGTTTTGAACCTGGGAAAAATAGCCAGGGGACTGTGTGTGTTTGATGTCAGAGGTGAAGTCTTCTATGTTGACTCTGGTAGGTCCTTGGTGCTCGTAGAAATTAGAGAGCCACCCCAAAAATGACAGTGGCACATTCTCTAGTTTATAATGTGGTTGTTCATATAGATGTTGCAGCGGCTTCTGTCTGTAACCTCCAGCTCTTCCATTGGTCTTTGAAACATCACTGCAGTCAGCCTCTTTCAAGGAGCAGAATGTAGCCCCAGCTCTGTATCCATTCAATAATTCACACCGCTGTATGTAAAATAGATAGGTAACAAGGACCTACTGTATAGAACAGGGAAATCTACTCAGTACTGTGTAATAACCTGTGTGGGAAAAGAATCTGAAAAGGCATGGATATATGTATATGTATAACCAATTTATTTTGCTGTATGCACCTGAAACTAACACAACTTTGTTAGTCAACCATGCTCCAGTAAAATTAAAAAAAAAGCTTATTCGTCTTAAACCAGGTTGGGGCTAACATTCTATGATTTTGGTTCACTGGAGAGAGGATTAGGGCGCCCCGCTGAGTATTCCACAGGCAGTACTAGGTGGCTAGGCCAGGTAGGGAGGCTGTGGCCTGGGGGTGGGGTGTGTGTATAGAAAAAAGACACCAAATGATTTCCCTTGGGATGGAATTATCTTTTTGTTTGTAACTACATTTTTACATTCTTCCCTTTCGTTTTGTTTCTTCTTACACAAACACAAAAATTCTACTTGGGATTAAGTTAAAATTTTCAAGAAAATATATATTAATCTTCTACTTTGGTTAAGATACTGTGGTAAGTGACAGATTGAAGGGAGAGGATCCACTAAGCCCTTGCTTTGCTGAAAATGGATCCTGTTTTCTGAGGGAGGCATTTCACTATAGCTTCTATTCAGTTGCTGGTAAGGTGTGGTGACTTGCTCTTTTTAAAGAAGATACTTCAAGTAATTACATTTCAAGAGTCGTGGGAGCTCATGCTTTCAGAAGGAATTAATGAGTTGACAGAGTTGAAGATATAATTTGATTTTCACAGAGTTAGAGTATGAGGTCCACAGAAATCCACTCTTGGTTTTTGATGCATGCTTTAAAACATCAACATTTTATTTGAATGAAGGTAGATACTATTTTCTCACAGAATTTCTGTCCTTGTATAGTCTGCAAACAAGTATTCAGAATATACTTCAGAGTGGTTCTGAAAACATCCTTAATTTTTCCATCTTTTCATACCTTGTTTAGCTGTCTGTGGTTGGGCTCCTAGGCGTGTGTGTGTGTGGACCAGTGGGACAATCAGGTCACACAGTTTGGGATCCTGAATTTTCTGAATCAAGATCTGTCAAAGAGGGAGTTCCTGTCGTGGCTTAGTCGTAGCAAACCCGATTAGTATCCATGAGGGTACAGGTTCAATCCCTGGTCTTGCTCCGTGGGTTAAGGATTTGGTCTTGCTCTGAGCTGTGGTGTAGGCTGGCAACTACAGCTCCAATTTGACCCCTCACCTGGGAATTTCCATATGCCATAGTTGTGGCCCTAAAAAAAAAAAAAGGACACAAAAAAAGGTCTGTCAAATAGATGTGCAATAACTCATGTAATCTAAACATGGATTGTTTTTGGACTTCATATTTTATCAGCTCCTTTAAACTGCAGTTAGTTATAGAATACTGCTCAGAAAGTGCTGGAAGAGTGATGTTTAATTGGTGTTATGAACCTACATGGGATTCATGAATATATATAATTTTTATTCTTTGGAGTGCTGAATATGCAAAATTCATATAGATCTTGCTGACCTATTTCTTGTAGGTTGTAGTTGGTTTACTCAGTGTACTGCATTTTCGTGTGATGACAGTAAACGGTTACCTAGTTCAGTTACTTAAACATAACTGGACTTTTTTTCATTATGTGTATTAAAAAGTGTACAGGGGACTTTCAGTTTGAAGTTATGCTTTGTAACAAACTTTGACAGACATGCAAAGTCAGGTTAGTTATAATTCTTGGCCAAGCACTGGAATTTTATCTATGCTTTAATTAAAATTTCACAGTGTGACACCTTTATCCTACATCATATTTTCCAAAAGGATATCACATGAAATGAGGTTTTAGTATGTGTATTTGTTTACTAGGAAGGAATTTTCTACTTTGTCTTTTCATACACATCTTATAGTTTGGTAGCTTAAGATAAATAAAAGGAAGCTATTTTTATATGTTTTGAATATACACAGTGGATTCTGTCAGGCTTAGTAAATTTTAAAAATAAAATAATTCTTCAAAATTTTACTCTTGGTAGTTTCAATTTATTGATGACATATATATTCTATAAAAAGTATATGCTTTCTATATAGTTTAAACATCTAGAAGATTTGATATACAATGGAATCTAAAATTTATAAAGGGATAGGCTAGAATCATTTCTTCCTTTGTAGAATATTCTGGCTATGGTATAGGTCAACTCACAAAAATGCCAAAGCATCAAATGGAAGAAGTGGTCAAGTGTAGAGATCTTGTTGTGAAATAGAAAGATTAAGACCTGGGATACTGTAGACAAGCCAACAGGAAGCCAGATGAAACAGAGCAGAGCATTAGAATCACACTACCAGGTCAAAGTCAGGCTTACTGCAGAACAAAGCCAGGTTGGCCAACTAAGTTCAGGAACCCTGGAGGTCAGAGTCAGGAGGGCAAAGGGAAACACTATGATTCAAGCACACAGACTGGGACAAGGTGGGGCCAGGGAGGCGGATCACCAACTGAGAGGTGATGCCTGGGGTTCTCTAACATCTGGTTACCCCTGCTGACTTCAATTCCTCTTGACCCGGGCTCATGGGTTAACCCCCGCATGCCCAGTGTGCTTCCTTCCTGCAGAGTTCTAACATTTAATTTTAATATAAAGTTGAGTGACATCAAAGGCAACCTCCATGCCCTAAGTTTCAGTAGCTTTTTGTTTGTATGTCTTTACTGATGAAACATTAAGGATCATACCCATATATAACATGTTCTGGGAAAATTATTTCCAGAAATAATAAAATACAAACATATAAATAACTGACAATTCTCTTCAAATGCCTAGTGGATGTGAAATAAATACACGCATACATTTTTTAAATGGAAGCATGCTAGTGCCTTTGAAAAGGCTGACCATTATATGACTACTAATTCTAGTTAAACCAACCTATAGCCTTTACATGAGGTATGTTCCTGAGGTGGTGCCAACAATTTTTAAAGGAGGAAATGAAAGACCAAAGTCTCATCTGGTTTATACTGTGACTTGCACATTTAATTTTTCACAATCCAATTTTTTTGACCAAAAGTTACTTAACCTTCTCTTATGGAGATTGACATATGCAATGACTTTTGTTTATATGCTGTTTGAAATGTTTGTGATATATTATTTCAATACATTTGTTATATTTACTCTACATAAATGCTTAAATTTAATTTATATATACCCTTTACATGTAAGCTTAGTCTACTGCCTTTCCCTATATCATGGACCCAAATAGGAGGTATGAAATATATCCATAGAGGACGTTCCTTTGAGAAACTTCTAAAATATTTTTGTTGTGTAATTTTTCAGCTTTTAATAGAGTTATCTTCATCAACTCTCTAATAGTCAAATGTTCCAGCATCCAAATTCAATAAGTAATCCACATTACTTCCTAAGAAGTTAACAGAGGAGACTTTCAGGGTTTGCATGCTTTGTCACAAGATAAGCTAAAGCAATGAAGTAAGTAATAAAAGTGATAATGCCATTTTACAAACTGAGAACCCATAAAACAAGTAAATAACCTGCACTGTGTCTACTAACTTTGTCTTGATTTTTCTTAATAAAAAAGGCCTTTGTTTGAAATAAAAGTGAAAGTTTGCTTTGTTAAATATTAAATTCTAGGAGATTAAAAATATGATTTCCTTTCCTTCTCTTGGTATTTCCTTTATCCTATTGCAAGGCATTCTTGGAAATCACCATTGTGTTTATTTTTTAAATTAAAATGCTGTAACAACTGCAGAGTTTTTGCATTGTATGAATATTTTATTGCGTGATGAAAAAGAATGATTGTGAAAGCCTTAAAATGCTCAATTTTTCATTTAAATATTTTACAAGGAAAACCCTACTGAGATACATCTTCTTTTCATGGGTGCCCTGGTGGTTCTCACAGAAAGGAGATGCAATATATATAGTTCTACAACCCAGTGCATTTAAATTGCATAAAACAGAGGGACAAAGATGGCTTTCTGTTTTAAGTGGAGTACTAACATCTTATCTGGGTGTCACATCTCAAATCTAGGGTTCTGATCCTTCCATGCAGGTAAAAAAATGATGGATCTGTTTTCTTTTCAAGGTGTCCAAAGCCTTCTGCTTTGCAGTTATTAAACCAGGCAGAATGATAATGGACAATGCCTTTTCTTTATGTAGATGAGAGGGCTTGATTTATAATATCTTATTTCCAGGTACTTCTTTACAAAGGAAAAACACATTTACGTCTCTGATGAGGTTTCTAGTTTCATGTCTCTTATAATCATTAAGTTTGCAACATCATTTTCCTATAAATTCCAAATAAATGAAAAACCTGACATAGAAAATGGCATAATTAAATTCAATTTTTAATTATTCCCCTCCCTCAAATTACAAATATTTGTGGGATTTTTCATATATTTTGAGTTGTCAAGTTCAAAATTAAAGTGTTTACAGCCATGACACTTTACTGGCAATTTATATATATAAAGATAGGTTTGAAATGCTTTGGCTGCAATACTGATTTTTTGATGAATAAAAAACTTCTTTAAAACAATTTTTCCCATGGAAAAATTAATTTAACTTAAAACTGAAAGAATAAGGTATTTCGGACTCTAGATTGAAATGGTCAGAATTTTATAGGATTAAAAACATGGATATAAGGGGAAAATGGTTAAAAAAGAAAAGCTTAACTTGTTATTTGGATAGAATTTAAAAGTACTTAATGCCTTTCAGTGTTACTACTAATTTTACAAAATTCCAATCATCATGAAATATTAGTAAAAATTATTTAATGCATTTGAATTTTAGGAGTGGGAACAGAAGCAAATGGGAAAAATGGCTAGTTCTAGCAATCATTGCTTTCATGTTGGATAAAATGTTTAACTTCTATTTTCTGGGCTAGTATAGAACTCCAGAGATTCAGCTGATTTGGTTATTTCAGTCAAAACATAAGTCAAAATATTTAGCAGCTTCACTGTCCTCATATCACTACAGTCACAGAAGCTGCCCTCCCCACACCAAAGACGGTGCAGACAAACAAACTCGAGTTAATTATGTAAAGAAGGTTTTAAATTGAAATTGATTATTTAACCAGTGTTTCTCAGACTTCTTCAACATAAAAATCACTTAAAGGCACTGCTTGAAGCAAATGTTATTTCTAGACCCCTTTGCCGTATTTCTTAGCTCTGGGGTGGAACTCAAAGCCTCTGTGGAAAACAAGCAATCCAGGTGATTCTAATGATCAGGCAAGTTGAGGGAGCACCGTTTAACACAATGTGATTACTTAGGCACTTTAAAAAATCTTTAATATAAAATCTCCCTTGCTTAATCAGAGGCTGATTAACTGCTGAGAAAGGTAGAGTTAATAAAGATTGGTTAAACAGTTTACAAGTAACATGAGAATTAGCCAAACAGTAATGTGTTTTAATATAAAACTGAAATCTTATTTGATGTTGCCTTTGAACATCACGAAATAAATGAACTATTTAACCATTTCAAGTTACTCCAGACTTTAAACAGCCAGAGTATTGGCTTCAGAAATTCAGTGGTGTCCCGGCAGCTGTGTTTCCCTCTCCTAATGATAACATCCCTTTAGTATGTGGTAGCATAACTTCTTACGTAGTATCTCAGTGATCTCTGTTTTGGTCTTCTGTTAAGTATCCAGAGGTAGTCATGAGCAGTTATAAACCCAGAGTGAAATATAGAAGGATGAATTTTATACTAAAGACAGAAAGACTATTAAACTCACTATTTCCCCATCTAACACATGGTTTCTCTGACATCTACTTTGTTCTCTATCATCTCATGCAGAAGTACAAGTTGGCTATTAGTTTCCTTGGTTTCCATCTTCTTGGCAACTTTCTGGAAACAGAAATAATCATTTTATTTTCTAGGAAATGATATAAAATAGATGTGAAATGAATGAATAGATAATTTAATTTCTAATCCTGAAGAAAATAATATCACCGAAGACATAAAATATGCTATATATCTCTCTCTGTCTTAAATAGCTATATGATATATTGGATGTACATATGTGTATAACCCTGCAAGTGATTCTAGAGCAAGTAAAATTGTTGTTGATTTGAAACAGGAACACATTCCTCTTAGAAAAGTTCATTATAAATATGTGATCTATATTGACATACATTAGAAATAAAGTATTTGGGAAAACTGTGAACTAGCGGAAAATGAAAGAACCCTTTATACATTTTCCACATGAAAATGAGGGGCAGTTTAGTGTCCTGGTTAAGAGCACAGACTCTGAAACCAGACCTTCTGGGCTCAAATTCTGGTTCTGGTACTCGCTACTTAGTGACCTTGGGCGAACTATCTAAACTGGTTGTGCCTCTGTATTTTCATCTAATAAAAGGGGTTAGTAATAATAATAGTATTCATTCCAGAGAATTGTTGTATTAATGAGCTAAGTTCTTAGGACAGTGTCTGGCATTTTTAAGCACTAAATAAATAGGTATTATTTTATACTTACATACATACATATTCAGGGATCAATTACAATTTTCTCTTACAAGAAATTGACACTTTTCCAAGAGTGTCATGGAAAGTATCACCTAAATAAATTGGACCTGGCCATGAATGCTAGCTTTTTAAAAGTCCAAGTACTGAAAAAAATATGCTGTCTAACCCTTTCTTTTATATCACATTTTCTTCTTGTGCATTTTATTATAGAAGAAATTTTTATAAATGCTGCATCACATCTTCTGTTATGAGTGAATATTTCTATAAGAGGCCTCTACTATATATATGTAATTATCGTGATTCAGAGAATGCAATTTTGTCCTTGGTATTATTCCAAATTATGTGTGGCAATTGATTTCATCAGAATAGTATTTTCCTTTCCCATTTGCTGACAATCTGGAGTTTATAAATTGCTGGTTTAAAAGTCACTGTTTACCACTGAAAAACATTTTTTCTATGTCTGCATCTAACCAAAAAAATTCAACTGTAGAAAGTGTATTCAGATCCAGGAAAAGATGAGTTGGGCATAATTTGTATTAACTTTAAATTACAGATCCAATTAGATATAACTTCTATATCTCCCAAGAAATTAATCACAAAAACAATATGATATATAATATTTGAAAAATATATTACTAAAAGCCAGACACCAAGGTCAGACTTTATGTAGCAAAAAAATCAGACTCTGTTCGTCATTATATCTCTTTTTCTAAATTCTAATTTCAAAGTACTAGCTCTTAATACAATTATAGAAATGGTATTATCCCATGTTTGTGTAATCTCTGGTTTAAGTGAGTTTAATTCAATTTGCTTAAGAAATTTAGAATAGAGTCAATTCTGCTAGTCTTCACTCAAATTCACCAATTTAAATGATACTTTTCTTGTTGTAATAAATATTTTGTATTGCATTAAAGATGAAATTACATGTATGCTCTTTGGCCAGGTAAAGTGCCAGCACCATATCATTGTTATAGAATTTTGAAGTATGCCATTCTCCTAGAGTCCCATCTGATTCTAGAACCTGTGGGAGACTTGCTATCTCCTCAATATCAACTATAATGGGCATTATCCGGGAATTTTACAGATTGAAATCTTCCGACCTATCAACGCAGGAAACAGCCATTGCACAGGATAAAATTTTAGATCTGTCATGCTCATTTTTTTTTTTTTTGTCATAGGCAAGAATATAATATCACAGTGATTTAATTAGAACAACCAAGGGCAAGTATATTCCTTGCACCACCCCCTTTTGAACTTTGTCCTACCTAAGCTTACCCTTCTGATAATTATCACCTGCATAAGCCTCTTCCACAGCAAAAGGACATTTCCTGTAACAGCCCTGAGTTAGGAAGCACTGGTCTTCAAACTTTGATGTACATATGGATCACCTGCATGATTCTGATTCAGTAAATCTGGAAGACTGAGATTTCTGCATTTTTAACAAGCTCCCAGGTGATGCTCATGTTACTGGCTTATGTAGTGAAATACTTCCTAGTTTAGGAAGAAATAGGGAGAGGCTTGGGTTTTCAGTGACTCCGAGACCTCCTGTGGCTTGTGATCATTGTCTATCTGGCTAAGGAAGAAGTGGTGGGCACCCTAAAGTATCGATGAACATATGCTCATGGCGAGTGTCTGCTGTAAACTTTTCCTAGCACAGCAAGTTCTTCTGCTTTCAACAATAATCCTCTCGGGATTAACAAGAGCAGAGGAGGAGGTATGGGCAATCAGCGGCCTCATAGACTTCAGATGGTGACCAGAGGGAGCATGCGAATAGTATATAAGATGGCGTAAACAAGAGGCGATGTGGTACTTCTGACTCGAGAAGAAAGTAGTTCCTGCAGCGTTGCTTGCCTTACCACCTCTGTCAGTGCTGGAAGACGGGAATGCTCAAAATGCTGGTGTGGTGTACAGTGATGTGGCATGGTGCAGACTGTAGCAGAGCTTTTGAGTCCGATATATTTGGATTTAAGTTTTGGATTTCTTGATTCCCCTACCTTCAGGTGAGTCACTACCCTTTCAGATACAACTTATTTATTAGGTAACCAGAGACTAACTGCCTTACAGGACAAACTGTCAAGAGCCATGACAATGGACTTGAAGATAACCATCCAAATCATGGTGCATTTAATAAATGTTTTTTTGGATGAACTTTTTTAATGAGCTTGCTTTGGCACTTCCAGACGGTCTCTTGGCCTAGCTAAGTTTACAGCTGGCAATTGCTACAACCGGTGATCACTGTTTCAGTTTGGAGGCAGCGGTTCCTTAGATTTTTAAAATGACTTTTCTCTGGATGAGAGTCAAAGTGCCTCTTGGTTCCACTCCCTTCTTTTCTTTGTTTTCTCAACATTCTGTTCAGCATGTGCAGAACCTGAGGGTCCTTCCATGCTGGGACCTCCGGTAGGTAGGGGTAGTTGCCCCTGTCATTTTTCTTTTGGCTGGGAAGGAGAGTGGGTGTGTGTTTATAAGCTATGCTCGAATAACAGATTGAATAGCAGCTTCACTTTATTCAAGCCCTGCTCCTCACCTGTGAGGAGACACACTGGTTTGTACTTTTCTGTTGTTCCCTGGCAACATGTCAGTGGGGTAGCAAAATACCATGGCAGGTTACTTATTTGTAATGCAAATGAAGTTTTTGAGTATGTGTTGCCTTGGTCCTTTTTCTGTGTGGGTTATTAATTCATAACACGTTGCTGCTTCTGAAACAAACCTGGGCTTTCTGGTGTGAGAGCTTCCAGGGAAGAGGCATAAATTGGTTGATTCCTACTGTCCTTTCTCGAAGACCCTTATGGAAGTGAAGCCTGTCAGGTGTTTTTGTTTTGGTAAACCTATATTATAGTCCCAGTCTCTAGAATTTTTAAAAAGCAGGAAGACTTTTCACTTCTGATGACTCATGAATACTCAGTGATAATAATGGCGATAACTATTATTTTGCTAAATAGGCCACCTGTCCTTACGTAAAATTCGTGTTTGGCGCTATATTTTTTTGGATTGTGAAGAGTGAACATTGATAGTGACAATGGCAATTATTTGCTTCTGGCCTCTCTTCTAAATTCCCTTTCTTTTAACATTCCGTGAGCACTTTATGCCAGGTGCTGTGGTAGGTGCCAGTGTTATAACGAAAAACATTTTCCAGCTTTCAAGGAGTATAAAGTGACTGATAAAGTGTTACAATCACAGTAGGGCCAGGGACCTATTGCTGATTCGGGGAGCAGTGGCCAGGAAGCTTTCACTGGTTAAGAGTGCAAGCTTTGGCAGTGGCAGACAGTTTTGAGGTATTCTAACTGTGTAACCTACAAATCGTGTGGCTGAGACACTAGAGTGCGGCGTTTAATCTCTCTATGCCTTGGTTTCCTTATGTTTAAGATGTGGTCAAAGCCATCTTATAGGATGGATGTGAAGTTTTAAGTGCGATATCAAGTGTAGAACAGGCCACAGAGCTTGCGTGCGGTGAGAGCTTAGGAAATGGTAGCTGTGACAGCTGTTACAATGTGTATTGACATTTATGCTTTTGTTTGAACAAAGTGAAAATGTATTATAACCTCAAGTTTCTTGGACCTTTGGTGGTAGTTGCCTAATCTGTCCTAATTTTAATCATTCAACAGTCTATTCCCTAAAAATCCCCCTGGTATATACATAATTGGCTTTATACCTGTTTTATTTACAAATCTGCCGTTACAGTTTGGAGACACTAAACTGTAGGGAGAAACAACCAAAGGAGATGGTATATATGAGAAATCATGACATGTTGCGATAACCTTAGTACACAATATTAGCAGTCCTTTTTATACATGTGAAAGATGGGTTCATAGAACTAGGAATTAGCTGACCTGGAGGTTCTTGATGAGCATAAACACTCATTAAGATTCACCTCAGGGATGATGAGGGTAGAACTTGGATATTGTTAAACATACCACCTGTTTGCATGTTTTATGTTGGGCCATCTTTCCACTGAGCATTAAAACTGGAATCCACACAAGAAACACTGCATGGCAGCGAAAGTGGCTGTAACAGCATTTTCCCAGGATCTGTCTCAAGTTGGGTCAGTAAGCTCAGGGCTTCTAACTGGGGTTAAAACCACCCCAGGCAGTATGAAGGCATGGACCTTGGGCTTTAAAACAGAAGGTGGTGACTTGGTTTTTACTGGTTTTAGCAAAAGCATCAGGAAATAATACATTACAGATATTGGTGTTGTCTAAGCGTCTACACGGTGCATTAGTATATCCAGATCATTTGGCTATGTAGAAAGATGCACAGGGTAAAGACTTATAAATGTGCATGATTAAAACATTCTTTGGGTAACAGAAATGGTAATTACATCAGTGGGCCATAATTAGTTTAAAGAAGCATGTATCGTTTATTTATTTTCTGATTTTTCACAAACGTATACTTATTGAGAAAAATATTGGATTATTAGGTAGTTACTTCCTATAGTAGTATTTTTGAGAGATGAATGTGTTTGCATGATTATGTTGTTCTAATTTTTCTAGGTTTGAAAGGAAAATTTTAAAGTCCTGTATTATAAATATAGGAAAAGGTGAAATTATAACCCATGCTGTATTTTCAGTATGTTGATTTCAATATGTTTATTGTATGGGTAGGAAAATAGTTTGGGGAATCTGACTTTTTTTTTTTTAACATAAACTTCTACCTGTTTAAAAGTTGTTTAGACAACTGTATAGCCATAGCTATACCATGAACAGGGTAAGGTGAGAAACTGCCTGAATAATATATATTTAAAATAAATGGATTTAAGTATTATTAATTACTACAATATCAAGGAACACCAATTGTCTGTAAGAAATATGTTGGTTTAGCTATGTTAGCTAGTTAGCAAATTTTAAAATCTGTGATTTAATAAAACTTTGTGGAGAGTCATATGTATACCATCGGAAAGTCTTTTAACATTTTATTTTAGATGTATATTAAATGCTATTGGAAATACCTCTCCTGTCTTGATTTTCTTACTAAATGTAAGTCAAATAAGATGATCTTGAACATTAGAACCATAACAAAGCATAAAATCTCACCTATAGAATTCATTTAATTCTACGTGAAAATTCCATGTGAACATAGAATGGTTATAATGTAAAAATCAGTTATTCTAATTTTATATCAGGTGTTCAGTTTTAAACTAGTGTAAAAAATGAGTAAAGCTAAAGCAATAAACTCTATGGGATAGACTTCATTGTAACAGTAGTGCTTTGATATGTTTATTAATGTAATATTATTGATGGAGGAGAGTTGAAAATTAATAGATGTCTCTTAGACTAAGGCTGGAGTTCTTGCCTAAAACCATAATAATTGATTACATGAGTTCATTTGTTTACTAGAAGAGCACAGTTACAAACCAGAGGATATCTTCATTCTTTGGCGGAAACCCTGTAACGTAGCCCTAAATCTTACCATAGGAGATTCTGTATTTTTCTTGTAGGGCAATATTTTAAAGTAAATATTTTAACTGTAGAATATTTTTGAATTATATCACTCATTTGCTAGAGGTAGTTTAAAAACAAGAATGCATTTATGGTATTTCAAATTTCAGTAATACAGCATTCTAAATTTGCTCTTCTGACTTTCGGGTTTGCTTTTTTAATACGATAATTATTCTGAAGGCATTTCTTTATTCTGTTGTCACTGATTTTTATTGCTTAGTAACTTGACATACATTTAATTAATTTCCGAGATTTTTTAACCTAACATACTGTGTTTTGAGGTGCTCTTCAATGAGCCTTTCTTGATTAAAAACCTGTTTTGCTAAATAATTTTAGAATTAATATCCCTTTCCTTTAGCGTGATTGAACAGCGGAAATCTCTCCCCTTTTCTTTGTATCAAGGAGAGAGAAAACCCGCAGGACAAAGCTGACTTTTTCTTGACAGCTGCTTCAGGAAAAATTTGTAATAAACAGCACAAGTTCTGTCTGCAGTGGTTGAAAGCCAAATGCTTCCTAGAAAGATAGATTGTAGTTGTGAGCATCCTCGACCACACGGCCTCGCTTGTAAGATTGCAGCCTCTGAAATGAAACTTTTTCCCCCCTCTTTTTTTTGCTGGATGAACAGCCTAATGTTCCATGCACTGTACTAGAAGCAGCATTTTATGCAACATTGAAAGAGTCAATTAATTTGCATAATTTCATGAGTATTACCATGACTTTAAGGTAGGCTAGCTTGCTCTGGAGCCTCGTCTGCCCAATCTTTTTTTTTTTCTATTTTGATAAATTAATCATTTTTCAAAACAATTAATTATACTTATGACAAACTGAACCCTATACCCAAGGGTCCTAAATTTTTATAGTATAAATCTAATATTAATGTGAATAAGATCAGTGATTTAGTGAGTACCTTAACAGTCAACAATGCCTAAGGCTGAACAAAATTAATATTTTGTTTCCCATCTGGAGACTTCAGTAAAATTAATGAGGAAAGGGGACTTATTGTAATACATAATAGACACAAATTCACTATTTCCAAACTGGGCATTCTGCTTACATCAGAACTCCGATGTTTTGTGTACTTTTCAGCCAGAGTATGTTGGCAGAATCTGTTTCTCTTCCTGAAGGAAAATGAGCACCAAAAACTTCCAATGAATTTGTCTCAAGAAACTAATTTAGATATATTTTGTGATCAATGTGACTTAAGTTTTAAATAAGCATAATCTTAAATATTTTAAAATCAAACAGAACATTCACTATTAAATAACTTCATATATGAAAATATGCTAACATAAGAAACAATCTGAAATTTGTTCCTGGTTTCTCCACAGAATTTTATGCCAGTCTCATAACTGTATGGGAATATTTTCTGGAAAACCCTAACTCATTTCTTCTTGTGACTTGTATATTTTGTGGTAATGCTTGAAGATATTGTTAGGGTGGTCCTGTACTAAAATATTAATATATTTAGGATTTGGTGAAAAAAAAAATAGACTAAATCTAGTCAAACACTTTTGCTGGATGACTTTTCAAATACCCTAGTCTCAATTTTAAAGCTTAGGTTAAGTTCCTACCTCGGAAGAAAGGATAACTTAACAGTTGTTAACATTTCTGAGGAGTGAAAAAAAAAATCACCATCTTCAATTCTTAGAATTTGTCTTTGTTTACATCAACACTGAGTAGCATTTGTAAAAAGCTGCATTTTAATGTTTTCAACTTGTACTAAATGTTTCACAAGTTATTATTCATTTTTGAAAAGAACTGTTGGTAAGTATATACGCAAATACACTGAATATGCATAAACAATATAGCATGGGTAGTGTATTGTACATGTAAGGACATTTTTCTTGACTCCTATTAATAGACAAATACTTTTGGCATCTAGAGCAATTATGTATTCCATAAGAAGGATTTTACCTCAGCTCAGTGTTTCAATTGTGGGTCTATTCTTCCACTATGTTCATGGTAGATATCCTTCATTTTGATAATTGCTATGTATTTCAATTTAAACAGTCAATCACTTAGTAAACTTACAGAATTTACACAGAGTACCAAATTATTTGGCTTTTATAATAGTTAAAAATGACAGTCTATGGTTATTATATTTTGTAAGTGAAAAATTTTGTTCCAAGCCTTTTAAAAAAACAAATCATTTACATTCTGTGTAAATCTGCATTATTAATTCACTGTAAAATAGATCCAGTTGGAGTACTTGTTTTTGCATTAAATTAAGCCTTTGATGTTCTTTAATGCTTTGATTTAGCCTCTAATTTGTCGGAGCACAAATGCACCAGCAGCTGTTGAAAATATCACTTTTGCAGTACTGTTCCTGGCCAATAAAACCCCAACAAGTCATCTTCATATCTGGCTGCACAAAACAGCATTGAAAAAGTAGTCATTGCTTTGAAGTATCATTCCAATTATAGGTTTTAACCCCATAGGTCACAGTTAGATTATTTATACAATGCCAGTGTAATTCTGTCTCAATTCTAGGCTTTCTGTGTGTCCAGGGCATAGACTGGAGGAAATTTCAATCAGTTGCTATGATGGCACTGACCTGTGTTTGATAGGGTTAGACAGCATTTGGCTGATTCCAGTATATTTTGTGCATTATTTAACTTTCTAAAACATATTTAGCAGCAACAGCAAACTATACTAGGATTACCTTTTTCCTCCTTCAGAAATCAAAGAACTAAGATGACTTTTCCCCACATGGTGATACTGATTCCATCAGCTATGATACATATGCATGTATGTATGATCATACCATGAGCCAGTAAAACATCTTATTTGACAACCGTTAATGATTTGGGGATCTTTCATTGTGAGTTTAGTCATGTGTCCCTTTCTGCTTGGGTTAAGTGCCAGTGTTGATGCTTGACAGCAAAAATGGACAAATCCACCATGCTGTTTAAATTGTCTAAATTTATTACATTAGACATTTCCTGGCAAATGCATCTGCCAGCAGGAAATATAAGTGCTACTTTTGCACCAAGGCAACTGGCTCTGTCATTTCTGGCTTTTTGATAATATTCTGAACTACATTTGCATCAGAAAGATTGTGATAGAAGAATGTGTTTTTAATTAGTTGTTATTCTGACAACCAACAATTAGAAGGAAATTTATATGATGCTGAAGAGAAAAACAGAAGAATCACCTGCCCATGGAAGTAGAACTGATCTTTACCCCTTATGATTATGAGACACAAAAATTCCCACTCATGGAAAACTTTACTAAGTAACAAATTGTCACAGTAGGTTGTCTCAGAATCTGCTAAGTATGTAAAGTTCTCTGATTTTACTGATAACCTAGAGAATATACATTGGTGTTTCTTTTTTTCTTTCCCACCTCCTTCCTTTTAAATAAAATTCCATGCCTATATCAAGTGAAAAACTTCAGCATATTTGGCTACTTTGCAAAATTACATGATTTGGGATTATAAATTAGGTTTTTATCTGCCTATCTATAAAATTTTACATACAGAATTTTGAGATACTGAGAAAATAAAGACCTTAGTCGTCATTCAAGTCATTTATTCTTCTTGAACTGTCGATGACATGCTTTCAGAGACCTAAAGTAGATTTCTGCATGTGTTAGGAAAAAAAAACAAAACAAAAGCAAGTAAACTCTTAGGACTTTGCTCCCTTATTTTACTTGGTGGTAACACATAACATTCACATTACTTTAAAACTGATGTAGTAAAATGGACCTGAATAATACATTGCACTCCTGACCAGAAGATGTTTGCTTACCCACATAAAGTAATTTGCTTCTTAGCACAGCTGGATTCCCTTTTGCAAGTGTTTTATTTTTTATGAAGTAAAGAGAAAACATTATTTTTATAAACCAATGTTTTAATCTAATTGATGACAAGTCAATGGCCTAGAATAGCAATGCCTTCCTCAAAACATCTCTCAATTTGCACATTTTAGGGCCTACTAAGCTGGAGAACTGAAGCATGAGGCAAATGAAAAAATATGAAGTTCATAATCTAGGGAGACCTGCATGTGTACAGCCATAAAAGCCACAACTGCCAGCTCAGGTGGAAAAATGTTGAAGTGAGAAATGTATTCAATAAATAGAAAACACAGCATGGAGCTGAAAAGTGTGCATGAGAAACTGGTTAGGAGATTCGAGTAATGGAAAAGGAAGCAGATGGAGCATGAGTGTACATTAAACAGTAGTGTTCATAGCTTGTGACATAAAGTATTCCTCTGGGAGTCTAATTCTTAACTATCTTCAAATTCATTCAATTTAGAATATCATGGTCTTGTTATCATCTAATTTTGCAGAAATTTTATTGAAAATATTGTTGTGATGGACTGTGTTTCGTAGTTGGAAATGCTGGCTGATGGAATAGACTAGATCCTGAAAGTCGATAACTTGATATTGCTGTAACTTTCTTTTATTAGGTTCTGCTTACCATGTTGGCGGTGCATGATTTCTGTATGTGAGCTTGTGTCTGTCTCTGACATGTAGAATCTCAAAGGCAGGTGAAATTCTGATTGTAAAATTGAACAGGAAACCATGTGCTTTTATAGACGTGTTCAAAAGACACTTCCAACTACATATGGAACGTGTCAGGATCCCAGGGCAGAATGATGGCTCATAAAAATAGAAGATTGTATTAACTTTTTCACACCTGTAGAATTCTTGCTACTTTCACAACAAAAATGAGCATTTCTATTCTGAGTTATTTCGGTTCATCTATTTGTTTTCTATAATAGGGATACACTATGAGAAAGACTTGACCTCTTTTGACCATTCTTATGTCTATTTAGTATTTGGTTTTGTTTAATAATCCATAATGGATTTCTATGAGTCCATTTTGTATACTGCTTTTGAATCTTTTTCACCTTTTTTTCTGAGCAGTGAGTACAGTACTTTTTACTTTCAGTTGAAAGAATACCTTTTGGTTGTCTCAAATGCATTTTTCTATAGATCACCAAAAGCATAGCTTTGATAGAAAAAGTGTATATCATATTAAGCTGTTTTGTGGTTTAAAACCATGTTATATTCCTTACATGCAGATTTCTAATGCTAAAGACTCTTTTTTTTTTTTTTTTTTGTCTTTTTGCCTTATCTAGGGCCGCACCTGCGGCATATGGAGGTTCCCAGGCTAGGGGTCTAACAGGAGCTGTAGCCGCCGGCCTTCACCACAGCCACAGCAACACGGGATCCAAGCCGCGTCTGCGACCTACACCACAGCTCACGGCAACGCTGGATCCTTAACCCACTGAGCAAGGCCAGGGATTGAACCCGCAACCTCATGGTTCTTAGTCGGATTCGTTAACCACTGAGCAACGAAGGGAACTCCCTCTAATGCTAAAGACTCTTAATCTTTTTCTTTTCCTCATTTATCTTTTCCTTCCTTCTTCCCAGCTTGTTTGTTTCTTTGTGCATTTCCTGTAACACTTTCCATTTAATTTGTAACAAGCAAGCTGAAATTTTTTTTTTTTTTTGTCTTTTTGCCTTTATGTAGAGCAGCACCCGCGCATATGGAGGTTCCCAGGGTAGGGGTCTAACAGGAGCTGTAGCCGCTGGCCTTCGCCACAGCCACAGCAACGCGGGATCAGAGCCGCGTCTACAACCTACACCACAGCTCATGGCAACGCCAAATCCTTAACCCACTGAGCAAGGCCAGGGATCAAACCCGCAACTGCATGGTTCTTAGCCGGATTCGTTAACCACTGAGCCACGAAGGGAACTCCGCAAGCTGAAAAATTAAGTGTCTTGCCATTTGCTATCTTCTCTACCCAGAAGCAACATAAAGAATCTGTCCCTTCTTGGACAGAGGGGTTGATAAAACCATAAATTTTCATGGATTTTAGTTAAGCAGAGGTTATTGTTCTTTTATTTTAGATGTAATGCCAGTAGTTTTTGTCTTTGTAATAACTGTCTTCTCTTGGAAAAATCCATTTTATCTTTTTTCCTTTCTAATTTATTAATGCCTTCCTATTTCAACTCCTTTAAAACTTTAACTGGGAAAATCTAGGCTACCTCCAACTTCTTCCTCTGAATTACATAATCTCTTCCCTTCAAATAGAAAAATGACTTTTCTCATAGCTCACTGACACTTCTAGTTTTCTGTTTCTTGTGTTTTCTTTTGTTCTTTTTTGGAATGTGTGTGTATGTTTGATTCTCCTAGTGCTCCACTTTACTCAACTTGTGTTCCATAACCCCTTGAAATCTGGCCTCTACAATGATGAAAATGACAAAAAGGCTGCTAAATATAATCTACCAATGTCTTTTACTAAAACCTTATTTTCCCCAAATTCTTAGTTCTTTTCCTACTGATCACTTTCTCTGTTCTGAAATGCCCCTATTCTTGAACTACCATTTTTTCTTTCTTCTAGCATTGCCAATTTTTCCAGCTCTCATGGCTCTGCTCACTGCCTACCCATGTGTTCCTCTCCCACAGGGGAAGCTCAGGGCAACTTCCAGTTATAATATCCTTTGGATAGTCACTCTTTTCACGGATTTATCAGTCATTGCTATGCTGAATCCTTTCTAGTTTCTGAATAAAATTTTTTATTGAGCATCTACTATATGATACTGTGCTATGTGCTAAATTTTTGATGGGGGTGGTATAAATTTTTCTTCAGTGGTTTTCTTTATACTTTTGTCAAGAAATCCTGCCATTTTTCCAAGTTCTAAATTCATATCATTTCAGAAGTTCTCTCCTTTCCCTTAGTTTCTCCTTTTTACAGTAAATTCTTATTGTTTTAATTTAAGTAGGGATTCTACCATTAACTCTGCCATCACCTAACCCCCTTCTGCCTCATGCCTGCCCTAGCCATTCACCAAATTCTGACATTTCTCTTTGAATTGCATTTATCCCCTTCTTTATAATACTAGTAGATGCTCTTGATCCAGGATCTTGCTATCCAATGCCAAACTTCTTGCAAAATCCTTCTCCCTTATCTTTTCCCTTTTTGTAAAATCTATGTAAGATCCCAAGATTTAACTAAATGTTATTCTTCATCTCATGCAACTTTGCTGCTCAAAGACTTGCAGTACTTTCTCATTGCCTTTAGTGTTTCCAGTGTGGAACACTAATTCCAAAAGGTTTTTTGAGGAACAAAAATTCTATAGGAAAAAAACCCCTCAAAACAACAGTTTTAGATATGCTACTTCAAAGAGAATAGCAATGCCTATTAGTATATTAAAGTTTCTATTAACAACATTTGACTCGGATTTTCTCAAGATTTTCTGCCCAAGGAAATTTTTTCTTTGAGCAAAACACATTTAATATCTAAAAATGAGCATTCTCAGATGGCCAACAAGCACATGAAAAAATGCTCAACATCTTTGATAATTAGAGAAATGCAAATCAAAACTACCATGAGATACCACCTCACACCAGTCAGAATGGCCATCATTAACAAGTCCACAAACAACAAATGCTGGAGGGGGTGTGGAGAAAAGGGAACCCTCCTGCACTGTTGGTGGGAATGTAGGCTGGTGCAGC
>PVHT021183693.1:5130938-5171834 GCA_004024745.2 Catagonus wagneri | reverse complement strand
TGGTACCTCATAGTAGTTTTGATTTGCATTTCTCTAATAATCAGTGATGTTGAGCATTTTTTCATGTGCTTGTTGGCCGCTTTGGAGAAATGTCTGTTCAGGTCTTTTGCCCATTTTTCAATTGGGTTGTTGGCTTTTTTGCTGTTGAGTTGTATAAGTTGTTTGTATATTTTAGAAATTAAGCCCTTGTCAGTTGCATCGTTGGAAACTATTTTCTCCCATTCCGTAAGTTGTCTTTTTGTGTGTGTGTGTGTGTGTGTGGTTTCCTTTGCTGTGCAAAAGCTTGTAAGTTTGATTAGGTACCATTGGTTTATTTTTGCTTTTACTTCTGTTGCTTTGGGTAACTGAGCTGAGAAAACATTTGTAAGATGGATGTCAGAGAATGTATTGCCTCAGAGAATGTTTTGCCTGTGTTCTCTTCTAGCAGTTTGATGGTGTCTTGTCTTATATTTAAGTCTTTAACTCATTTTGAGTTTATTTTTGTGCATGGTGTGAGGGTGTGTTCCAGTTTCATTGATTTTCTTGCAGCTGTCCAGTTTTCTCAACAACGCTTGCTGCAAAGACTGTCTTTTTCCCATTTTATACTTTTTCCTCCTTTGTCAAAGATTAATTGACCATAAGTGTCTGGGTTTATTTCTAGGTTCTCTATTTGGTTCCATTGTTCTGTATATCTGTTTTGGTACCAATACCACACTGTCTTGATTACTGTGACTCTGTAATATTGCCTGAAATCTGGGACAGTTTTGCCTCCTGCTTGGTTTTTGTTCCTCAGGATTGCTTGGCATTTGTGGGTTTTTTGTGGTTCCATATAAATTTTTGGATGGTTTGTTCTAGTTCTGTGAAAAGTGTCATGGGTAATTTGATAGGGATTGCATTGAATCTGTAGATTGCTTTGCATAGTATGTCCATATTTACAATATTTATTTTTCTGACCCAGGAACATGGAATATCTTTCCATTCATTTGTATCCCTTTAATTTCCTTGATTGAAGTTTTATAGTTCTCAGCATATAAGTCTCTCACCTCCTTGGTTGGGTTTATTCCCAGGTATTTGATTTTTTGAGGTGCGATTTTAAAAGGTGTTATGTTTTTGTATTCCTTTTCTAATATTTCATTGTTAGTATACAGAAATACGACTGATTTATGAATGTTAATCTCATATCCTGCTACTTTGCTGAATTTGTTGACCAGTTTGAGCAGTTTTAGGTTGAGTCCGCAGGGTTTTCTGTATGTAGTATCATGTTATCTGCATGCAGTGACAATTTTCCCTCTTCTCTTTCAGTTTGGATACCTTTTGTTTCTTTTGTTTGTCTGATTGCTGTGGCTAGGACTTCCAATACTGTGTTGAATAACAGTGGTGAGAGTGAGCGTCCTTGTCTTGTTCCAGATTTTAGTGGGAAAACTTTCAGTTTTTCTCCATTGAGTGTCATATTTGCTGTGGTTTTATCTTAAATGGCCTTTATTATGTTTAGGTATGTTCCTTCTATATCCACTTTGGTAAGTGTTTTGATCATGAATTAATATAGGACTTTGTCAGATGCCTTTTCTGAGTTTACTGAGATGATCATGTGGATTTTGACTCTTCTTTTGTTAATGTGGTGTATGACATTGATTTACATATGTTGAACCATCCTTGTGAACCTGGTATGAATCCCACTTGGTCGTGGTATATGATCTTTTTTTTTAAATATATGTTGTTGGATTCAGTTTGCTAAAATTTTGTTGAGAACTTTTGCCTCTATATTCATCAGAGATATTGGCTTAGAGTTTTCTTTTTTCATGGTATCTTCTTCTGGTTTTGGTATTAGGGTGATGGTGGCATCATAGAATGACTTCGGGAGTGTTCCTTCTTCTTTGACCTTTTGGAAAAATTTCAGGAGGATGGGTCAAATTTCCTCTTTGTATGTTTGGTAGAATTCACTTGTGAAGTCATCTGGTCCTGGACTTTTATTTGTAGGCAGTGTTTTTATGACATATTCAATTTCATTTCTAGTGATTGGTCTGTTCTGTTGATCTATTTCTTCTTGATTCAGTTTTGGCAGGTTGTAAGTCTCTAGAAAGTTGCCCATTTCTTGTAGGTTGTCAAATTTGTTGGCATACAGTTGTTCAGAGTATTCTCTTAGGGTTGTTTGTATTTCTGCAGTATCCTTTGCGATTTCTCCTGTTTCATTTCTTATTTTATTGGGTTTTTTTCCCTCCTCTTCTTGGTGAGTCAGGCCAGAGGTTTGTCAATTTTGTTTACCTTTTCAAAGAAACAGCTCTTGGTTTTATTGACTTTTTTCTATTGTTTTTTGAATCTCTATTTTATTGATTTCCTCTCTGATCTTTATGATTTCCTTCCTCCTGCTAACTTTCGGTTTCATTTGTTCTTTTTCTGATTCATTTAGGAGGTGGGTTAAGTTTTCGATTTGAGATTTTTCTTTTCTGAGTAAGGCCTGTATTGCTATGAACTTGCCTCTGAGCACTGGTCTTGTGGCATTCCTTAGATTTTGAGTGGCTGTGTCTTCATTATCATTTGTCTTGAGATTTTTTTTAATATCCTTCTTGATTTCCTCATTGACCCATTGATTTTTTTAGTAGCATGTTGTTTAGTCTTCATGTAGTTAGTTTTTTCTCATTTCTTTTCCCAAATCAGGAATTTTTAATTCAGGGCCTATGAACTCTAGTAGTAGATCTAAAATTATCATAAATATTCTTTTTTTGGTGTCTTATCTACAAACTTATCACTTTTCTTTATTACATATTATTCCTATATTTTTCTGCAAAGGAATACAAGATTTTCAAGACATTCTCAAATATTTTTGGAACTATGAAAATGTAAAACTTAAGAGGGTCTATAAAAATATTTTGTGCTATATATTCCATGTATCTCTATTCTAGCAGTATATATTTTTTTCTGTAATCTTGAACAGTAATAAAATGTATTTTTCACATAATTCTGGTACTAAAGATAGATGAGTTTAGCTCTCTAAATGTCCAATCCAGTTTATTCCTCTTCTAAATCATATTATTCCTAAACCTAACTTAAAGGGGCCATGCTCAATAACCTTTCTAAAAATTTAAAAGTCTCATTTTCTTAAAGGTTTTAACCTAATCCATTCATAATGCATTTGGAACTAACTCACTTGTTTAAAAAATCTGTCTTAGCCATTGAATTGAACTGGTGTCATGTTCATGGCACCTCCAGAATAGGACTCCATTGTCTGTTTGTTTCTTGAGCAGAGATTTTCCCCTTTCTTCATATGAGTAATTTCAAATTGATATACAGGATATGTTGAATATTATGAAATTCTGGGTCTTCAAAACAAAAGTAAAGAATGGAAAAAAGGTATAACATTCAAATACTCTTTAAAGGAAAGCTGGGATATTTTATTGATATTCCATTAAGTAGACTTTGAGCAAAGAAAATTAGCAGCAATAAACAGATATTATAATCACAAAAAAGCCAATTCAGTAAGAAGATATAACAATGCTTAATGTGAATTTACCTAACAGAGCTTCTAAATACATGAAACAAAAATTCACAGAAGTGGACAGGAAATAGACAAATCTACAACTGTTGTTTTGAGACTTTAATACTCCTCTTTTAGACAGAAAGTCAAGTATGGGGAAATGAACATCATCTTTAACCAGCTGCAAACTGCATCTAGTTGACATTTATTGAACATTTCACCTAGCCATGGTAGAATAGGCTTTTTCTCTCTTTAACAAAGTGTAACTTTTTTCCCCAGCTTTGAGGTATAATTGGCAAATAAAATTACATATGCATATTTAAGGTACACAACTTGATTTGATGTATATTATAAAAAGATCACCACAACAGAGCTAACATATATATCACCTCACATAACTACTGTTTTTGTGTGTGTGTTTGGGGCAGGGGGGTGTGAGCCCTTAAGATCTACCTTCTTAGCAAACTTCAGATATTACAAAATAGTGTTGATAACCATAGTCACAACATGTAATTAGATCTCCAGGATTTATGCATCTTGTGTAACTGAAACTCTGTGCCTTTCGGACAACATCTCTCCATCTCCCCTTCCCTTAATTCCCTGGTAACTACCACTGTACTCTCTGCCATTCTACTCTCTGCTTCCATGAGTTTGACTATTTTGGAGAATATGGATTATTTTTAAGTGTATGTGGATACTCACTAATATAGACCATATCCTAAACTATAAAACAAACTTTAACAATTTTTAAAATTGAATCAGAATGTCTTCTAAACATACAGACTTATACTAGAAACCAGCAAGATCAAGATAACAGGAAAATGTCCAAATGCTTTGAAATTAAATAATATATATTACCAAAATATAGATATAAGTTAAACCAATATTAAGAATGTAAAAAGAAGTATATCTATAGACCTAACAGATGTTGAAAGGATACTAAAGGAATATTATGAATAACTGTACACACATAAACCTGACAAGGTAGATGAAATCTAATTCCTTGAAAATCACAAACTACCAAAACTCACCCAAGATGAAATATATAATGCAGGTAGTCATATAATAATGAAATAATAATGAAAAACTGTATTTATTGTTAAGATTTCCTCATTGAAAAGTTTTTCAGGTTTAGATGGTTTAATGAATTCTACCAAACATTTAAAGAAGAACAATTCTACCCAATCTTTTCCAGAAACCAGAAGAATTAACAGTTTATCACTCATTTTATCAAGCCAGTCTCACCCTGATATGATACCAGGAAGAAAAGAAAATTACAGATATCTATCACTTATGAACATAGACAAAATCCTAATCCAGCCAAAACGTATATGTAAATTATATTTCTAGAATTTATTCCAGGAATGCAAATCCAGTTCAGTATTCACAATGTAATCTACCAAAATAACAATAAAAATAAATAAAATTACCTTAGTATACCAACTGATCAGAAAAAAGTGTTTAAGAAAAATCCATTCATGAAAATAATTTTACACTAAGTTAGGAATATTAAGAACTTTCTCAATGTGATAAAAATGCATTTATAAGAAGTTTAAATCTAACATCATACTTAATGGTAAAAGACAAAATACTTTCCCCTTGAGATGTCCACTTCCACTTGTCCTATTCAGCATTGTACTCCAAGTCTTAACAGTGCAAATAACGTGAGAGAAAGAAAGGTCATGCAAATTGGGGAACAAAAAACAAAACTATTTTTATTTGCAGACACTTTGATTCCCTAAGTAGAAAATTCCACGTAATCCATAAAAAAAATCAGCCTGAGAACTAAGTGTATTTGTTTAGCTTTCTGGTTAAAAATCAATCATACCCTTAATGACTTGTAATGGATTATTAGAGACAAGAGTTATCGTTTATAATAGTCCCCCTCTCAAATAAAATACTTAGAATCAAATGTAGTTAAAAACACATGTACTGGACCTATGTGTTGAAAATTACAAGAGGCTGGTAGGAAAAAAAAGACAAGTAAATGAATATGTACTGTGTTGATGACTTGGATAACTAAGTAATGATGTTAATTCTCCTCAGGTTGATCTACAGTTTGAATGCAAACAAAATCTTAAGTTTTTTTTTTTTTGAGATATAAACAAGCTGATTGTGAAAGTTTATTTGAAAAAGTAAAGGAGCTAGATTATCTGAAACATTTGAAAAACCAAAAAATTGTACAAATCACACTTTCCAGACATATTGTAAAGCTATAGTAACTAAGACAGTGTGGTGTTGGTAAAGGAATAGACAAATAGATCCAAAGAACGGAAGAGTCCAGAAATAGGTCCAACCAAACGTGGCCAATGGATATTTGGAAAATAGGCAAATCAAGTATTTTCAAAAAATGTTGTTGAAACAAGGGGCCTCCATGTGCAGTAGAATGAACTTTGACCTAAACCTCATATCTTATGCAAAAATTAATTCAAAATGGATTACAGCTCTAAATGTAAAATGTAAAACTATAAAACTTCAAGAAACCATCATGGAAATCATGGAATGGGCTTAGGCAAAGAATGCTTGGAAATGATACCAAAAGCATGATTTAGAAAAAAAATTTGGTAACTTCATGTCAAAATGAGAAAGTTTCATTCCATGAAAGACATTGTTAAAACAATGAAAAGGCAAGCTACAGACTGGGAGAAAATATTTTCAAATCACATATCTGACAGAGAACCTATATCCAGAATATATAAAAGTCTTTCAAAATTCAGCAGTAAGAAATCAAACACCCCTATTAAAAATGGCAAATTATTCAAAACAGACATGTCACCAAATTCATGGAAAGAAAATAAACACATGAAAAACGTTCAACATCATTAGTCATTATAAAAATACAAATTAAAACAATGATGAGATATGTGCATAGTATAATGGTTAAAATTAAAAACAAAACAACTTTAGAGACCAGCAAGGATGCAGAGCTGTGAGAACTATTATACACTGATAGTAAGAATGCAAAATAGTGCAGCCACACTGGAAAATAGTTCAGCAGTTTTTTATACTGATAAACTCATACTTACCCTATGACCTAGCAGTTCCGTATTTATACCCTAGAATAATAGAAACTTATGTTCACATGTGAACCTATTCATGAATGTTTATAGCAACTAACTGTGTTCATAGTCACAGAAGCTGGAAACAAATCAAATAGCCTGAGTGAGTGATGTATAAACCATAGTAAGTCCATATACAATGGAATATAACTAAGCTACAAATATGAGTGAGCAGTTGATATCTGCAATAACTTTGATGAATCACACAGGCATTTTTCTGAGTAAAGACTACAGTAATAAAAAGTTACAGGATTCCATTTCTATGACATTCTTAAAAAGACAAAATTATAGTGGTTAATAGGATAAATCAGTGGTTGCCAGGGGTTGAGGGTAAGGCCAGAGTGTGACTGCAATGAGGTAGCAGAAGGGAGTTTTGGGGAGTGTTGGGATGTTCCATATTCTGGTGTCAGTGGTTGTACAAATCTAAATACATGGTAAAATTCATATAACCATACATGGTCATTTTTTTTTTTACTGTAAATTAAAAAAAATATGTAACGAAACGTTTGTGGCATAATTTCTTATCTTTCAGATAGTGTATCTGTAATTCATATAACATAGCCTTGACACATGTTTTAAGAAAAATCAATATAGTATCAATCCAACTGTTGGAAAACTTGGAGATCAACTTTGATTTGGTACAGTCCTTTTAATTCACCATAAATAAATATAATATATGCTCTAGAAAAATGTTAACAGAGTATCAACAAAGTACAATTCTACATTCTAGCCAATATTTCCACTAACTAGATACAGGTTCAAAAACTTACTTTATCTCTTTCCATGTTTTACCACTTTTTCTTTTTTGTCTTTTTAGGGCTGCATCCGCAGCATATGGAAGTTCCCAGGCTAGGGGTCGAATATGAGCTGCAGCTGCCAGCCTACACCACAGCCACAGCAACATGGGATCTGAGCTGCGTCCATGACCTGCACCATAGCTCATGGTTATGCCAAATCCTTAACCCACTGAGTGAGGCCAGGAGTTGTACCTGTGTCCTCACAGATGCTAGTTGGGTTCACTACCACTGAGCCGCGATCGGAACTCCCTGTCTTAATACTTTTAAATGAGGATAGTTGAAGTATATAATCTCTTTTGTCCTACCATTTAAAAGCCAACATTCAAATTCATTGTAACAACTAAAATCTGATTTCAAAATGGAAATAATAACTTGTCACTGTTTTTCCCATCATGAAATCCCTACAGGTTTTTCATTTTCCAAACAGTCTCAAGTGTCTTGACACTTGTGACTTTTATTAAGAAAGAAGTGGTGTATCTACAGAAAATAGGACATCTTTTTTTAAAAAGTCCCATTGTTTGGTAATCAGCACAGTGCTCCACATACAACAGCATTAAGGAATGATGTTTGTTGATGAGAATCATAGGCAAACAACTTAGGGGAAAAAATCAACAGCCAGGTAATAGGGATTATATATACCGAGGGCTCTTCGAGAACAGGTGTGATTTGTGTGGCCAGGAAAATTGATCAAACATTAAAGAGATATACATAAATACTTACATATCTACTTAAGTAAATGTGTATAGTTAGGGCTTCTACTTTCAAGTTTACCACAATCTCTATGCTACTGTTTTAAGCCAGGTGCAGAGTTAATCATTTATGATTGCTGCCTGGCCTCTGTATAAGCATTTGCATTTACAAACACTGAAATGTTCCCTCATGTTGTAGAAATATTCTGTGGGTTCTTAGGAAAATAAGCACATTTTTTATTATAAAGCCTTTCATTCTTTAAGAATACCGGGGAGCTATATCATTCCTTTTTCCTGAAAACTTCATCTTTTTAACTTAGTTTTTTGAACTATAGGAAAAATGACATTTCCCTTTCCAGTTTGATTAGAAGATGGCTTTGAGTAAAATTTGTGGCCTATATTATGTGGCCTCTATTTTTGTTTTAATTAAAATTCTTGATCCTGCCCTGGTCTTTTTCTTTCAAACGTTTTTCCTCTGACTGAATTTTATATATCCCTATATCATTTTTTGAGTTTGTTAGTATACCCTATTTGGGAAAATAATTTTCTTTATAAAAGGCTGAAAGAATACTTGCCAAATGGTAAGAATAACTTTGTATATTAGAGAAGATGGGGTTATGGGTGATTTATATTTCCATTCTTGGATAATTTTCCTTATCTCTTTTAGGTAGGAAAAAGAAGGTCATGTAATTAAATTTTTGGAATGAGGGGAGTGCAGATAGATAAGTGAGTGATTACATTTATTTCATCTGTGTTATTTTTACATCTTGTGTTAAAATGTGCTTGGATCATGTAGGATTACTTAACAGATGTATTTATTTTCAAGCAAAGATCATTGTGAAGTGTAGGCTTACTACTCTGACCCGCCTTATTTACGAAACAACTCCATTGGCAAGAACTTAGCATAACTGATTTTTCCCTAACTTCTTTTTTTGAGAGTAGGAGCACTGGTAAGACTTGTTCCTAGGTCCCTACTTGGGCTGGCCCAAATGAAATTTCGTAATATTAAAAGTCTCTATTAAGTGATATGGTTTATTCCTGGCTCCCTATGAGCAAGAGAGTCTTGCCCTTTCCTTTTGTCTCTTCTTATGATACGCAAGTTGATGTTGAGCCCAAATCCCCTCTTTCTTCTTTCCCCATACCTTCTCAAGCAAAATAGGATTCTCTCAACTCTCTGTTCAAGTATTTAATTTTATGAGTGCTTTTCTGTCCTCATTGACTTAAAAAGCCTATTAAATATTACAGAGGGAGTTGGAAAATAAACTTAGATTTCTCTGTAATATAACAAAATAAATTCCAGAGGGAGTCTATGTAAAATATCAAAATGTATTGTGAGAGGAAGAACACATAGGTGAACAACTGATTTTTGGTTGAGGTTGGAGTTTCTAAGCATAAAATAATGGATGAAATTATCAAAAAAATAATTGTTTTGACTGTGCATATTGGATGCTACTATAGAGGAAAAAAATACATATGTTAAGTTCCACTATGGATTGGTTATTGAAGATAGAAGCCAGAAATTCCCACTCTGATGCAATAGGATCAGCGGTATCGTGGGAACGCTGGGTCACAAGTTTGGTCACCACCCCCACACAGTGGGTTAAGGATCCAGAGCTGCTGCAGCTATGGGTTAGGTGTCAATTACAGCTGGGATCTTGATCCCTGGACATGGCAGCCAAAAAAAGACCAATAGTGAAAGCTGTAGGAATTTTAAAATGTGCAATTTTTTAAAAACATGCAGTTTTTTGACTGTAAAACTTTGGCAAGAACCCTAATATTCTAGGTGCCTTTAATAGTCAAACCAAATTTTTGAAAAGTTGCTTTGAAAAGATGAATTTTTTGTTTCTATAAGCCTTTCTTGTAGTCATATATGTTAATTAGGTATCACAAAGGTCTACATTGTTTCTGTTGAATTTAATTTTCCCTTATTGTCTTCATAATATTACTGGTGGCAGTGTATTTCACATGAGGCAGTCCCATTTTATGAAGCTAAGGCAAAAGAAAGACTTTATAATTGTAGATTATATTGGCATATGGTAGTATAGAGAATCTATTTTTATACTCCCTTGATGTTTTCAGAATTGTCATGTTTAAAATTTGCATCATATTTGTGAAAAGGGTAGTATTATTCCCATTTTAGAAAAGTGAGGCTCAGAGAACTTTTGTGACTTGCCCATTATGAGTAAAAATTCTGAAAATGCAAGTCAAACATAGAAATTCTGGTTCCAAATCCTATACTTGCTCTGAGATATATAACCTCTCTGGATAGCGGTTGGTGGGGGGTAGGGCTCAACAAAGAGCACTTTGTCGTATCTGTTTTTTATCTTTGGGCCATTGCACCTGCCGTACATCCGTACTCCTATACCAACCCATTTAAATTTTGTTTTAGTATTAACATGTTACTGCCTATAGAAATGTTGGTTTTGAAAGAGTATATTTCCTTGTACTCTTACAATGACATCATGAAATACTGCATAATAATGAATAACAGAAAATCCTTACAGGGCATTTGCCCTGTGCTTTTTAATCTTCACAGCCCTCTGAAACTATTATTATTCTCATTTTATAGATGAGAAAACTGAGGCACAGAGAACTTGCCCATGGCCTTCTCAAGCCATTATTTTAAAATCATACAGATCTTCAGTTCCCAATATATTGTGAGGTATTTAAAAAATTAAGTCAATATTTCTGGCACGTGTGTTTTACTCAGATGGTGTGCTAAGTGCTAGTTTGTATCTGGGTGACTATAACTGCCAGGAGTAGCTTTGGAGCCTCTTATTTCAATAAAGAAAATATTTTCAAAATCTTTCCATGGTTTATATATGTACAGTGAGAAAATAGTTTGCACTTTGCAAATGTGAGATAAAGCAAAACTAGGTGCTGCCTTTTTTGATTTGAGCCAAGAAAAAGTGTTGTGAATTCTTCGATTGTGTAGTGAAACCATTTTTTTTCGTAAAACCTCCAGCTCTATTTTTTTCTTTATATAAAATGTCTGCATAATAAAATGCAATCTGTGAAATATCTTTCTGGTCACATTTACAACATCCTTGAGCTTAGATTATTTAGTGACACATTTTCCATGCCCATGACAACACGAAAGCTTTCCGTCAACCAGCGATATGGAATAATTACTCGGGAGCCATCACTGGAGGGGGGACCATGGTGTTCGGTGCTGGTTTGTAAAACAGGCCTGGGTGAGAGGCTTCTCAGTAGGCCTAGTCACGTTACCTGTAATTTTTCACATGCGTCTACTTCATCACTGGTGACATTCTGGCTTTCAGATCAGTCATCTCTTAGGACTTAAAATTGATATATCAGTCTCAGCATAAAATGCTATCATTCCCGTGGACCAACTGTTTACCGGAGTATAACTCCTCCTGTGTCTCATTTCATCACACTGTTCCACACAGTGATGTTTCAATGTGAAATGAAGTTTTTTCATGCTGTGCTTCTGAGTAGAAAAAAGACAGAAGTACATGTATGATAAATGGTGAAGATTCCGCGATAACCCTTGCAAAACAATACAATGTGGAAGCATTATACTTGCTTTAATAATTTAATGCATAAATGTGGCTTTTAAACTTTTATAACAAATACTATTTATGCAGCAGTGAGGGGAAGATCAATTATATTCGCTGTGCATCACTTTATCTTCCATCCTCTTTAGAAATTAGCAAAATGCCACGGCTGTCGCATTGTCATGGTGAAATATTTCTGGAGACTAAGCTATCAGTAAAAAATAAAATTACTGTGATGTTTTTCAATTGTGCATATATTTATTTACAGTTTTGTTAGAGGGAGGATTTATTTAAAATTTTATTAAATCCAATTCTCGATGTGGAGCTCAGGACTAAATCCTGGCTTTAGCAGCAACAACAGAATTTAGGAAAACATCTTGTTTAATTCCTTTATCGAGGTCTGAAAGACACTGTGGTGTTTGCGTTCTTTCTTGGCTGTGGAGTACATTATCTCTGTGGCTCTGAATGTGGTCTGACTGTGACATCAGCATCCCACTGATGACCAGGGTTGATCCAGCTGATGTGGTTGACTGGGCTGGGCTCCATATCCTTCATTCACAAGCCCAAAAGCTATGCATTGGCGGAGGAGGATAGTCTCCCTGGGGAGACCAGAACCACTTAATTTTGTCTGAATGGAAATGAATTTTTGCTTTTGGTATGTCTTGATTCAACATGTGACTAAAGTCCTTGTAGACTGCTTTAAAATGAAAGGTATAAAGTTTAGCCAAAAGTAGGTTGAAATTATGTTTTCAGTTTGGTGTAGCACTGTATATACTCAGTGTTTTCTCTAGAAAAGATTTTAGCCTAAACTTTCAATTCTTGAGTTTTCTGTTTTGAAAAATCTTTCAAATTTGCCATTTAAGTCATTCAAGAATTCTTTAAAAATTTTCACTGAAATATAGTTGATTTCCAACGTTGTGTCCGATTCAGGTGTATAGCAAAGTGATTCAGTTACAATCAGACACACATATTTTTACATCCTCTTCCACAACTTATCACAAGGTACCGAGTTTAGTTTCCTCCCTGTGCTATGTAGTTAGGTCCTTGTTGGTTATCTATTTTAGATACAGTAGTGTGTATATTTTAATCCCAAACACCAATATTATGTGATGTTGGTTATAGGTAGGATCTAAAAAAAATATTACAAATGAACTTATTTACAAAACAGAAATAAGACTCGTAGACTTTGAAAACAAACTTACGGTTACCCGTGGAAAGAGGGAAGGGATAAATATTTGCCCTTTTAGACTGTGTGGGGGAGACCGTAATTTGCTGTAAGATAATATCCAAACTTTAAACTATAGATAATACATGTACAAGAAATTATTGAACTGTGAATAAATTCAGTGATCCCAAAGAACTAGAACAAAAGTTAGGAGAGATATTTTTACAGTAAGATGTGTTTTTATGAAAATAACCAACAATGATTACTTCTGTCCTTTGGAAGAAGATTGAAAGCTAACAATAATTAATCGGTTTGATTATGTTTCTCCTGTGTGTACCACACCTATACAAGAAAATAAACAGTACTAAAATTATTTTCATAACTGACTTTCATATCTTAGGAATTAAAATTATACTTAGTTCAGTTCTCTTAGCATATCAAGTATTCTGATAATATAAAAATATCGCTCATTGAAACAGAGCTAAAAAAAATTATAGCTCATTGAAAGAGAACTATCTGCCAGAAAACTAGGGGTAGATAGGGCTAATATGCTTTGCATTAATTGGAAAATTTATAAGCTACAATTATAAACTAAATCAAAATGGACATTATAAGGGTTTCTAAATGGACATTATAAGGGTTTCAAAGGGTTCAATTTTCAAAATAGAGCTACTCCAATTAATCCAAAGTTGGTTTGGAAAATAGTGTTTTTAATAGTGGATATTTCAAGAATTATAGCACATCACCTGACTCACATTCATTATTTTAGGAAATTGTCAGCAGTAGCTGTATTTTTAAAGCTCAATTCAAATTGACCTGTTTCAGTTAAAATTTTGAAACAAATTTTTAAAGTAGTTTTGGGTTCACAGCAAAAACGAGTGGAAGAATACAGAGTTCCCACCTACCTCCTGCCCCACACACCCATGACTTCCCCCACTATCAACATCCCACATCCCAGGTAGTACAGTGAATCTAGTAGCTATATTTTTCATTCCAAAATAGGTAAGTGCATGTATAACTATCCTCGTGAGCAGCTGTTAAGCCTTTAAAGGGAATTTTCAAAATAATCCTGAGGAAATTTAAAGAAGTCCAACTGAAATCACTAAAATGCTTATTCCTAGACACTCAAAGTACCTATTGATTGCTAGTATGTCAATATGTGATTAATAATAGAGAAAAAATAAAGTTCAGTTCTGATCCTCAAGTCAGACAAAAAGGAATAGAAAAGACATACTTAAGACGAGTGGTCTTGATTCTAGGGAGAACATGTGATACTATGAGAGGCACTGTAAGAATGCTCTGGGAGGCATCACTGAAAGAAGGATTTTAGTCAAAGTTTCAAAGACAAAAGCATTTTGAGTTATGCCTTGAAAATGTAGACTGGGATGTGATTGGGTTATCAGATAAAATATAGGATGTTTAGTTAAATTTGAATTTTTGAACAGAGGAGTTTTAAATTTTAAGTATGTCTTATGAATTATTTGGGACATACTTATAGTTAAAAAATCATAATTTATCTAATATACAGCATTCCCAGTTATATTTGTGTTATTAGCTAAAGATGGCAGTTCCAGGTGCAGGGTACATTCTACTCAGATTGAAAATATGTTTGGAGTTCCCGTCGTGGTGCAGTGGAAATAAATCCAACTAGGAATCATGAGGTTTCAGGCTGGATCCCTGGCATCCCTCAGTGGGTTAAGGATCCAGTGTTGCCAGTCAAGTGGTGGTGGTGGTGGTGGTGTAGGTTGCAGACGTGGCTCAGATCTGGTGTTGCTGTGACTCTGGCGTAGGCCGGCAACAACAGCTTCGATTAGACCCCTAGCCTGGGAACCTCCATATGTCACAGGAGCGGCCCTAAAAAGCCGAAAAAAAAAAAAAAAGAAAGAAATGTTCAAGAAAGGTGTAGAGGAAAAAAATCTCAGGGTACATATTGAAAAGGATGAATGAAAGGTTGATTACTTTGAATGGAAGGAATGGTTTAGGTTGAGTGAAATTAAGTGTGTTAATAATCATATGAGGACAACCAGGCATAAACTGCAACTGTTCTGGGCAAACAGGGAATGGTACTGCTGAGACTTTAAAGGGAGGGTGGGAGCATAACCCAGGGCTACCAAAAGAGAAAGAGGTATTTGGATCTAGTTAGGGTAACTACTGCTATGCTTTGTAACTGCTGCCTGTGGCAACAAGAGAACATAATAACTTAGGGAAAAACAGAGGGTCTAATTTTTGAGCATTTTGTCCTCTGTGCAAACAATTCTTCAATGGCTGTGGCAAGACTATGTTTGAGGATTGTGGAAGTCCAGAGCATATGTCAGGCAAATTTCTTTTTAAAAAAATTATTGAAATATAGTTGACTTACACAGTTGTGTTAATTTCAGGGCTATAGCGAAGTAACTCAGTCATATGCATACAGATATCCATTACCCTTCAGACTCTTTTTCCATATAGGTCATGGCACAGTACCAAGTAAATTTCCCATTGCTATACAGTAGGTCCCCATTACCTGTCTACTTTATATGTAGCAATGTGAACAAATCAATCCCAGCTCACCAATATATCCTCCCCTACTTCCATGTTTCCCCTTTGGTAAACACAAGTTTTGTTTTGAAATCTTTGAGTCTGTTTCTGTGTTCTATTATAGTATTTCTACTAGATTCCACATATTACTGATCTCACATGGTACTTGTCTTTCTCTTGTTTGACTTACTTCACTTAGTATGATTATTTCTAGACCCACCCATGTTGCTGCAAATTATATGATTTCATTCTTTTTTATGGCTGAGAAATACTTCATTGGATATATATGTAGCACATCTTCTTTATCCATTCCTCCTCTATTGATGAACATTTAGGTCACTTCCATGTCTTGGCTATCATAAATTGTGCTACAATGAATCTTGGGGTGCATGTATTATTTCGAATTATAGTTTTCTCTGGATACATGCCCAGGAGTGGGATTGCTGGGTCATATTGTAGTTCTATATTTAATTTTTCGAGTAACCTCCATGCTGTTCCTTATAGTGATTACATCCTCACCAACAGTGTAGGAAGTTTCCCTTTTCTCCAAACCTTTACCAGCATTTATTGTTTGCAGATTTTTGATGATGGCCTTTCTGACTGGTGTGAGGTGATGTTTCATTGTAGTTTTAATTTGCATTTCTCTAATAATTAGTGTTATTGAACACTTTTCATATGCTTTTTGGCCATCTGTCTGTCTTCTTTAGAGAAATGTCTGTTTAGATCTTCTGACCATTTTTATATTTATAAATTTTATTTGAGCATTGTTGACCCATGGTGTTCTATTAGTTTCAGGTGTTCAGAAAATTAAGTCAGCCAACATATACAAATATCCACTCTTTTCATACTCTTTTCCCATATAGGCTATCACACAATACTGAGTTTATTTCCCTGTGCTATATCATAGCAGGTCTCCATCACCTGTCCATTCCACGTAGAGTACTGTGCACATGTCAGTCCCAACTCTGTAACTTATCCCTTCCCTCTATCATGTTTCCTCTTTGATAAACATAAGCTAGGTTTTGAAATCTTTGAGTCCTTTTCTGCTTTGTAAATTCTGTTGTATCATTTCTATTAGATTCTACACATTGGCAATCTCATATGATATTTGCTTTTCTATGTTTTCTTCACTCTGTTTCTTCATACTCTTCATTTAATATGATAATTTCTAGGTCTATCCTTGCTGCTGCAAATGGCATTATTTCATTCTTTTTATGGCTGAGTAATATTCCATTTTATATATCCATCGCATCTTTATGTAATCTTCTGTCAAATGACACCTAGGTTGTCTCCATGTCTTGGCCACTGCAAATAGTGCTGCATATGAAGTGCATGCATATGGCACAAATGAACTTATCCACAAAACGAACAGATTTTCTGACCATTTTTTAATTGGATTGCTTGTTTTTTTGATATAAAGCTTTATGGTGTTTATATAATTTGGAGATTAATCTCTTGTTGACTGCTTCCTTTGCAAAGATTTTTCTCCCATTATATGGGCTGTCTTTTCATTTTGTAAGTTTAATTATATCCCATTTGTTTATTTTTTTTATTTTTATTAGATGGATTTGAAAGAAAGTGCTTCAATTTATGTCAAAAAGCTTTCAACCTATGTTTTCCTCTTGGAGCTTTATAGTATCCAGTCCAAAATTTAGTTATTTAATTCATTTTGAGTTAATTTTTGTATATGGTATTAGAGAGTACTTTAATTTCATCCTTTTACATGTAGCTATCCAGTTTTTCCAGCATCACTTATTGAAGAGAACATCTTTTCTCCATCATATATTCTTGCCTCCTTTGCCATAGATTAATTGATCATATGTGCATGAGTTTATTTTTGGGCTATCTTGTTCCACGGATCTATATGTCTATTTTTACGACATTACCCCATTGTTTGGATGACTGTACTTTTGTATTACAGTCTGAAGTCAAGAAGCCTAATTCCCCCAGCTCCGGTTTTCTTTCTCAAGATTGCTTTGGCTATTCAGGATCTTTTGTGTTTCCATAATTTTTTAAAAGTTTTTTGTTCTAGTTGTGAAAAATGCCATTGGTAATTTAATAAAGATTGTACTGAATCTGTAGATTGCCTTGGGTATTATAGTCATTTTGATGATATTGATTCTTCCAATCCAAGAGCGTGGTATGTCTTTCCACCTGTTTGTCATCCTCATTTGCTTTCAACAGCATCATGAAGTTTTCAGAGTACAGGTCCTAGACAGATTTCTTAAATGCATCTCCCTGGTGAGCAATAATTGTGTTACTGGGGTTAGGGATTTCATTTCTGAGATTGTGGAGGGGCAGGTTTGGTCCTTTTGGAGTAGACTATTGTGGAATTCACAGGAGGTTTTCATCATATACGTGTTAAAATTGATTGGAGCATAAATTACCAGTGTCCTCCATTTCATCCAGGAAAACTTGAAGTTAGAGATGAAAAATGGTAAGGCCCTTGGCCATTTTGAAAGAGGAATTTGTTATTTTTTTCCATTGCTTAATGAATTTTATTACAATTATAGGTGTACAAAAATCATCACAACTCAATTTGATAGCATTTCTGTCCCAAACCCTCATTGCATCCCCCCATCCCCCAGATTGTCTTATTTGGAAACCATAGGTTTTCCAAAGTCTGTGAGTCACTATCTGTTCTGCAAAGAAGTTCATTGTGTCTTTTTAGTTTCCACATGTAAGTGGTAGGATTGGATGCTGCTCTCTAATTGTCTGACTGGTTTCACTTCGCATGATAATTTCTAGGTCCATCCATGTTGCTATAAATGTTATTTTGTTCCTTTTAATGGCTGAGTAATATTCCACTGTGTGTATGTACCATATCCTCCCTAACCACTCCTCTGTCGATGGGCCTTTAGGTTGTTTCCATGACCTGGCTATTGCATAGAGTGCTGCAATGAACACTAGAGTACATGTGACTTTTTGAGTCATGGTTTAGGAGAGGAATTTAAAGAAAAGTTTTTTCCCTATGATATAAAATGATATGCTGATATACGATCTATTTTAAGATGTTAAAAATGCATTATGTTGGAATTAGCATTTAAAACATTCAATAAGCTATTTTTATTATGAAAATCTTCAAATATGTATACACAAAAGTAGAGGGAAGAGATCGAGAAGTGAGCTCCTTTGTTTTAACAATGATTAACATTTGCAGTATTTGGGAGTTCCCTTCGTGGCTCAGTGGTTATCGAATCCGACTAAGAACCATGAGGTTGTGGGTTTGATCCCTGGCCTTGCTCAGTGGGTTAAGGATCTGGTATTGCCGTGAGCTGTGGTGTAGGTTGCAGACGCGGCTCGGATCCCGCGTTGCTGTGGCTGTGGCGAAGGCCAGCAGCTACAGCTCCTGTTAGAACCCTAGCCTGGGAACCTCCATATGCCGCAGGTGCGGCTCTAGATAAAAAGGCAAAAAGACAAAAAAAAAAATATTTGCAGTATTTGTTTTATCTAGCCTGTTTATCTTTCTTTCCTTTGTTGGGAAAAAAAATAAAGCATGGGATTTGACAGTTTTTTAACTAGCTGGTTGGATATACAACAAATTAGAAGGGCTTTAGAAATGAAATTGCAAGACGTGAATGGTTTACTTGGATTTTCTTTGCATAGGTATAGCCTGAGACTTAAAAAAGCACATTTGTATGTTGAAATAATCATGCACTACCTGAACTAAATCCATGATGTTCATGAGGACTACGGAATTACTAATTTTTCCATTCGCAAGTACTATATAAGTGTACCCTCAATCTTTTTATTTTGCCCTGGGCTCAGAATTTAATAAGTGGTGGCAGTTTTACTAGTGTTCATGTATAATTATTCTTTAAATTGTTTTAAACCCTCTTTGATACATGTGGTGCACATCACAGTGAAAAAATTAAAAAGAAAAAATCATATTCAAAATTAGCACTCATTTAATAGAAAGTTTATCTATCTCTTTTTTCTTGGTTGTTAGGGATCCTACATCAGAGGGTCAGAGAGGGAAAAGTAATCTTTCTACTTTTTTCTGAACCAGGGATCGAACCCACACTGAACCACAGCAGTGACAATGCCAGACCCCTAACCAGCTCAGCCACCAGGGAACTCTGCTACCTTTTTAAAAACGTAGATCTTTCAGGGTTTGAAATTTGTGCGTTTTTTTGTTGTCCTATGTTTGCATTTATAATCAAACAATGATTCAGATTTCTTAAAAATAATGTACAAATTATTATTTTCTGTTACAAAAGAATAGATCTGTTTATTAAAACACTATATCTGTATCTGTATCTATATATATATGAAGCTCTAACAACTTCAGATAAGCTTGTTTTATCCTGTTTTGGAGGATAAAATTATATAGTTACTTGCCTATACATATACAATATTATAGCCTAGAACAGAACAGAACAATGGTTTGATTTCATTAATCATTGGGCTCATAAAATGGTATTAGTTCATGGGAAATATTTGTCCAGATAATTAAATAATAGTTAAATTCTGTATTTCATCCAGAGCAGAAGTTAACTTGAGCAAAGTATATTTTATGGCTCAGCAAAATACAGATGAAAGAGCAATATGTATGAATATAGGTATTATTGGTTAGAACCATGCAAATATATCTGCTCAGATATCCTCAGGCCACCACAGTCTGGTCTAAAACATGGGGTCAATTTTATGGAAATTACCTATAATTTGAAGGTTTTGGTGTTTACCTGTTAATGTAAGATCTAGCTCTTTGCAGAATCTTACCCAACCAGATTCTTCCCCAAACATTTCTGAAAGTATCCAGGGCATTAATCCAATTAGTTCATGATTAAATCTGTCATGCTACTAAAGAGCATCTGCCTGACATGCCTGCTTCTTCTGCTTGTCCTCCTCTCTTGCCATTGTTTAGTTCAGGGCATATGTTTGTACTGGGTGCTGTCATCATTTCTGCTGGGAATTTTTATGTTTGCCAGAGATTTCTATTATGTATGCTGGGTGACTCAAAGCCTACCACTCTTGCTGTGGGCCACACTGCTGCTGTAGTCTCCCACCTGGCCCTACCCCCGTTTTTAATTGACACTTTTGATGTAAGCCTGGAATCGGGCTATATACTTCCTCAACCATTAACTTATTTGATCAATATTTAAAATAAAATTTGAGGGAGTTCTGTCATCGCTCAGCAGAAACGAATCTGACTAGGGTCCATGAGGACACAGGTTTGACCCTGGCCTCGCTCAGTGGGTTAGGGGTCTGGTGTGACCATGCGCTGAGGTGTAGGTCACATATGCGGCTTGGATCTGTCATTGCTGTGGCTGTGGCAAAGGCTACAACTCTGATTCGACCCCTACCCTGGGAACCACCATATGCTATGGGGTGGCCCTAAAAAAAAGGGAAAAAGAAAGATAAAATTTGATTTCAACCTAATGACAAATGTATCTGATAAACTGGCTGAGAAATCACTGAAGACAAAAAAACAAATCTCAAATTCACATGAGCACTGTCAGCATTTTGGTAGACATTTCTCATGCAGATTCTCTTTCTTTAAAAGAAAGTTCTGGATATAATACATGCCAGCATATATTTTACAATAATTAACATATCCCATACTTTCCTGTGTGTCCATAAATTTTCTTATACAAGTTGTTTTTTTGAGCTGGAATAGTGTTATATATACATAAAAGGTTACTTCCTTAATCTTATTACTAGGGTTTTTAAAAATTTCACTTCTCTATTAAAAGTAACAAACATTCCAGTGAACATTTTTGTGTTTACATTTGCTCAATTTTTAGTTTTTTAAGTATACATTTTTAGAAGTTACCGAATTGAAGAATTTGAAAATTAACATTTTTTGATACTGTCAAAATACCTTTCAGAAAGGTTGTAGTAATTTTTTTTTTTAATCTTTTTAGGGCTGCACCGGTGGCACGTGGAAGTTCCCAGGCTAGGGGTTGAATCGGAGCTGTAGCCACTGGCCTACACCACAGCCACAGCAACACCAGATCTGAGTTGAGTCTAGAACCTACACCACAGCTCATGGCAATGCCAGATCCTTAACCCACTGAGTGAGGCTAGGGATTGAACCTGTGTTCTCAAGGATACTAGTCAGATTCATTTCCGCTGAGCCACGATGGGAACTCCAGTTGTGGCAATTTTTATATATAGTGTATCTTTGATAATCTGATAGTGAAAAAAGTGTCTCCTATTTAGTTTTTATGTTTTCAAGTAATGAATGACAAAATATTTGGTCATATATTTACAGACATTAGGCTTTTATGAATTATTTTTTTTCCAATTATCTATTAATTTTCTTATTGATTTTGTCTGAGCTTATAAGAGCACTTTTAATGTTAAGGAAATTTTCACTTCATCATCTATATTGCAAATAGATTTCCATTTTAATTTGCAGCATTTTGGCATGCAGAAGACTCAAAAGTTTATGTAGTCAGTTAGGTCATTCCTCTATTTGTCATTGTTTGGTATTTAATTTAAACTAATTATTTTACCTATTGAGAATATTTTGCTTGACTCACATAAGGTAATGGTTTTGGGGAGCTGCTCTCTGGCAGAGAGTCAGTGGTGCAGTGTTACGTGTGTCCTCTTGTCCCACAGAAGTTTTAAACAGCTAGGTCTCAAAGTTCCCGTCATGGCTCAGTGGAAACGAATCCAACTAGGAACCATGAGGTTGCGAGTTCGATCCCTTGCCTTGCTCAGGCTCAGTGGGTTAAAAATCCGACGTTGCCGTGAGCTGCGGTGTAAGTCGCAGATGAGGCTCAGATCCCGCATTGCTGTGGCTGTGGCAGCTATAGCTCCTGTTAGACCCCTAGCCTGGGAACCTCCACATGCCGCGGGTGCAGCCCTAAAATGACAAAAAGACAAGACAAAACAAAACAAAAAAACAGCTATGTCTCATAGCTTCTATTTCTGTTCCTCTCTCTCCCTAGGACTCAGACAAATATTAGGGGGCCTTGGGCCAAAATCACCTTGGTTTAGTTATGCTGTCTTAGGATCACTTCTTCACTGCACCTTCAATCTTATTTGCCCTTTGAATGAGCTTTCCCCCCAGGATGTTTCTTCTTAGATTCCCATGTAACAACAGTCCTGGCAGATTTCTTCCCCAACCATCTCTTAAGGTCTGGCATCTCTAGGTATGTCTAAACCCCAGCTTGTTCTGATGTTGGAGCTTTCAAAGAACTGTTGTAGTAGAACTAAAACTTTGGAAGCACTCTTTGAGTAGTACTGATTTTTGATTTAGAGCAGGTATTATTTTTTTGCAAAAATAAGATTTGAAAAGTTTAAGAAAAATATTCCCATGCATTGTCTATCAAATATAGTTTGTGTGAGTGTGTAAGTTAACATAGGTGGGGGGGGTCACATGCAAGTATTGAAAGGGGTCAGGAAGATAATAAAATGAATGAACTGGGTCGGGGGGAGAAAGACGTCAGGGGTTGTGTTGTGGAGGCTATGCTGGACCATAAAACAAGTCCATGCTAACGGGAAACACAGATATAACATAAAATTCCAACTTATAAATGCCAGTGATTAGCTCAAAGGATTTTTAAAATATTCCGGGGGCCAAACAATATATTTATAGGCCATATCGGACCTGTGGAATATCAGTTTTGACTTTGTTCTAATCACCCTTCCTATTGGCTACGTAAAAATAAGTTATTTGCAAGATCTCAACATGAAAGGAAAGCCAATATTTGTGAATAGTAAGATATAAAATAAGGAGTTCCCGTCGTGGCGCAGTGATTAACGAATCCGACTAGGAACCATGAGGTTGTGGGTTCGATCCCTGCCCTTGCTCAGTGGCTTAAGGATCCGGCGTTACCGTGAGCTGTGGTGTATGTAGGTCGCAGACGCGGCTCGGATCCCGCGTTGCTGTGGCTGCGGCGCAGGCCAGTGGCTACAGCTCCGATTAGACCCCTAACCTGGGAACCTCCACATGCCGCGGGTGCAGCCATAAAATGACAAAAAGGCAAAAAGGCAAAAAAAAAGATATAAAATAAAATTTACTACACTGAAAAAAATAAGAATTCCAAATGAATGTGAAATTGCAATAAGAAATGTAATCACCACTCCTTTGAAACCACATGCTTTGAAATTTCTTTCTCATTTGTAAAGCAGAGGAATGATGAATTGGTGAAAAGGAACAAGGAAGGCCAAGAATGAGGAAGGTTGAGGGCCGAGGAAGATTAATACATTTATCGTGGTCATGGGGCCCTGGGGTCTTCTCTCTGATTCCAGAACTCTGAAAGAGACTTTTCCTAATAAATAAGAGACTTTGAAACAGACTCTCCTGCATGTGATCAGCTCCATAGGGTGTCTCTTGAAACAGGATGTGAACAACTGGAATTGAGATGGAGGGACCTTGGAAGGGTAATGAAAAAGGGACTGGAGTGCCCATAAATCTGATATTCAGAAGACCTGAGGGGGCTACCTCCATCACCAAAGATCATTCTTTTCAAGCAATGTATTGTACCGACTCTTTCAAAAACATAGATAAACTAAGGGAAGGCAAAAAAGACAAGCAGAGAGGTTAGAGACTGCAGCACATACTGGAAAAAAAAATAGGTGAGCCATCATCACACATATGTGTGTAATAACTTCGCCTCAGGAGCAGCCTCCCCCTTCCTTTCCATCTGTTTCTGTGCTACTAACCTGGTCACTCCAAGAATGTTTGTCCCTTTTGGAATTGGGCATATTTTAGGGATTGAAAAATGGTATAGATATTTTTTCCATTTCCAGTTCCTCCCCCATTAAATAAAGCACTATGTTAAAAAAAAAAATTCTGCTCTATGAGTCTCCACTTCCAAGGAGTAATCCTCATCTTAATCCACATTTTTCTGCTGACATGCTTTCATGGTGATCAGTTGTTACATAAAAGGGTTCTAAAAGTTGTGTTTCAATGTTAATATTGTTGTATGTCCAAAGAATACCAAAGCCTTTGCAGGGACCTATATGCCATTAATTATTTCCTAAATTTTATGCCTTTTTTTTGTTTTTTTTTTTGAGTAGAGGAGTCCTCTGGGAATAGGGAGAGAAAGAGAAGGCACAGAGACCAAATTATTGCTTCAATGACCATTTACTGAATGTTTATTAGGTGTTAGAAATTGAGATAAACCTTAAGTATGTCATTTCATTTAAATTCTTAGTAGGAGCTTAGAAACTAGATATTTTTTTCCATTTTACTGTAAGCTAAGTAAGTATACAATTTAAGAAATCTCCCACCTCTGATTGGTAGAAAGTCCCCTTTATCCTTAAAAGTTTTGATTTCAAAACTCATGTTAATCACTGAAAAATTCTCCCAAATTTTCATTTGATAGAAACTCAACAGCATGAAATCTGTAATGAATTATGAATATTATGTCTATTTTAAAGCCTTTTTCTTTGTATGAAAGTAGAGAATCTTTGAATTTTTAGTGGAAGTTATATTTCTTGTAGACTTTAGAAAATGAGGTTGAGTCATCGCAACATAGTTGTATCAAGCATATGCTATATGGGTTTTTAACAAAAAACTATCAAATCTTTATATAGATTTATATTCATAAGGTGCTTTAATAAATGTGAAGTTTATTAGAGTGAAGAAAATAATAATTTGAAGATAGAAACCCAAAGATCACCACAATTAAATATAAAGGCAGAGAAAGAGAATGAGAGTATTGACAGAAGGTCAGGAACCCAAAGCAGTATAGATGCTAAAGGATATGTTCACCCTCTTTTTCCAAGAACAGAAGAAACAACGTGAGGATGTAGTTAAAGTTGAGAGGAAGACACAGACAAGATGGTGAATGAGGTATGTACAGGAGAGAGTACCGCCATATGGAGAATGTGGAGAATGCATTGGAAGGGGTAACTAGTTGGGAGAAATCAAATAGTAACCAGTTAAGAAGAGTAATCAAAAGAGAAAGAAGGGGGAAGGCCTCTGAATGATGGAGGTATTGGTCATGGGGATGGAAAGAAGAAGCTATACTTAAAAGATGGCTAGGATTCTGGGCAGCAAAGACAGAACACAAAGAAAAAGAAGCAAAAGCTATAGACAGTGATCCCCATGTTTATAACATGTGGTTTAGTTAGACGGTGGACTTAATGAGGTAATTTTATACATAGAAAAAGAAGCATGTTTACAAGGAGAAAATTCATTTTTTATTGTGTCATGTTTATAGTACTGTGGTGCATTTAAGTGGAACTTTCAATTTAAGATTAGAAGAGGACCCTAAAATGATTGAAGGATTCTATACTACTTTTATAAAGCCTTCTGTAATCTAATTATATGTTAAAATTCTGTCACATACTAATTGGTGTTAGAGATTCTGTGTTCTATAAAAATGTCAGTTCATTTAGGACTTGTATAAAATTCACTTACAACTAGAGAACATTTTATTTATTTTTTGCTTTTTAGGGCCACAGGTATGGCACATATAAAAGTTCTCAGGTTAGGGGTTGAGTCAGAGCAGCTGCCAGCCTGCACCACAGCTACAGCAATGCAGAACCTGAGCCGTGTCTACAACCTACACCACAGCTCACGGCAATGTTAGACCCTTGACCCTCTGAGCAAGGCCAGGGAGTGAACCCACATTCTTGTGGGGACTGCTTGGGATCGTTCCCACTGAGCCACAATGGGAACTCCCTAGAGAACATTTTAAGTTCCATCACTGATCACACAAACTTTTCACTATAACTATCTCACTGGCTTCAATGGGTTAAGTAATTTTTTAAAAGACAACCTAATACTGCCTATATTTGACAGATGTTTCTGTTTTAATGACATTGATTTGGCTGGTCTAAATTAGGCTAGGCAAATTTGTATTTTCAGAGAAAGTTTTCACCACAGAAGATTTCCAACATTCGTGAAGTTCACTTCAATAATTCTTTGCTTCTGGAGTTCCCGTCGTGGTGCAGTGCAAATGAATCCAACTAGGAACCATGAGGTTGTGGGTTCGATTCCTGAGCTCACTCACTGGGTTAAGGATCTGGCATTGCCATGAGCTATGGTGTAGGTCACAGACGTGGCTCTGGCGTTGCTGTGGCTGTGGCTTGGCAGCTGTAGCTTTGACTGGACCCCTAGCCTGAGAATCTCCACATGCCATGGGTGCTGCCCTAAAAAGAAAAAGAAAATAATTCCTTGCTTCTAATTAGAAACTTTAAATTTTATTCCCCCTTTCTCCTTTTGAGAAATTAAGTAATGCATTTGGTAACTGTATCAATTGGCTTTTGCTGTAACAAACCATGCCAAAATTTAGTATTTTAATATAGCATTCAATTTATGTAACTCATGATTCTATAGGCCTACTGGGAGGTCTGGACCAGCTTGATGCATCTCAGCCTATGCATCTGTGGTCCACTGATGGATTGGCTGCTGGCTGGCTGATCTAGCATGGACTCACTGACAGCCGTTTGTCAGGGTATCTTAAGTTATTTTTCACAGGGTCTCTCTTTCTTTGGTAAATTGGCTCAGACTCATGAAATAGTAGTCTCTCGGTTCTGCACAGAACGTAAGAAGGCAAGCCCCATTGCACAAGTGCTTTTTAAGCCCTTCTTCATATTAAATTCGTTACAGTTCAATCAGCCCAGACAAGTTATACCACCAGCCAGTGATCAATGTGGAGGATATTATAACAAAAGAACATGAATAAAAGGGAAAAATAATTTGCAGTGATTTTGCTATCTGCCACAGTAAAATATTTCCCAGATAGCCTTTGTGGACCAGGGAGATGGCCATTGAAAATGATAGTTTGTGGGTAGGTGGTACAAGATTTTGAATTTGTGGGCATAGTGAGATTTGTAAAATTGAATTCTTTGAAATATTCTTATGAATAGTGTGTCACTCACTCTCAAGTTAGAAGACAGAAATCAGATGGAAATTTTATTAGCAAGAGTTTTATATAAAGATTTTTCATTCATAACAGTATTTGTGCAACAAGGCTTGACTACTAAGCATAAGAAGAACTCTAAAGCATAGAAGAATAAAGGATATAGGGGGAAGCCACCACCCATCACAGGGCTGAGGCAAAATATTGAAGGGAGAGACAGATCTGGGGGAATCCCCTCCCTCCAAGGCTGAAATTTAGATTTCATTGCACTGGATAGTGGAGGAGTTCACTGAAGAGAAGCAGGCCAAGGCTGGTGGTCAGGAAACCGTCTACTGGGATGCCAAGAAAATTAGGAAGCTGCCAGTGGTGAGTGTTGCTTATTTAACTAAGAAGCTCCCCATGGGGATGTCCCTGACACTGGCTGTGGGTGAGCTTTCCTGGTACTCCCTTACTCAGCTGAGATTTGCAGTAGGAGAAAGGAAGGAAAATACCAGACTAGGAATCCTAACCCTTTTCTACATCAGCAGCCCTTCAGGGCCCTCTACTGGCAAAGCTTAACATTTTGCCAGCTGGCGAAGGAGAAATATTTACAAGGTCCAGCTCCAGTATCACAAATAGGGCAGTGAAGGGTGGTTTTAGAGCTGAAACAATAAATCGATGTGGCACAAATAGGAAACACATTTATGCAAAAGATAGGCGGTTAAGCTAATAAATTTGTCTAATCACTTCATATGGGACCCAAATATAAGCAGCAGTTGGATAAAGCTGACAGTGATTTTTGCAAGCTGTATTTAGAAGAATTAGTAAATTATCTCTGATAATTTTTTGAAATATGACTCCTTAATATAATTAATATTGAATGTTGGATCAGCTTGTGATTTTTATCCTATAAATTACTTTATCATTGTCAATGCTGGTAAAATTCCACTTTTGCCTGGCAGGAAAGTTCATTTCTCATGTGATTATCTAGCAGATTTTTTGCACCAGCAAAATGTATGCTGTTTTTCAAGTTGAAAAACAGTTTTCCCAATATTGAGGGAAGTTTAGGTATGCTTTCAATACTTTATGCACATTGGTGGTGTGTAGAATATGCCTGGAGAGGACAAGAATATTGACTACTTAGGATGTTACTATTATAAGGGCCACAATGTTGTACCAGGTTAACTCTTTCCATGTACCAGGAAGTCAGTTAATTGTAGCCAAGTGGCAATGCAACTTTAAAATTGTGCCCTAATCTTTTCAACTGGAACTAGAAAAAATATAGAATTTTCTGTATGCGGATGATTTGTATATTACAATAGAATAGAATTGGTGTTATGTAATTCAGAATTAATTACCCCAAAAAATTGCAGATCCTTTTTCTTGAGAGGAAGTGAATTAGTGTCCAGTTGAAAACATGCTTAAAAGGGAAAGGCAGGGCAGTGGAGAAAAGGGGTAGGTTAGGGAGCAAGCAGCTTTATGTGATGTCAGCAGGAAACTGATCAAGAAAAATGATGTCCAAGGAAAAGTTCTTCAGATTAGAGGAGTTCAAAGAAAGCACAAATCAGTGTCAGTAATGACACCAAATTAAGTTCATCCTGTTTCTTCCTAAACTGGACATATAGTCAGGCCAGCTTCCTTTAAAAAGTTAGTGATGTTAGTGGATAACTACAGAATTATGGTCCATGAAACATCTGAGAATATAAAAGAAGATGCAGTTATAGAGTTGACTGATTGAAATCTGAAATACATGGTGGCAAAAATAAATGAAAGTATATTTAAGAAAAAAAAAGAACTTACTAAATTATAACTATCATTTTGAGTTTATGTCCTCAAGGATAAATCTGTTTTTAAGTTCTATTCCAAAAAGTATTCATCTCCCCTACCTCTAGAAATTGTTATCTAGGTGAAATTCAGATGATTCCAAATTTTAGTCTCAAATACTCTTCTCCGTTTAAATTACCCAGAGTTTTTTGAAGAGAAGCTCCAAATTATTTCACTAATTTCCGAACTTACATAACTAAGTAAACCTGTTACTAACAAAGTGATACTAAGCTGATACTAAAGAACACACTATTTCTGAAAAAGATAACAGTTTATAAAAACCGGAAAATTCTGTGAAAAGAAGGATGGAAAACATACTATTGGTTTAGCAAGTAAACCTAGACTTAAAAAATAAAGGTTTGGAGAATATTGGCACAAAGTTGAATCACCTTGTAAATCTCACTCCGGATCCATGCTCCAACCAAGAACCACTTACTCTGTGATGATGATGATAATAGTACTAATAAACTATAATCCAGATAGGTTGTAGTACGTTCTTCCGTTTGAGTGTCTTTTGATTATTGTGAGATATGAAGACAAATGTGCCAATAGATTATTTAGATCCTTGGTGTCAGGATTTTTATGCTAGGTTTAATGCAAACATAACAATGAGTTTTAGAATAATTGCAATAATTTATTTTTTCCATTTTAAAATAATTTAGAGTCTTTGAAAGTAGTTGATATGTTAAATTAGTGATGTGATCTGTACATTTTGGTGTTATGAGATTTTATAAGTGCAATTTACATACTTAGGAAATTTTTGTGTATTAAATTTATAATTACATAAATGTACTTTTCCTCCATGCACAGAAGCCTTTGAGGCATTAACTATAGTATCAAATAATATCTGGAATCAATAGGAAGAAAAACTCCTTAAATTAAATCTTGAAGAAAATGTGATATTTGATAAAATGGTGGTCAGTCTCTTTGATTAGATTGCGTGACACCTGGCCACAGAGTTATGCTTTCTCTTTTACAGATACAAAATTTTATTGTGCCATCAGGGATATTTTCATTTTTCTCTGAAACAAGATAATTATATGGACTATATTTTTTAAATTTGAAGATGTAGTTTCATATGCTGTTTTTATCATAAAATTTTCAAGAAGTTTCTGCTGTATGTGGATGAATGCTGAAAATGAAAGATTTTAATATTCATTAACGTACTAGTTTGATTAAAGAGAATAGTATTGATTTATTTTTCTATTTTATTTCATTTCCTTAAACACAGATGACTTATTTCATTGGGAATTTAAGTATTAAAAAAAAAAGTGTTACAGTGCAGGTTTGAGCCATGAGAAGACAAGAGAGGGAAGGAGACTGGGACAGGAAGGGGTTCAGACCGCAGTGTGGCTGATGGGCAAAGAGTGCTTGTCAGAGGACTCCTGGGACAAGTAGAAATGACTGGTTCCACTATCAACCTCGGCCACTGGCTAGAAGCGAGCTGGAGAGAGTATGAAGAACATCATAGCAGATCCCCAAAATGCAAAGGTCAGGAGCTGCTGGCTAATTGCTTCTGATAGTTTTTCTTTTTAAGGGGAGACCTAAGCAGCGTCCCTCTTATGCTGCCACACCCTGTGAAGTAGGCAGGGAAGAAACTACTAGCCCTATTTTCAAGAAGATTCAGATAATAAAAAATGTTCAGTGTGGTAGAGGCAGGTCCCTAGATTTTACAATTTTCTTATTAAGTGGGCTTTTTAAAAATATTTTTGAAGACCCAGTTATGGTGGAGATAGTCTTCAAAGATGGCCACTATCTATTACTTGCATTCCTAGGTCAGTGTCTTCCTCAAAAGTGTCAAAACTGATAAACTGTTACAGATTAGGGCTATTAAGGAAAAATAAAAAATACGATGTGGGATCTTGGATAGGATCTTGAGATCATTAGAGGATCACCTAATAAAATTTACTAGGATCCAGGAGTTCCTGTTGTGGCTCAGTGGGTTAAGAAATTGACATATTGTCAGTGAGAATTCGGGTTCAATCCCTGGCCTGGCTCAGTGGGTTAAGTATCTGTTGTTGCCCCAAGCTGCAGTGTAGGTGAGCAGCTCCAGTTCCAATTCAACGTCTAGCCCAGGAACTTCCACGTGCTTTAGATGGGGCCCTAAAAAAATTAATAGGATCTGTGGTTGAGTTGATGATATTGTGCCTTGCTTGTGTGGTAGCTGTAATAATGTAGTACGGTTTTGGAAGAAGAGTAGGGCAGCCTGGGTAATGTGTATATAGGAACTTTCTGTACTATTTTATAACTCTTATGTAAGCCTAATAGTTCAAAATAAAAAGTTAAATTTAAATAAGTAAAAATATATCCAAATGGATCACCTATTTCCAGTTTTAGTGCCTTGAAATGGAGTAAAGACTTCAAGAAATAAACAAGGTGAATGTAAACAATAACAACAAAACACTCAAATCCCAATATTACATGGACTTTAGCCTAGATTCTATCAAGGATATTTATCATGTGGCTATTGTATGTAATAAATATGGCATTTAGGAAGAACCCTTAACTTCAAAGGCTCTAGTATAAGAAATGAATAATTATAAAGAAAAAGATGTATAAGAAGTCCAAATGAGGGGGTGACGAGTGCTGCCTGGATTTCTAGGAGGGGGTGAAATGAAACTGAGTCTTCAAAGATGCATAAATATTCAATTAGCAAAGATGTTTGTGGACAAAGATAATTCTGGCTTGTGTGTGGCATGGGGAAATGTGTGTACACTGGAAAATATAGAACTGGTAAGCAGAGCTTTTATCTCCCAGAATACTGTGTAATAGGATTAAAAGAAATGTTGGAATGAAATTGTAGCTAGTCATGAATGCTAGGCCAAGATATAAATTAATACATTTATATGATTCTCCAATATGAACATGTTTTTGATAAGAATTATGTATTGAATGCTTATTATGCTAGGAATTATATATTGAATGCTTATTATGTTAGGGCATTGCTCTCAGTGCAAGAGATGCGAAGAAATACCAGATGTGGCTTTAGTGTAAATGCGCTTATAAAATGGGCAATCTGACTATCTCTTCTTCTTGAAACCTTTCAAGGTCAAGCTCAAAGCCTTTCTCCTCCAGAAGCGACCCCGTTCAGCAGTAATATGCTCACGGCTTTTCCTCCTTAGACTGAATTTGTGTACATGTCTTGGGTGTTTTTTTGAGTTTTTAGAGGACAGAGATTTTTTTTTTTTCTGAGCCATAAAAGCAACACTGCCAGATCCAGTTTAATGAATGCAGTTGGGAAGACTGGAAGAGTAAATTTTTTTGAATTTTATTGGGGTATATTTGACTTATAATATTGTGTAAATTTCAGGTGCACAGCAAAGTGAATCAATATAAATATGGATTATTATGCATATTTTCTTAGATTATTTTCCCATCTAGGTTATTGTAGAATATTGAATAGATTTCCATGTGCCAATCAGTTTGTTCTTGTTATCTATTTTGTATGTTATATTGTACTGCCTATGTTAATCCCTAACTCCTAATATATCCCTTCCCCATGCTATTTTTGAGGTTATTTGTGATATTTTCTATTCTTCTATGTCGGATGACACTTTTGGTTGCCCAGTCTGTGCATGTGGGCTTTTAATATGAATCAGGCAGCCTGTGTATTAGAATGGAAACTGAAATGATGCAAGGATATTGCTCCTCCTTTATATTCTATACCTGCAGTCACTTGATTTTTGGACAGCATTTATAAAGGGTGATAGAAAATAAGATCTGCACAGATTTCTATTAATTTAGAGCATTAGAACAGCAACCCACGTAGACTTTAGTTCACTTTCAGTTGAGCTCTCATGAAATGTGACTAGTCCTTTTAACCTCAACACCAAAGCCGTTTCTCAACTGCAATTAGAAATGTAGATCTTTTTTCTCTCATGGAATACCATATTGCTTACCTATTCTAATGACAGAAAACATTTTTTTCATAAGTGCTTTCCAATATCTGATACTACTCTGTGTAGAAGTTTCAGTTGCTAATGATAGTTTCTACTTAGAAATGAGTAATTAGTATATGCAGTTATTTTTTGGTGGATACCTGAATCCTAGGTCAGAAGCTATAAAGATCCTTTAAGCTAAAAAACATGTAGAGGACATCTATCAGTCCTGGAGCCAGTTGCTGACCTATTGCCAATGTAACCATATTGGGGAAAGTAATGCTGGTGTGATTGATCAGTGGTTCTTAATGGTATTTTTGTTGATTTCCTGCCGATTTTTCTATTGCTCTTTGAGCTTTTTTCCCCTCCTTTTACATATTACACTATTCACAGTCTGGCAAAAATTTGCAGAAAAAGTATCCAAGTGATGGGCTCACAGCAGGTGCTGGATCAAACGGGCCTTGTTCTCTGGCCCTTGGGAAGTCTGCATGGATCAGAGGAATCCAGGGGCTGCCCTTCAGATGACCTGTAGTAAAACTGCAGAGGACATGCTCAGTTTCTTTCCATGGATAAACAAAGATGAAATATTTTTGTTAGCTTGAATAGAGGAATTTATTTTATATACACATGGCCTGTCTGTACAGTTGATTGAAAATGGCATGAAGTAAATCTTGCCTAATAGATACTTATAGAAGAATATCATTTAAATATCTAACTGTATGAAGGTCTCTGTTTTACCTTTTGATCTTTGTAGGGATGTACTTGTTTCAACTGAATATAGGACAAAAAACATCACAAGAAATGTGAGAGTCGTATAGTAAAGAAAACACACTCCCAGAAACATGCAGTTTGAGAAGGTCATTGTGAACTCTAAAAGCCTGACAGAAGTGCCATGTCAATTTTGGATTTAATCCATAGATTTTAGCAATATTGATTTCTAAATATGGTTGGTGGAGACTCTACTGATATACATCTTGCCTGTTTATGGAATGTCTAATGATTTATTTTGTTTAACTGGCTCTTAACTAAGATTAAAAAAATTTCTTGACCATCTATTTGTAAATGCCATTATTTTAGGTGTTTGGAATGCAAGGAAAAATTGATGTATGCCCTATCTTCATAGGACTTAATATTCAGTCAATTAGTAAAACTTAATTAAAATTGAGAGAAAAAGGAAGTGGACTAAAATTTTATTTTACTGAAAAGATTAAAGGCTGAATAGTTTTGCTCTTGGGAGAATCTTGGATCCTTTTTATTCTTCATCAAAGTAAAAGGTGATTATTTTTTTCCCCTGGTTTGGTCAGAAGATAAAATTCTTCATGTGGCTAATACAGACAGAATGAAGGAGACTTTATATTATTTTAATTGAAAAAGGAAGTATATATTTTCTGTTTTTATTAAACAGAATAATTGATAAACATGTGGACCATTAGTTAGGTTAATAGAGTGAATCATTTGTATCTAAATAATGATTCTAAAAACTATAGAGATATTTTACTTATTTTCTTCAAATTAGAAGGGAGCACATGATACTCTTACAGATATCCTGTAACACTTGTATTATACAATTCAGCTTTATGGAGACTATATTTTCAAAATTTTCAAATGTCAGGCTCTGCTTTTCCCAGAAAAAAAACATAGTAATTAAAACACTTCCTATTATTTTACTTTTTGCTTTTTAGGGCCGCAGTCACGGCATATGGAGGTTCTGTGTTGAATCGGAGCTACAGCTGTGGCTACACCACAGCCGCAGCCACGGCAGATCGTGAACCCACTGAGCGAGGCCAAGGATCAAGCCCGCCACCTCACGGTTCCTAGTCAGATTTGTTTCCCACTGCGCCACAACGGGAACTCCCAAAAATTCTCCTATTTTAGGTATAAAAGAAAACTGCATCTTCGTTTTAACCTTTCCCTCAAGTAATTTGGTACTTCCCATGATTATTAAAACATATTAGGAAAATGTTGACAATATATTTATTAAGCATCAGATAGATTTTATGTTGGTAAATATGCAAGATAACATAGTTTACACATTTTAGACATGCAGTCTGTTGTGACATAGGGAGAAATTAAGATTAAGCACAGATTAAAAAGAGTGAAGATTGATACCTTGTAGTGGCAGATGCAATTTGCCTATGATTTCGTGTATCTGAAATACATTAGAATACTTGCATATTTATGCATGCCTTATTATTGAAGTAATGATGAGGTGTGAATCATCATACAAGCAAATCTTTGGGTTTTCACTTTGCAAGACCAACACTTACTGGGAAGATCATTCATTAATTTTGAAGTAATCTGGGCTTACACGAGGATTTAACTAGTTTATTTTCTTTTTACTTTTTAATGGCTGTACCCGCAGCATATGGAAATTCCCAGGTTAGGGGTCAAATCAGAGCTACAGCTGCCAGCCTATGGCTACAGCCACAGCAACGTGGGATCTGGGTCATGTCTGTGACCTGCACCACAGCTCATGGCAACCTGGATCCCCAACCCACTGAGCAAGGCCAGGGATCCAACCTGCATCCTCACGGATAGTAGTTGGATTAGTTTCTGCTGCCACAGTGGGTCCAGGATTAAACTAGTTTAGCATATGTTTTCCAAAGTGGTCATTATTTCAGGTTAGTGATTCTAATAATGATACTATCATATTTTTAGTCTCAAACGCTAAGTAAATATTGATACTCCATCTATAATTTTCAGTTTTACTTTCTTGTCATGATAATTTAGATAGTTTTGCAAGAATATAGAATTTTGAGTCTTTCTTTAAAAGGTTGTATAACTTTGAAGCTTATTTTTGAGGACTCTGGTTAATAAAAACTTTAAAATTACATTAAAGCATTTTAAAAAATTCAATAAAAAAGAAAAGTACTTTAAGTTGAGTTATATCTACTAAAAGGCAAAGAAGCATTCATAGTTTCATGAGAAGAAACCCGATAGAATGAGCTCAATGCTAGTATGAGGTAGTCAAAGTGCTCGTGAGACATTCATGCTAGTAAAAAGTACATTGATATGGACAGGGCAAAGTAGGGGAAAATGGAAAAACAATTTATAATGTCTTTATTGTATAGCTTTTACAATGAAACTTAACCACTTCAGCCTAACTTAGAATAGCCAGAATTATATACTCTTGTAAAATTCATGTCTTTAAAAAATTTTAACATACTTGGTACAACTTGAACAAGGCCCAATGGAGGTTCTTAAAAGATATATCTTATGAATGGCTACGAATGTGATCAGTAAACTGATTATAAATGGATGCATATGTGATACTGGGAGGGGGATATTAAGAAAATTGTTTCCTTTTAAGTTTAAAACTTTCTCTGTAATCTTAGTTGTACCATTAATTTGCTAAGAAAATATTTGCTTCAAAGATAGTACAAAGATTAAAAGATACCAATTTCAACTGGAATGACCACAAAATCAAAAAAATCATCAGTTTAGTGAGAGCTTCTTAATGGTCAAGAATTCAGAACAGTTTAAAAGAAAGTAGATCAACTTAGGGTTTTTTTTTTTCCTCTCTTTCTTTTCCCTTGGGAGTAAGTCTTGCTGTTGTTTATGGGACACATGATCACAACAACTGACATAGATACCAGGGTGAACAAGACTACCCTCTCTTTTGGGTCATTGGCTGTCTGGCTCTTATCTTCCCAGTTGGGTAGCGGGGAAGTAGGAGTAGGTACATGCTTGAAATGCTTAAAAGATCTTTCAGGATCTGCAGGAGGGGCTTTAGTAAGGACACATTTACCTGCTCTTAAAGAAATGGAATGAAAAATAAAAATCCAAATTGTATTTGAACATAACCATTCCTAATTATTCCTTGAAATGCAAAGTTGATTTAAATATAGAAGTGTTTTCTCTCTCCTACAGTCAAGGAATGCATAAGAGCAAATTTTCCTACCAAATACTTAAGTACTTTCTCCCCACCTCTTTTTTTTCTGGAGCTACATCAGGTACTAGGGATTAGAGGATTCCTTACAAGCTAAAGAGAAGGCTTAAAGATGTTAGTTACTCTTGTGAAATATGAAGGAAAAAACTTGCTAAGAAACAGAATTTCTGGCAAAATCATCCATTCTTAGGTCAATCCTTCAGTGTTGTGAACCAAAACTAGCAGATAGATTGGTTTTAGAGTCTAGTGAACTTTCTAGAATAGACTTCTAAGAAGATAGTTAATGGAAGGCATTTTTCCCTGTTTTTTCCTCTAGTACTTGACCATTTTATTTGGTGGAATATTAATAGATATAGCTAACTAAACTTAGATGATCCTTTTATTATCTACAACTTTAATCCTCAGACTATGATTCTTAAACTATCATCATTAGCACAGAATCCTCATCATTACTTCAGAACCCATTAAGAAATGTCAATTCTTGGGCTTTATCCAGGACCTACTGAATCAGAAACTCTGGAGATGTAGCTTAGCAGTCTCTGAATTCTCCTCCAGATGACTCTGATGCCTATTAAGTTTGAGAACCAGTGCCCAAAATGATGGGTTTAGACCTTGGGATGTCATTTGTCGTGAAGTGGATGTATCTACTTTGCTAGTACACTATAAGGATGTTCTATTTGAGTGAAACATTGATTTAGAGAGCACCATATCTTCTTTAATTTCCTTCTGTAGCAGAAAATAAATGTTTTAATTTCCAGGCAGTAATTGTTACAGTATTTACATAAATATTTTCTACATATTATAGATACCTAAATTCTGATTAAAGTCTGCGTCTTTATATATAAACAGATATTTTAAAAGAAAGTCACATAGTAAAGATTTTGACCAATGTACTATTTTCCAGATGTTCTGAGTGCCCTTTGGGATGGAGCTCATTTCAAGGTCTATATAGTAGAAGCAGATTGTACATTTATACAGCCAATGACTAACTGGATTCTCTCAAGAGCGATGCAAGGCTTTAATGTTTAAGCATGTTCTGTGTTCTGCTGTTTTTGCAAAGAGATATCAACAATATCTTCATAGCTGTAGAACCACACTTTCACCATATGAGTAGTTACACTACTTATGACTGTGTCCTTTGGCTACATTTGAAAACTCCAGTTGATAAAGATAATAAATGAGGTCAACTTGAACAGATTAGAGACCACGTCATAGACTAAATATTTTCCTTACATTTGATTGGCACCTTATTTAGGAGTCATACCAAAAAAAAGTCATTCACAGTACTTAACTATTAAAAGTGTTCATAGAATTCAAGAAACACTGCCAATGTGCCAACCAAAATTTGATTTATAAACATGAAGTTGTTAGCGTCATAGGCTATAGTCAATAAAAGTCTTTATTTATTACCTCTAAGTACATTTGATTTGAAACTTTATTTTTTATTAGTTTTATATATTGACTCTCCTTAAGTAAGTCAAGGAACTATTGAAAGATCACTCAAACGGTATTTGTTGTAATACTAATAGCTCTTGGGAGCAGGGAGTAGGAGGTCTAAGATGGGTAAACAGAAAGAAGTAGGAGGTGAAGTGGATGAGGATGATTTTGGCTGGTGATAGGCAAATCATTAACATGCTCTGGTCCATGTCTGGTGCAGAGGAAACCCATGCAATCTAGTTGGAGCATGAGGATGCATTCTGCATGGATTCATTATACTAATGAACATCTGGTCATTGTGAAAACAATTGGCTGGTGACCAATTGGTTATTAAGTGGCACTTGATTTGGGGGGGAAGGTTAAATCTAAGTTATTAAATAAAAAGTGTCATACAATGATTCCTTAAAACTCAAAAATTAGTCAATTTTGAAAGGGAATTTTCTTGCAAAAAAAGCCACAGACTTAAGTATCATGAAGAGGGAAAATCTAATTCTCATTTCCTGATAGCTCATCTTCTCCACTCTGCCTCAATCTTCAGCTTATGGGGATCTTTTCAATCACTAGCAATCAGAATCCCTCAAGTTTATTTGATATGCTCTCTTTGTGAAAGTTGTAGTTAAAAGCAGGACTGGTACTAAAGAGGTCCAAGTTTGCATTTTCAGCAAAGCTATTAGTTGTTGATTTTTCAGTTGAGCTGAAGTTTCATTTGGGAGAATCTATTTGATTAGAAACCCTTTAATATCTGGAAGAGAAGGTCTCTCCAGCTATTTAGCAATCGACCAAGAACTGTTCTGTACATTGCTTGAGCCAGTCTTCCACATAATATTATGATCAGCCTGTGGAAAGCAGGGGAGATTGGTGATTCCACCAACTGCACTATGTTGACAGAGTCTGCTGAGAAGTGGATTAGTTATTATAGGTTATTTTTATTAATAAAATTTATTGGAATTGATTTCATCTTGAATGAACTTTTTTCCAAGAATAAAAGGATCTCCAGAAAGACTGAACTCATCAATTAGTACATCAGGGTGACCATTTGAAATATACCGTTTTTATGTACAGAACATCTAGCTGATTTACTTAGATGTGCTTCTTTGTAGCAAAGTATTGCTTACCATCAAAGAGTTAATTATTTAAATAAAGATTATCATGAACTAGATTATATAAATGGAAAGCTTTATTACAGTGTTAACTGGGAGGCTTTCCAGACTCCAAGTGTGGGAATGCAGATGAACCTCAGAAAATATTTGAATCCTCCCAGAGTTTTTTTTCTTTTTCTCTGTCAGTTTAGTTTCCTTTGTGTATGTTTATTTAACTTTTAATTTTTGGAAAACTCGTGTTCTGTTTCTTAGTTCATATTATTGAATATTATTTTACCTCATTCATCAACTTATATATCACAAAACTGGGATCTAAATTAATGTCTATTAGTTCCAATTACACATACTCAGGACACAGATGCTATAGTTCCAGGTTAGATGAGGTGTTTAGCTCTTCTCCATTCAAATCTGGCAGGGGGAGAAATTGTAGCTCTGTAAAATTTGGGTGGGAGGCATTTCTCAGAGTAGAGACTTTAGATAGGCTCACGAAGATGTATATATTATAAGGAATGAGAATCATAGCAATCAGGAGTTGGAGAAAGAAAAACAACAGTAATAACCCCTCTTCCATAAAATCTTGCTCTATGACGGTTACAAAAAAATAATAATTGGTATGTTCTTTCCAATGATTACAATGTAGTAGATAATGAAGATGTCTGGTCATTTAAATAGGAATTCTTTTTCATTTAGCTATATTAATTTAGCTGTTAATAACTTTGCCAAGTACTAGATTTAAATCTAACAGTGCAATGTATAATGACAAATTAATTTGAAATGGAATCTAGATTTGATAAAATATGAATCATTTCTCTACGGATCACTATGACCTTGTTTACAATTCAGAATTTGTTTAAATGATATATCATGTGAAATTGCTTCAATAATTAGAAACTAATGTCATTTTGATATACTATACTTTCCTGTTTTGTATTTTAATATATTTTTATAAAATTTGGCTATGATAGGCAATGAAAAATTAGTAGTAAATTAAGGCAAACCATGAGAAAACATTTAAAAAGTGTACCTCAAAACTGAGAAAAAAAAGCAAATCAAGAAAAGTATAAGAATTTATCATTTTGGAATCAAAATACTGCTGGGAAAATTTAGAAAATGATAGAATTTCAAAAATGGAAACACGAACATTGCCTTATTTATCATTGCATTCCCAGCACTTAGCCTAGAACTAAAATTACAGAAGACACTTATTCAAGTTTGTTAAACAAATTAATGAAGTTAAAAAACACTGATGATGATGACGATGATAGCAAGATGTTTTGAGAACTCCAGTAAACAGTTAGGAAGTGGTGGTATCCCAGGCAAACTCAAAGCCAAGGACAGCCATATTGAAATGAGTAAGACAAGCTATTTAATTTCACCCACTGCATCCCTTCCCCCAAGGCAACACAGTTCAGTTTTATCATGAGTAAACAACCGATTTACAACTTTTCTCTTAGGAAAGAGAAGAGTGGAATGTATGTGCAAAACTCTTGACTTTTTGTAGAATGTGCCCAGACCCCTAACATTGATGAAACTGGCATGTGTTGAATGCCTGTGTTGGGGGTGGGGTGGGGACACTGAGAATGAAAGAAAGCTGAAGATTCAAAGAAATGGAAAGATATTCCGTGTTCCTGGGTTGGAAAAAATTAATATTGTAAAAATGGCCATACTACCCAAAGCAACCTACAGACTCAATGCAATCCCCCATCAAATTACCCATGACACTTTTCACAGGACTAGAACAAACCATCCAAAAATTTATATGGAACCACAAAAGACCCAGAATTACCAAAGCAATCCTGAGGAACAAAACCCAAGCAGGAGG
>PVHT021183693.1:5105924-5121945 GCA_004024745.2 Catagonus wagneri | reverse complement strand
CCTCCTGCTTGGGTTTTGTTCCTCAGGATTGCTTTGGTAATTCTGGGTCTTTTGTGGTTCCATATAAATTTTTGGATGGTTTGTTCTAGTCCTGTGAAAAGTGTCATGGGTAATTTGATGGGGGATTGCATTGAGTCTGTAGGTTGCTTTGGGTAGTATGGCCATTTTTACAATATTAATTTTTTCCAACCCAGGAACATGGAATATTTTTACATTCATTTCTATCCCTTTAATTTCCTTGATTGAAGTTTTATAGTTCTCAGCATATAAGTCTTTCACCTCCTTGGTCGGGTTTATTCCCAGTTATTTGATTTTTTGAGGTGCGATTTTAAAAGGTATTATGTTTTTATATTCCTTTTCTAATATTTCATTGTTAGTATACAGAAATGCAACTGATTTCTGAATGTTAATCTTATATCCTGCTACTTTGCTGAATTTGTTGATCAGTTTGAGCAGTTTTAGGTTGAGTCCGCAGGGTTTTCTGGATGTAGTATCATGTCATCTGCATGCAGTGACAATTTTCCCTCTTCTCTTCCAATTTGGATACCTATTGTTTCTTTTGTTTGTCTGATTGCTGTGGCTAGGACTTCCAATACTGTGTTGAATAACAGTGGTGAGAGTGGGCACCCTTGTCTTGTTCCAGATTTTAGTGGGAAATGTTTCAGTTTTTCTCCATTGAGTATCATATTTGCTGTGGTTTTGTCTTAAATGGCTTTTATTATGTTTAGGTATGTTCCCTCTATATCCACTTTGGTCAGCGTTTTGATCATGAATGGATATAGGACTTTGTCAGATGCTTTTTCTGCTTCTATTGAGATGATCATGTGGATTTTGACTCTTCTTTTGTTAATGTGGTGTATGACATTGATTGATTTGCATATGTTGAACCATCCTTGTGAACCTGGGATGAATCCCACCTGGTCGTTGTGTATGATCTTTTTTTAATATATGCTCTTGGATTCTGTTGGATTAAATTTTGTTGAGAACTTTTGCCTCTATATTCATCAGAGATATTGGCCTATAGTTTTCTTTTTCATGGTATCTTCTTCTGGTTTTGGTATTAGGGTGATGGTGGCTTCATAGAATGACTTTGGGAGTGTTCCTTCTTCTTCAACCTTTTGGAAAAATTTAAGGAGGATAGGTCAAATTTCCTCTTTGTGTATGTGGTAGAGTTTGCCTGTGAAGCCATCTGGTCCTGGACTTTTATTTGTAGGGAGTACTTTTATGACATTCAATTTCATTTCTAGTGATTCAGTTGATTTATTTCTTCTTGATTCAGTTTTGGCTGGCTGTAAGTCTCTAGAACATTGTCCATTTCTTGTAGGTTGTTGAATTTGTTGGCATACAGTTGTTCATAGTATTCTCTTAGGGTTGTTTGTATTTCTGCTGTATCCATTGTGATTTCTCCTTTTTTCATTTCTTATTTTTTTTTTCCTCTCCTCATCTTGGTGAGTCAGGCCAGAGGTCTGTCAATTTTGTTTACCTTTTCAATGAACCAGCTCTTGGTTTATTGATTTTTCTATTGGTTTTTGAATATCTATTTTATTGATTTCCTCTCTGATTTTTATGATTTCCTTCCTTGTGCTCACTTTAGGTTTTTTTTGTTCTTCTTTTTCTAATTCATTTAGGTGGTGGGTTAAGTTGTTGATTTGAGATTATTCTTGTTTTTTGAGTAAGGCCTGTATTACTAGGAACTTCCCTCTGAGCACTGCTTTTGAGGCATCTCACAGATTTTGAGTGGTTTTGTCTTAGTATTTGTCTAGAGGCATTTTTAAACTTCCTTCTTGATTTCCTCATTGACACATTGGTTTACTAGTAGCATGTTGTTTAGTCACCATATAGTTAGCTTTTTCTCATTTCTTTCCTGTTGTTGATTTCTACTTTCACACCACTGTGGTCAGAGAAGATACTTGAAATAATTTCTATACTCTTAAATTTGTTGAGTTTAACTTTGTTTCCCAGCATGTGATCGATTCTTGAGAATATTCCATGTGCACTTGAGAAGAATGTATATTCTGAGTTTTTTGGATGTAATGTCCTGAAAATGTCAATTAAGATTAACTTTTCTATTGTGTCATTTAGGATCTCTGTTGTGTTATTGATTTTCTGTCTAGAGAATCTGTCCATTGATGTGAGTGGGGTGTTAAAGTCTCCTACTATGATTATATTCCCATCAGTTTCTCCTTTTATGTTGGTTAGTATTTGTTGTAGGTAGGTATCTGGGTGCTCCTATATTAGGGGCATATATGATGATAATTATAATATCCTCTTCTTGAATGGATCCTTTTACCATTAAACGGTGTCTTTCTTTGTCTCTCTTTATGGCTTTCATTTTAAATTCCATTTTGTCTCATATGAATATTGCAACTCCTGCTTTCCTTTCTTGTCCATTGGCATGAAATACCTTTTCCCATCAGCTCACTTTTTTTTTTTTGCCTTTTGTCGTTTTTTAGGGCTGCACCCATGGCATGTGGAGGTTCCCAGGCTAGGGGTCTAATTTGAGCTGTAGCCCCCGGCCTACACCAGAGCCACAGCAATGCAGGTTCAGAGCCATGTCTGAGACCTAAACCACAGCTCACATCAGTGCTGGATCATTAACCCACTGAGCAAGGCCAGGTATCGAACACACAACCTCATGGTTCCTAGTCAGATTCATTAACCACTGTGCCATGACAAGAACTCCCCCATCCCTTTCAAACTATATGGGTCCTTTGCCCTAAGATGAGTCTCTTGTAGAGAGTGGATTGTAGGTTTTTGCTAATTTATCCAACCTGCCACTCTGTGTCTTTTGATTGGAGCATTCACTCCATTGACATTTTATGTCTTTTGATTGGAGCATTCACTCCATTGACATTTTATGTAATTATTGGTAGATATGTATTTATTGCCATTTTAAACCTTGTTTTCCAGTTGATTCTATGTTTCTCCTTTCTTCCTTTCTTGTTTTGGTTGAATGATTTCCATTTATTTTATGCTTGAATACTTTTTCTTTTTAGTTTTTGTCAATGCAGTGTTTGGTTTTGATTTGTGGTTGTCCTGTTTTTAAACTTTGTGAACCCCTTCCTGTATCTGCTTGCTTTAGCCTAATAGTCATATAGGCTCAAACATATTATTAAAAAAAAAGAATCTATATTTTCTTACTTTCCTTTCCCATGTTCTATGATTTTAAAGTCCTTTTTTTTTTTTAACATCTTCATGTTTGTCCTTTTGCTGTTCCTTGTGTTTATCATCGCTTTTAGTCAGCTTATTTCCCCCTCTTTTAGATCTGTATGCTGGCTTATTCAACTGATTGCTTTCCAATTATGGTTTCCTCTATCCTATTTCTTCTTCTTCTCCTTCTTTGAGATGCACTTTCAGTATTTCTTTTGGAATATGTTTAGTATTGCTGTTCTCTTTTAGCTTTGGTTTTTGGAGAAATTCTTTTATTTCCCCTTCTATTTTAAATGATATTCTTGCTGGATAGAGTATTCTAGGTTGCAAATTTTTTCCTTTTAGAACTTTGAATATATTTTGCCACTCTCTTCTGGACTGTAGTATTTCTGTAGAAAATTAGCTGATAGCCTTATGGAGGTTCTTTTATAATTAATGCTTTGTTTTTCTCTTTCTGCCTTTAGAATCCCCTCTTTAACTTTTTCCATTTTTATTACAATATGTTTTTGTGTGGGCCTGTTTGTTTTCAACTTGTTTGGGGCCCTCTTTGTTTCCTGTATCTTGATATCAGTTTCCTTTAGATTTGGAAAGTTTTCAGACATGATTTCTTCAAATACATTTTTAACCCCTTTTTCTTCTTCTTCTGGAATTTGTATTATGCATAGATTGGCCCACTTTATTTTATCTCATAGATCTCTTATATTGCTTTCAGGTTTTTTTTTTTTTTCATTTGGTGTTCTGTCTGCTGTCCTGATTAGGTGATTTCCATTAGTCTATCTTCCAAGTCACTCATTTGTTCCTCTGCATTCATCATTCTGCTCTTTGGTGACTTTAGCTCAGTTTGCATCTCTGCAAATGAATTTTCTAATTTTTCTTGGTTCCTCCTTATATTTTCTATTTCCTTTCTAAAGTAATCTGCATTCCTGTTCATGTCTTCTCTTAATTCCTTGATATTCAGCCTTAATTCCTTCAGTATTTTCACTGTCTCCCTTTTGAACTCAATGTGTGTAGGACTGCAGAGGTATGTTTTATTGCTGCTTCAGGTGAATTCTTCTGTTCCTTTAACTGGGAATGCTTTCTGAGCTTCCTCATCTTGCTTATGTTTCTCTTTTTCTGTGATTTTAGGGGAGCCAAACTTTAGTCTTGGGGGCTTACTTCTATGCAGGATCACCCCTTTGTATTTTGTAGTGGGTTACTATTTATTTTTGGCATTAGAGTTTGAATATTTGCTGTCTCTTTCTTTGATATGAGCAGGCTGTTATACCCAGGTGCTGAGTGTGTTTCCAGGGAGAAGGAGGCAATGGGTAGGCTTAGTAGGCAGTGCCTGGTTGCTGGGCTCTTAACAGCAGCAAGGATCTGCGGGAAGGTGGTGCAGGCTACTCCTAGTTGCAGGGCCCTGGGAAGTCGTAATGAGTCTTAAGGAGATTTCTGAGGTGTCCAGAGCATTTGGCAGTGGCAGCAGCAGGGCGTGTGAGTTTCCAGGGGATTGAGAGCAACAACAGGTAGTGTTCGATTGCAGTGCCCTCCTCTGAAGTGATTGGAGCTGCAAGGGGTGCCTCTTCAGGGACTACCAGCGATAGTGGGCCACTCCCCTCTCTGGAGTCGGTGATAACTGTGGTGGCTTGCCCATGCCACCTGCAGACCATGCAAGAAGCACCTCGTCTCACTTAGCCTACACAGGAGGTGCTGCAGGAGGTGCTAGTTGCAGGATCCTGGGAAGTGACAAGAGTGTACGCACTGCCAAGGGCTTCTGGCAGTGGCAGAAGCAGCAGCAGCAGCAGCAGCGGCAGCATAGCCATTGTGTTCCCAGGCTGTGAGAGCAATGACAAGTGGTTTTCAGTCACAGTGCCCACCTTTATGGTACCCTTGAGGTGACTGGGCCTGAAATGGTGTCTGTTGACTTACCCCTAGTGATGGCATGCCATGCCCACCTCTGGAGTCAGAGGTAACTACAGAGGTTTGCCCCTGCCACCTGTAGATCATGCAATAAGCAGCCTGTCCTGCTTAGCACCAACAGGAGGTGCTGCATTAGCTACTCTTAATTGTAGGTTCCTGGGAATCAAGCATCTGGGCACGTCCCAGAGCATTTGGCAGTGGCAGCCGCAGGGCAGGTGTGCTCTCAGGGGAATGAGAGCAACAACAGGTGGTGTTCCATCAAAATGTCCTCCTCTGTGATTCTCTCTGAGGTGGTTGGGGCTCCAATTTGTTCTTGTTCAGGGATCCCCAGTGGTGGTGGGCCATGTCCACTTCTGGAGTCAGTGATAACTGCAGTGGTTTGCCCCCACCATGTGCAGATCATGCAAGAAGTACCCCATCCTGCTTAGCCCTTGCGGAAGATGCTGCACTGACTGTTCCTAGTTGTAGGGTCTTAGGAAGGGACAGTGATCAGGGGTTTGGGCACTGCCTAGAGCATTTGGCAGTGGCAGCTGTAGGGCAGGTGTGTTCCCAGGGGAGTGAGAGCAACAACCTGTGGTATTTGGTTGCAGTGCCCTCTTTTTTTTGCCAACCGCTGAGGTAACTAGGGCTACAGGTGGAGCCCAGTCATAGGCCCCCAGTGGTGGCAGGCCATGCCTAACTCTGGCCTCTGAGACAGCTGCCTCAGTAAGTCCCTGCTGCCTGTAGATCATGCAAGAGGGGCTAGTTTCACTTAGCCCCCTGCTGCTCTTAGCCCACACAAAAGATTCCTGGCCACCCATAGCCTGCACAAGAAGTACCTGGTCTCCTGTAGCCCAAGCAAATGGCTTCTTGCCACCCAGAGCCTGCACCAGAGGCACCCCTCTTTCTGAAAGCCCATGCATGGGTGGGCAGGGAGATTCCTATGGTCTGCCCCTACTCTTGCCCTCCCCAGCAATGACACCTTGCTTCTCCTGTGGGCCCAGACTTTCTCCAGATTTCCCTCTGCTGTGGTGTTCCATTCCCCAGCCCATAGCACACTGATACCCTGCCTATGGCACCCTGCCCCTCAGCCTCTCAGACTGTCCTCACACAGCCAATCCTAGTCCTCTCCCCAGAACTGAACTCCGGAGCCTAAGTTTCAGCTCCCAGTCCCCTCCCAAGCCTCTCAGGCTGTGGTGTCTGGGTCAGTGGTGCAGATGATCTCTGCAGCTCTCATTCTGCTTTGCCCTCCTCAGTCCAGCTGCTGTGTTTTTCTCAGTGACTTTGAGGTCCCTCTGTCTCAGCTGATCTCCATGTCAGTTAGGTGGCTTCCTAGGATGTGGGTTCCTTTTCTCTTTCCCAGCTCCCTCTCATGAATGTTAGTCCTGTCTTGATTCATTCTCTCCCTCTCTCTCTCTCTCTCTCTCTCTCTCTCTCTCTTTTTCTTTTGTTCTAACCAGTTATGTCAAGAGTTTCTTGCCCTTTTTGAAGATTTAAGTTCTTCTGCCTGCATTAGTAGATGTTCTGTGCAAGTCATTTTACATGTAGATGTTTTTTTTTTTTGATATGTTTGTGGGAGAAGGTGAGCCAAACATCTTACTTCTCCACCATTTTAATCTGCCTCAATCACTATCCATAATTTTGGTTTTGAAATCTCTAATTCCGTTTTGTTAACAAGTTGCCCTGCATCATTATTTGATTCCATATATTAGTAATCTCATGATATTGGTCTTTGTTTCTGTCTTACTTCACTCAGTATGATAATATCTAGGTCCATCATGTTGCTACAAATGGCATTATTTCATGTGTTTTCTATGGCCGAATGATATTCCATTGTATATATGTACCACAATTTATTTATCCATTCCTCTGTTGATGGACATTTAGGTTGCTTCCATGTCTTGGTTATTGTAAATAGTGCTGCAGTGAACATTAGGGTGCATGCATATTTTTAAACAATGAATTTCTCTGGATATGTGCTCAGGAGTGGGGTTGGTGGGTCATAGGTTAGTTCTGTATTTAGTTTTAAAACGACCTCCATACTGTTCTCCAGAGTGGTTGTACCAATGTATATTCCCAGTAATAGTGTAGGAGGGTTCCCTTTTCTCCACACCCTCTCCAGCATTTATTGTTTGTAGACTTTTTCACGATGTCATTCTGATTGGTATGAGGTGATGCATCATTATGGTTTTGATTTGCATTTCTCTAATAATTAGTGATGTTGAGCATATTTTCATGTGCTTTTCAGCCATCTGTCTTTTATGGAGAAACACGCAGTTAGATCTTTTGACCATTTCTTAATTGAGTTCCTTGTTTTTTTTTGATATAAAGCTGAATGAGATGTTTGCATATTTTGGAGATTAATCTTTTGTCAGTCCCTTTGTTTACAAAGATCTTCTCCCATTCCTTGGGTTGCCTTTTTGTTTTTGGTTTCCTTTGCTTTGCAAACGTTTTTAAGTTTAATTAAGTCCCATTTATTTATTTTTGTTTTTATTTTTATTATTCTGGAAGGTGGATCACAAAAAAATATTGCTTCAATTTATGTCAAAGTATGTTGTGCCTATATTTTCCTCTAGAGTTTTATAATATCCAGGCTTACATTTAGGTCTTTAATCCATTTGAGTTTATTTTTGTGTATGGTGTACGAGAATGTTCTAATTTCATTCATTTACATATAGCTGTCCAGTTTTCCCAGCACCACTTTTAGAAGAGACTGGCTTCTCCATTGTATGTTCTTGCCTTCTTTGTCATAGATTCATTTACCATATGTGCATTGGTTTATCTCTGGGCTTTCTATCCTGTTCCACTCATCTCTATTTCTGTTTTTGTGCCAATACTATACTGTTTTGATAACTGTACCTTTTTGTACTATGGTCTGAAGTCTGGAAGCCTGATTCCTCCAGCTTGTTTTTTTGTTTTGTTTTATTTTTGTTGTTCCCCTTAAGATTGGTTTGGCTATTTGGGGTCTTTGGTGTTTCCAGACAAATTTAAAAATTTTTTTGTTCTAGTTCTGTGAAAAACAACTTGATAGGGATTGCACTATCTGCGGATTGCCTTGGGTAATATACTCATTTTGACAATGTTTATTGTTCCAACAAAAGAGCATGGTATATCTTTCCATCTGTTTGTGTCCTCTTTGATTCTTTTCATTAGCATCTTGTAGTTTTCAGAGTACAGGTCTTCTGCCTCTTTAGGTTGTTTTATGTCTACACGTTTTATTCTCTCTGACATAATGGTAAATGGACATGTTTCCTTAATTTCTCTTTCTGATCTTTCATTGTGTATGGATATGCAAGATGTTTTTGTGTAGCAATTTTATATCATACAGCTTTACTGAATTCATTAATGAGCTCTAATAGTTTTCTCTTTTTTCTTCTTTCTTTCTTTTTTATCTATATTTTTGGCTTTTTAGGGCCACACCCACAGCATATGGAGGTTTCCAGGCTAGGGGTTGAACTGGAACTACAGTTGCTGGCCTATGGCACAGCCACAGCAGTGTGGTATACCAACCATATCTGTAACCTACACCATGGTTCATGGCAATGCTGGATCCTTAACCCAGTTAGTGAGCCCAGGGATTGAACCTGCATCGTCATGGATACTAGTCAGGTTCGTAACCCACTGAGCCACAGCAAGAACTCCTCTGATAGTTTGCTAATAGTATTTTTAGAATTTTCTTGGTATAATATCATGCCATCTGCAAATAGTGATGGTTTTCCTTATTTTCTGATATTGATTTATTTTATTTCTTTTTCTTCTCTACTTGCCATTGCTAGGACTTCCAAAACTATGTTGAATAAGGGTGGGAGTGGACGTCCTTGTCTTGATCTTAGTAGAAATGCTTTCAGCTTTTCACCATTGAGAGTGATGTTAGCTGTGTGTTTATCCTATATAGCCTTTATTATGTTGAGGTAGGTTCCCTCTATGAACATTTTCTGGAAAGGTTTTATCATAGGTGGGTGTTAAATTTTGTCAAAAGCCTTTTTTTGTTTTACTGCAACTATTGAGACTACCATGTGGTTTTTATTCCTCACATTGATTGATTTGTGAATATTGAAGAATCTTTGAATCCCTGGGATAAAGCCCACTTGATCATAGGTTACGATACTTTTAATGTATTGTTGGATTCAGTTTGTGAATAACTTGTTGAGGATTTTTGCATTTATATTCATCAATGATACTGGCCTAAAATACTCTTCTTTTGTGAGGTCTTTGGTTTTGTTATCAGGGTGATAGTGGCCTCATAGAATGAGCTTGGGAGTGTTCCTCCATTTGCAGTTTTTTGGAATAGTTTCAGAAGAGTCCTTTCCAATTTTTAAATATATGTTTTGATGCTGTAAAATTTTTTCTCAGAACTCCTTTTGCTGCATCCCACAATATTTGATATGCTTTTTATTAACATCTTTTTTTAAGAGTTTAAAATTTCTTTTGATTTCTTCTTGCTCAGCGGTTGTTTGGATAAAGATAAAAATGTATCTTTGCCTTACACCATATACAAAAATAACTCAAAGTGATTAAAAGCCAAAATATAAGACCTGAAACTATAAAATGTTTAGAATAAAACATAAGGGAAAAAATTCATGCTATCAGATTTTGCAGTTATTTCTTGGATATGACACCAAATGCATAGGCAGTAATGGTAAAAATGGACAAAATAGGACTGTATCAATTTTTAAAAAAAATCTGCATGGTAAGTAATGGTCAACAGTGAAAATGCAATCTACAGAATGGGAGAAAAATTTATCTGACAAGGGGTTAATATCCAAAATATTTAAATAACACATACAACTTCATACCAAAAAAGGTAACTAGATTTAAAAAATGGGCAAAGGACTTGAATAACTATTTTATAAAGTAGGTATGAACAAATGGCTAAAAAGCACTTGAAAAGGGTTGAACAAGACTGATAATCAGGGAAATGTCAATCAAAACCACACTCTGATGTTACCTGATAAATGTTAGGATGACCACTATGAAAATAAATGTGATGGTTGGGACGTGGAGAAAAGAGAATGCTTATGCACTGTTGGTGGGAATATAAATGGTGCAGCCACTATGGAAAACTAAATGGGGGTTCCTGAAAAACTTAGTAGAATTATCGTATGTTCTAGCAATCCCACTTCTGGGTATGTCAAAAGAATAGAAAACAAGATCTTGATGAGATATTTATTTACACACCTATGTTCATTGTAGCATTATTCACAATATCCTTTACAGATGAATGGATAAAGAAAATGTGATTGCAAATGTAGGCATGCATTTGTATATGTGTGTATGGTGTGTATGTGAGCCTTAAAAAATGAAATCTTGTCATATGTTGCCACATGAATAAGCCTTGTGGACATTATGATAAATGAAATAAGCAAGTCACAAAAAAGGTAGAAAAATGCATGATTACACTTACAGGAGGTACCTAAAGTAGTCACTCTTAGAAAATAGAATGATGATTGCCAGAGGCTGCAGGGAGGGGAAAAAGGAGTTGTTCGGTTGATAGAGTGTTTCAGTTTTGCAAGATGTAAAAGTTCGAGGAATCTGTTGCACAACAACATGCATATAGTTATACTTTAAATTAAGATTGAAAAATTGTATGTTATGTATTTTTTTACCACAATTAAAAAGTACCCATAAAAAAGGAGAGAAATATTTGTGAAATTTTGTTGCAAAGATTATTAACCTAGAAGTTGCAAGGAGCTTATAACTTCTTTCTAAGTTGTAAATGTAATTATATCCTTTAAAAAAGTTTCCTAACATAGGTTTTGGTTACAATATAAAATTAAAAAAAATTTTAAGGAGATACACATTTAGATTCTTGTGGGGGTAAACTATAGTTTGTAAATATGTATACGTCATATCAATGTTCTGGTTCTGTCTTACTGTCTTATTGCCTCTCATGAAGCTGAGTAACATATTTGTTTTAAGTCTGGATGTCTGTTTGGTATGCTCTGACTTAAAATATAGATATACAGAAGAATTTCTCTTAGAGGCAATTTGGGGCCCCTCCAATATCTTTCTACAGATGTGGACCCGCAATTTGTGAGGCATGACTCTGTGGATATCCACAGTTTTTATTTAAAGTTGGTTGGTAATTTTCTTGAGGAATGCTGACTGGTTATTTCCTAGATGTATTTCAAATATATGATCCAGAGAGGAAAATGTAACTTTTTTCTTCTCAACTGTTTTTTTTTTTAAGTTGGAATTTCTTCTTTGAGAGATGCTATCATGTTTTCTCTCTTTCAACAAATATAAAGGAAAAAAAGACATCTCCAAGTCTGGCAGAATTCATGGGGAAAATTCCCTTTGATCTGAGGTACTACTACTACTAATACATTTTTTACTTTGTCTTGCCATTATTCTTTTCACAAAAGGTAGAGCACTGGAGTAATCTGGAAAGAAGGTAGAAAGGGAGAAATGAAATATAAATAACTGAAATGGATTTCAGCTGATGTTATTCTTGGTCTTGGCTTAGTCTTGTTCCATTTCATCAAGTAATACGATCCATCGGAAAACAAAAATTTTAGTACTTGTTCTGCCATGAAGTTCTGAGATTGGGTATGGTTTTCTGAACTAAACTTTGTAATCTTATATTTTAATATTAATTCTGTTCAGCTTGAATATTCATTAGAATAGTCTACTGTAGTTAACTTAATTCATAGTGTCTTATTTAATTGTTTTGCATATGTTGAGGCCTCAGAAGATGTATTTTTATGTCTCCAAGGCTGAGATATATATGCCTATTAAAATTTTTACTTTTTTTGGTAGCCCCATGAGGACTGGGGCTGTAACTGCCTCGTTTGCAGTATCTCCCCATAAGTAGCACTGTATCTAGAAAGTAGCCTGTGTTTAATAGACACTTTGTTAAATACGTGACTAAATCATAGGTGAATCTGGAGAATGCTTCTTTTTTCTACTCTGCTTAAGGTTGTAGATAAATATATCTATATATATAAAACACTATAGGAAGCTGATAACCAAACAGCAACTTAAATTTCAAAAGGCAGTATTGAAATATTTTTGAATGAGAGTGAATCTCTTCATGGCCAGGTTTTTTTCACTTACAAAACAAGCTAACTTCCACAAAAACCCTAGGTCTGAGGCAGAAGAGCTAGAGGCTAAATACAGAGAGCTGATTTTGGAATGCTTCACAGAGAATGGGTGGTTATTACAGAGTGCGAGTCATTAAGACAGTAGGACAAAAAATATGCATTGCTGGCTGGCAACGATAAAAATATGTTTACTATTGCTAATTTCTTCTAGTTTCATCTATAACAGCTCTAGTTCGTTGTTACCAAAGAGCCACGAGAAAGGTGAATACAAATGACTTCAACTATGATCCCTCAACTGGCAAGCTTTAGTTGTCCTGGAACACCAAGTATGGATTCTTTGTTAGTTTAACCAAATCCAATTCAAATTGTTCATTGTGTTCATCACCCTTCAAATCAGAAAGCCAATCTCATGTAATAGTTACGAAATTGCCCAAAGGATAAATAGTGCTCCTTACCTATTGACCATGCAACTAGACAGTGCCATGTCCAAGACGAATGGAATTCTTAGAAACACATTTTCTGCCCTGAAAAAGTTTAGAATTCAGCAATATGCTAAGATTATATACATAGAAATATAACTGCAAGATAAAGGGATGAACAATAAGCTGAGATCCACAAGATCAGGAAAGGCTTTTGAAAGGAGGAATGAGCTGGTGATATTCCATTAAAGTGGATAATTTTGCCCTTAAAGACTCTGTGGAAAAAACCTCTCCCTTCAATTATTCTTCCATTAGTAAATAAAGCAATCCTCACCTAAATCATGATAGATATAATACCTTGGAAGAAACTTTTAAATAAAAATATATGTATATTTGTGAGAATATTTCATCATGGTATAGGAAACCAAAAAGTCACCAAAAATTGCATGCAGTATGGTTTCTTAGCTAAAATTTACTTTTTTTCCCTCCCAAAGCCATTTATGGTATTGGATATTCCAGTCTGTCTTTTGGAATATGCACTCTGCCTTAATCTGTGATCTTCTGCCTTGGGATTGTTCATTTGAATTTTTATCATAATCATCCTTGTGAAGGTCCCCTTTTTATCATACTCATTAGCAGCATGTAGTTAACTCATTTTGTTGAGTTAACATAATTTTGTTATGTATAATTTTCGATAGAAAAATGCTTTAAATCCAATATGCTACAAAATGGAAAAAGCAAATGGTTCATGATCCTACTTAACTCTAATTATATTTTACTTTTAGGGAATGGGAACACGCTTCAGTTACTAATAATGTTGTGAGCCACAAGGGAAGTCCAGGTTACTAATAATGTTAATAATTTATTGAGGAACAGTTACAAGAAGTAGGTTAGGGTAATATGAGTTAATAAATACACATCAAATTCCACTGCCCCAAAGCCTAAATTTTTCAAGAGAAGGAGTTAGGACTTTTTGGCTGAGCCGTCATAACTGAGATATTTAAAGTTAGAGACCAGTGAGAGACAGAACAACAAACAGAAGCATCTGTGCAGGGGTCACATAGCTATTAGGACTGCAGGGAGCAGAGCAGTCAGCAGGAAGGGGCTGGCTAGGAGGGAAGAAGGAAGCCATAGGTCAAAACCACAGAGCAGAAGAAGGCTTTAATACCTGATGGTACTTTGTGTTTTCTTCTTTTACAAGATAGTAACATCACGGGTTATTCTGTGGCCACAGGCATCTTGCAAGAGTATCTTTCAAGATTTGATGTTTTAAAACTCCATTCTAAGGCACTAACTCAAATAAACTCTCAGTATTTAAGTTTATTATTATGGGGTGAAAAAAATGGCAATGAAGGAAAAATAGGCCTTTTGGTAGCCCAAGCTGTACCTTTATGGGGGTAATAACGGCTCCTTCCACCTAGACTAGTGAGCAGAGCGTATTAGTCAGGATTTTTCAAAGAAATGGGACTAATGGTTATATATATATACTTTATAGAAATTTCAAAAAACTAGCTCACACAGTTGTAGAGGTATGGTGAATCCCAAATCAGATGTGTCAGGCTGGTGGCCTGGAGATTCAGGGAAGTGCTACTATTCAAGTCCAAAGGGTGTCTGCTAGCAGAATTTCTTCTCTGGGTGGTCAGTCTTTGTTTTATTAAGATCCCAACTAATAGAATGATGCTCAGCCACATTTTGGAGAGAAATCTGCTTTACTCAAAATTCACTGCTTTCAATATCAATCTTATCCAAGTAAATACCTTCACAGAAATAACCACAATAATGTTCGACCAAATGTAGGGCACCAAGTCAACACTAACTTGATGTATAAAATGAATCATCAAGCAGAGCACAGGCTGGATTTTGGCTCCCTTTCACCCCTTTCATCAGGTGCTCATGTGTAGAGAAAACAAGACAGATTTACACAGTGGGCTGGGTTTTGGTAGCACAATTTCAGGCTGTATGCCAGTACATGTGGGGACCACAACTGACTCATTTTGTAACCAGTAGGCTAATTAGTGGCCACAAGGCTCTGCAACTGCCCATGACTGACTGCACCTTCCAGAGAGAAGGAGCTGGACTTTGATAAATGTGAGTAGCTCACCGGAGCAGAATAGATGATGGCTGGTCACAGGGTGCTTACAGTGCTGAATTTTATTCTGGTTCTCTGCCATTGACTTGCTATGAAATGCTGGGTAAATCACTTTTTCTGGGTCTAGTTTTTCCTCTTTGAAAACAGCAGGTTTATAATTTGAAAAGTCTCATTTCTGACATGATGCATCAAACATTATCTTTAACATACTTGATTTTGGTCCTTATCTAACACTGCCAATGACGAGGAAAAGAGGTTCTTTTATTGAAATTATATATATATATATATATATTATATATATATATATGTTATATATATATATAATATATATATATATATGCAAAAGCCTATTTTTCTCACCTGATTTCTAAATCATTTGATGATCTTCTTTATTTGAAGGAGAACTCACATAATGAAACTATCAACAGTTTGAAAAACTTGGGAGAAAAATTCATTTTCAGGTGAAGAAGCAATTTCATAAAGTAATCGTATTAAATGTAAAAAATTTGAATGAGGTCCATATATGATAAAAGTGCAATACTTGCCTCATTCCCTATGTAGGTCAGTATCAATTAAGTGTTAAGGTTTAGTCACACAAATTCAAAGGAGCAATTAATAGTGAAATTTTGGAGTTCCTGTGGTAGCACAGCAGTTAACAAATCCGACTAGAAACCATGAGGTTGCAGGTTCAATCCCTGGCCTTGCTCAGTGGGTTAATGATCTGGCATTGCTGTGAGCTGTGACGTAGTTTGCAGACGCAGCTTGGATCTGGTGTTGCTGTGGTTGTGGCGTAGGCTGGCAGGTACAGCTCTGATTAGACCCCTAGCCTCAGGAAGAGAGATGTTATTTACTTTTTCCTCATTTTTACACCTCTTCTTGAATATTGGGATTCTTCTTGGATCATTGATACTTCTGTATGGATCCTATTATATTTTCATCTCAAACTGCCGAAATATTTTCATGGAAAATAATTATTCATACTCTGAAGTATACTCTTCTACGCAACTTCAACTCACCAGACTATGCCATAACATGCTATAAACAATGTGATTATGTGGAAAATATTTGGAGCTTTAAAGTTTTATAAAGAGTTTCAAATAACTTTTTAATAACTTTGCCATGGAATTTCAAAAGGATTAACTCCAAAAGGACACTACAGTAAGACTTTTAAGGGGCATGGCTTTCCACAAACATGCAGAAATGTTAATACCTCAAAGTGTGCCATGCCTTTTATTTTTTTTTTATTTTTATTTTTTTTTATTTTTATTTTTGCATTATAGCTGGTTTACAGATTTCTGTCAGGTTTTCCAACTGCACCATGTGGTGACCCGATTACATGTACATATATGGATTTGTCACATGTAATTAGATATAGTTCCCCGTGCATTACAGTTGGAGCTCCTTGCTATTCCATCATTAAAGCAGTAGGTATCCCCACTCCCTCC
>PVHT021183693.1:5085087-5100919 GCA_004024745.2 Catagonus wagneri | reverse complement strand
TGCCTTTATCTAGAGCTGCACCCGCAGCATATGGAAGTTCCCAGGCTAGGGGTCTAACAGGAGCTGCAGCTGCTGGCCTTCACCACAACCACAGCAACGTGGGCTCCGAGCCGCGTCTGCAACCTACACCACAGCTCACGGCAACACCGGATCCTTAACCCACTGAGCATGGCCAGGGATCAAACCTGCAACCTCATGGTTCTTAGTCGGATTCGTTAACCACTGAGCCACGATGGCAACTCGGAGGATCATAGTTTTAGAACAAATCGTGTCTCCATTGCGCACATACAATTTAAGCAATTATGCACTATCTAACACAGCAGGTTATACCAGAAAATTATTTATGAGAGATATAAGAATTTTTTTTTTTGGTGGTAGCAGTCATGTAAATAGGTTACATTAGTTATGAAAGAAATAAATGCTTCCTTGGTAGTATGAATTAGTTTGATAATGTTGATGCCTTTGTGTCTTCTATTATTTTATTTTGTCTTTTTAGGGCTGCACCCACGTCATATGGAGGTTTCCAGGCTAGGGATCAAATTGGAGCTGCAGCCGCCGGCCTATGCCACAGCCACAGCAATGCCAGATCTGAGCTGAGTCTGTGACACACACCACAATTCATGACACCACCAGATCCTTAACCCACTGAGGGATCCTTAACCCACATGGAGGCCAGGGATGGAATCTGAGTCCTCATGGATGCTAGTCAGATTCATTTCTGTTGAGTCACAATGTGAACTCCATGTTTTCTATTTTTTAAACTAGAGTTTAAAACTTACTCAGCTATTAATTCCAAAGACTTTGTGAATAGTTTTAAAGTTTTTTTGAAGTATAGTTGATTTGCAATGTTGTGATGATTTCTGCTGTACAACAAAATGATTCAGTTTTTTTATATAGATATAAGTATATATACACACCTATATACTTAAGCACACATCTATTATTTTTCAGATTCTTTTCCCATGTAGATTATTACAGAATATTGGGTAGATTTCCCTGTGCCATACAGCAGGTCCCTGCTGGCTAACCATTCCACATACCACAGTGTACATATGCCAATCCCAAACCCCCAATTTGTCCTTCCCCACAACCTGTCCCCTGTGGTAACCATAAGTTTGTTTTCAGTCTGTGAGTCTGTTTCTATTCCGCAGATAAATTAATCTGTTTCCTTTTTATAGATTCCACATATAAGTGATGCCATATGATGTTTGTCTTTCTCTGACTTACTTCACTTAGTATGATAATCTCTAGGTTCATTTGTGTTGTTGCTAATGGCATGATTTCATTCTTTTTTATGGCTGCCTAATATTCCATTATATATACATATATATATATATATATATATATATATACACACACACACACACACACACACACACACACATATATCTTTATATATATATGGAACATATATATATTCTATATATATTCCATATATATATGTTCCACATATATATATATAAAGATATATATGTGTGTGTATACATATATATATATATATATATATATATGGCATCTTGTAACTAACTAGGAGTGAATGAGATTCATTTGGAAGTCTGCTTATAAAAAGCTGGATCTATTTAAGTTTTAGGAATGATTATAAAGAAATACACAAAGACATAATTTTGTCTAGCAGGTAACCTGACAAAAGAAGGAATGCTCTGTTGAATATGGGAAAATTATACTAGCATTAGTTTGACTTCCAACCTGAGAGGTCCTTGTCCATATAATTCCATAGTTTAAGGTATGAATTTTTATGAATATGGAAGTTATACCTCAAACTAAATTGTCTCATCATCAAATGATTCCTCTTTGAACAAGGAAAACATATTAATTTTTTCTGCTTTTGCTTGAAATATAGTCGAAGCCAAACTGTTGTAAATGATGATGGCTGAAATGCAAAATAAACACTTTGGATTCTTTAAAACTGGGACATGTTAGGAGTAATCATCTTGATTTTCTGCTAAGCACTAGTCATGCTAATTTCTGCCATCAACAAATTTGATTAAATTCAAAGAGGGTAAACATTTTTTCCCTAACTTGCAACGTTCTTAATGTTTAGAAACAGAAAATTTGTCAACCAGATACAGATATGGGCTTTCCTAATATGAAATTGAAAGTATATATTTTATTTTTTATTGAAATATATTTGATTTACGGTGTTAATTTCTGCTGTACAGCAAAGAGATTCAGTTATACTTGTGCATATATATATATATATATATATATATATATATACATACATACACACACACACATTCTTTTTAATATTATTTTCCATTATGGTTTATCTTAGGATATTGAATATAGTTCTCTATGCTATACAGTAGAACTGTGTTATCTCTTCTATATATAATAGTCTGCATCTACTGATCCCAAAATCCTAGGCCATCCCTCCCTCCTCTTTAGCAACCACAAGTCTGGTCTGACTGTTTTTTAAAACTATATCATTAAAAAAACCCAAATGTGGAGTTCCCTTTGTGGCACAGTGGAAATGAATCCAATTAGGAGCCATGAGGTTGTGGGTTTGATCCCGTGGCATTGCTTAGTGGGATAACAATCGGCATTGCCATAAGCTGTGGTGTAGGTTGCAGACGTGGCTCAGATATGGCATTGCTGTAGCTCTGGTGTAGGCCGGCAGCAACAGTTCTGATTAGACTCCTAGCCTGGGAACCTCCATATGCTGCAGGTGCAGCCCTAAAAAGACAAAATAAAAAGCCTCCCAAAAAAACCCAAATGTATTTTTCTCATCTTTCCTTTCAGTCTAGGCAAAAAGAGTGTGGTGTTGATCACACGCTTTTTTACTTTGATTTTTTTTTTTTTCCTGTTCAGATAAGATGGCTATTCTGTTTACCACCAGACATTTTTTTTTGTCTTTTTTCATTTTTAGGGCCACACCCTCAGCATATGGAGGTTCCCAGGCTAGGGGTCTAATTGGAGCTGTAGCTGCCGGTCGAAGCCACAGACACAGCAACGCCAGATCCAAGCCGCGTCTGTAACCTACACCACGGATCACAGCAATGCTGGTTCCTTAACCCACTGAGCAAGGCCAGGGATAGAACCCGCAACCTCATGGTTCCTAGTTGGATTTGTTAACCACTGAGCCACAATGGGAATCCACCAGGCATAATTTTATCCCTCTCATTCAAATAATTTTAGAATCTAAGACCGATGCCAATCTAATCTGGAAAGTTAAAAAATAATGTTTAGGTGGCTGTCAAATCTGAATAAACTAACCAAATATTTGAATTTGGGGGAAAATTTGATACGTCACTCTTGCAACCTTTCAAAACTGATATTTTTTCATTTTTTAGTCGTCACTCCAAAATATGTATTACTCAATTAGTGTTCATTTAGAAAACAGTATGTTGAAGACACGTATCTAGACTATCCCAACATAAAGTGGTGGTCAGTAAGAAGTTTCTGTGAGAGGTTCCCTGAGATGCTCTTGGAGACCGAATGTGGAAGACAGAGTTTCTGAAACTGAGTTGTCTGGGTCTCCTGGAACCTTGCTATCATCCTACAGTGGATACAGATAAAAGAAATCTACCAGTTAAATATTTTCAAATGATGATGGTAGATAATTTAGCATTTTTATGTTTTCCAGTGGCACTGTAACAGATGTAGACTTTCATTGTTGACATTGATCAAAACGCAAAAGGCCAGAAATTTGAATTACAACCGGGGAAAAGATAACAGAAATTATACTTTAAGATCCACCTTGGAAAATTAATATTGAGGTAATTTTCTAATTATGTTTTAAAAATAGTAGTTTATCATTTCAGAATCAATACCTACGCAGACACCAATGTCTCATAAAATAAACATGCAGTGAAAGGGTAACACACACATTAGTCACAGACTAATGTCTGTAGCCAATACAGGATGATGAGAAGGAATTCTCAGTGTGGTGTGATGCGCTATCGAAGCCATTAGCCATATGGTGCAGTGCAAAGAGGGCCTCTGTGACAGGATAACAGTTGTATGTTATATGGTTTATTAAATAATTATGCAATGGCAAGCAATGCTTTTATAATTATTGGCTGTTCTATAATATTTGTGTTAATCTAGCTGCATTTACGAGGTTGAAAGATGCATGTTCCATCATGTCTCCACGCCTCCTATCTGCTTTGTGTATCAAATGCAAATCGGCTGCCATATTGAAGATTTAGAGCACATTTTTTGTATCATACTGTGTATCATCAAGGTATGCTACAGGCATTTAGACATATAGGGGCACTTTCTGTTTAGAGTTGCCTTCCCACCTGCCACCTGTCAGTGCAGACACACTATGTGGGATAGAGATTTTGCTATTTTTATGCAAACTCCAGGGAACGAGGCAGGGAAACATTAAGACATCCAAATTAAAAGCAAAATGTTCAATAAAATATCTGGATACTTTGCTAGGTGATGCTGTGCCAGTACCTATTTGAATACTTGCTAAAGACTAGACACTATCCTGACTCATTTCTATTTATAGTAATTTTTCCTCTAAGTTAATTTGTATTGCCTTCATGCATTTACCTGCAACTGATATGGCTTTTTCAGGTGACATATTTTGTTTACCATTCAGACAACTCTGTCCTATACTAGATAGTTACTTAGAAATAGTATGTGGCTCTACAAGGTGGGATTACCAGAGTACTGGTAGCAATATTGTGGCTAACACAGTGCAAAGGCTGTGATTGCACTATGCCCACCATGGGACTACAAGGCAGCTCCATGTGACACCGAGAGAGATGTTGCAGCTCAATGAAATGCACTGGAACAATAGCATACTTTTGCTTGCATAAGCCCACTCTCAGCTAAAGGAATTACAGTAACTTCAAAATACAGGTGTATACTTTCAGGCATGATTATTTCAAAGTCATGTTAGAATTTTGAAAATGTATTTTAGAGTTTGTACATGATAGTTGGATAAAAACACTGAAAAGTCAAGCTAATTAATTCAGGTACAATATTGACATGGGTACAGACACTATCCAGGATCTTATTGCAAAGTTATGCAGATATTTCTCTGCTTCTGTATGTAAAGGCTGAGATAGCCTTATTATATTTTGAATACTGCTTTTATAAAAACTGATTTTTATTTTTTAATATGTAGCCCCTTATGTAGATTTCCTTATGCTAGGGCCTCTCTCATTTTCAAAGAAGAGAAATAAAATTAAGAATAGTCATTAGGGCAGTTTGTTAGTATTTCAGTCTCCTCCTATTGAACACGTAGGAGGATTGCATTTCCTCACAGCCTTGATGTTCACTATGGCCTAAAGTCTCTGTGCAGTGGAACTTGGAGCAGAACCAAATGCAATTCACCATGGCACCTTCCTACTAACAGGGAGATCAGTGATATTCCAGATGGGAGAAGCCACTTCAGCCTCAGTCTCTGAGTAAGGAGAACACGAAACAGAGGTTCTGGGAACATTCTGTTCTTGGTGGACAGTGAAGCACAAGCAAGGAATAAATCTGTATGTCTTCAAGCCACTAAGATTCTTAAGGTTGTTTATTGTTTGCAACTAACAACAGCAACAGAATAGATAATAGTTCCTGTGATTTCATAGATATTAGTACTTAGAACAAGATTAACTATAAATATAATATTTAAAGTAATTTAATAAATAATATTAGGCAATCAGAGCATTTGGAGTCTCCTGCTGCATTTGTGAGGCTGTTGTGATGAAATGGATTCCCAGAGACCTTCTTAGCTCCTGGGAGCCAGAGTGGGAGGGCGGTAATTCTCTCTTCCATTACTTCTACTCTTGACCTGGTGGTTAACCAAAGTGAATCGAATAAATATTATTATTTTCATGTTATGGAATCGAGTTTGGGAAGCATTGAGATATACATGATGTGCGGTGTGTCAATCATGCAGATGGTGTGGGTGAAAAAAAATTGGGAATATACTGATAATCATCTGAAAAGAAGGTAAGATAATATTTAGGCCTTTCTATCAATAAATTGACCAAATGTACCACATAATTGCTGGTTCTCCAGTTTTACTTGGCCTGTATGCAGGTTTGCTACTCCATCTATTCATCTAGGAAGCCAACTAGTCAACAAAATTTGAGTGACAACTGTGTGTTACAGGAACTGTGCAAAATGGTGAGGATGAAGAAATCTCCTATCCATGGGAAAGGAGGATAGTTAATTACAATAAAATATAATATGTCATGTTACAAGTAAACCTTATGTGCTAAGCACTATCATACATGTTAAATTTTTTATTTTGTCCTGAAAGAACTCAGTGGGGTAGACAATATTCCCTTCACTTCACTTCCCTATTAATGTGTAGATAACAATACTAGTTCTTAGAAAACATGAATGATTTTTTTTCCCAAAGTCCTACTACTAAAGAGGTATTGGAAAAAGGATTTGAATCCAATACTATAGAGAAAAGTATGTGCACATTGATGAAGATTACCTTTGTTTAGGCAATTATCACAGGGGTCCTGTCAGGATGCACTGTTCTTTGCTTACCATTAGGCTGTAGGCATAAAGTTAGGCTTTGATTCATCCTTAGGATTCTCTGAGTTTGAGATCATATTCAGCCCCCCCACCTCCGCCCAACAGTAAATTTTTTCACCCAGTAGAAAGACACAATCTGGAAGGAAACACTATTTTCTAGTGCAGTGTATTTTCTTTGTTATAGAATGGTTGTCCTTTATTAAAAGGGAGTTTAGCCATGTGTGAAATGTTTGGTCTCTAATATATTTAGATATAAAAAAGTTCCTAAAATCAAAATTTTCTTGATACCTTAATTTAGGTATGAGACATAATGCTCCATTTTTTTCAGCGATTTAGCTTTAAGAATCCTTGGTCTCAGCTTGCTCAGCAGAGACTTTCTTTTGCTTTGCATCTTGAATTTGGTCTCTTATTTTTTTGGCTATAAAATGAGAGCAGGGGTTGTACCAAGTTACATGTAGAGTTTCAGGGATTCTAATGTTATATGATTTCTTTAGCTTTTCAAACCAGTGGGAGTGCTAATTGGTCTGACTCTCATCCTGTTTTAAAAGTCTGTATACATAGAAAATGATTTTTTAAGTTAATTTCAAGATCACATAGTAATAGCGACAAAATCACAGGTGGAATTCTGTCTGGGGTCTTTCAGAGTTTTGTTTTGTAATGTGTTGAGCAATCTCATATTTGCCAAAGGACTTGAGGGACATTTGATTTTATTTCTGTGTATGATATATAGTTTGACATGATTTGACCTTACTGGCATCTGGAGTGAGATCTGGCACTAAATATTTGTATTTATCACCAGATTATATGCACGCTCGATCCCACACTTTTTTCTCAGCCTAGTAGTTCTGGGTTCGTGTGTGTGCACATGAGCGAGCACACACTTAGTGACAAATACTAAGAGGTGTCTGTGATTTCCTCTCTCCCACCTTAAATAAATAGAAACATCTTTAAACAACATGGCGACAGAGCTGGTGATGTATTTCTCACTTTGGTGAATAAATAGCAATGGAAAATAAATGAGAAGGACGGTTGGGTGGCAGGTGTTTTTGAGAAATTCTGGAGTAATAAATTAAGATTGCATATATTGCATTTATATTCTTAAATTTCCTAGGAGTATTTCAGGATATGAGCACACAGTAATGGTATTTGAGGAGTTCCCGTCATGGCTCAGTGGTTAACGAATCTGATGAGGAACCATGTGGTTGCGTGTTTGATCCCTGGCCCTGCTCAGTGGGTTGAGGATCCGGCATTGCCATGAGCTGTGGTGTAGGTTGCAGATGCGGCTCGGATCCTGCATTGGTTGCTATGGCTGTAGTGTAGGCTGGCGGCTATAGCTCAGATTAGACCCTGAGCCTGAGAACCTCCATATGCTATGAGTGCGACCCTAGAAAAGGCAAAAAGACAAAAAAAAAAATTGCATTTGGTATGAAACACAAGAATGATGTCTTAATTGCACAATCTATGCTTAAATATTAAATATAGAAATAAGAGAAATTTAATTGGGAAAGAAGACAGAACTTCATGACAAGTTTTATAAAGCTCCTTGTGATGCATTTACATCCTAAACCTTTCTCCTCCATTATAAACAACCTGATTTTCATCAATGAAAGCAGCTGGCAGAGACTGCTGAACCAGTTATTTTATCAGGCATTGCTAGCAGAGATACCACTTTCATTTTTGCCAGCATTTGTAGTGTAAATGAGGAGCGACCTATCGTAAAATAATGCTAAGAAGATCAAAGGAGGCAATCGCTACTACCGAGCTAAGATCATTCTGGGAAAATGTTTTCGATTATGGTTAATAATGTAATCAAGGCAGAAACCTGCCTAAAATTTGGAGTTAGAACAGAATTACTGCTAATATTACAGGGTACCTAATCAGCCATAATATGACAAGAAAGTTCTGGACGTATAAAAATGCAGGGCTAATAAAATATTTACAAAGAGCTGCATAGTTTTGATTAGACTACTATGTATATGTTCTCAGAAAAACAAACTGGTATGGCAACTGAAGCTTTAGAATTAAGGCAGGAAGAGGAAAGCTTAAAATGAAGAAAACCAAAGGGATCATTTAAAAAGAAAATCTTTGATTTCATTCTTTAAAGACCAATTACTTTCTGTCCCCTGTGGGAGGGAAAAAAAAATTCTTCTTAATAGCAAAATCATTCTGACTTTTCTGATTCATTTTATATTTAGCAGATTACAGCTTTAGTCATCAGTAGGAAAGAGCCTTACAAACTGACAGACCTGAAATCATGTCCTTTGATTGTAATTGACAGAAAAAGCATTTAAGGTAAAGAAAAAAATATTTTATTCATCTTTGATTACACTGTGATGTGATTTGGTGACATAATACAGCTGGGAACTGAGGCAGGAAAGGCAATAATTCCTACTTGAGGGTTTGACATGATGTAGCCCTTTAGTCGTCTTCCTACCAACGCCTCCAGCTACAATAGTCTCCTTGATGGTGGCTAGACAAATAGATATACAGCGCGTTAGGATTTAAAAGGCAAACAGCTCTAAAATAACATTTCTTAAGGCAACGTATTTCAGCATTAAATGCTTGACAGCTACACATTTGACTGGACCTGAAATTAAACCTATTCGATTTAAACATGTTACGGTACAAAAACATTTACCTCAATTTAAGCAACTGTTTCTTAAAATAATGGAAAATACATGGTTTACACACAATAGCTTTCTAAAGAGATATATTTTTTTTTTTTTGGCTATCAGTAACTATGTGTATATTTCTGAAACCATTCAATATGAATTAGGGTATTCTTTTTATACTTTATTTGATAGTTTTCTTCATTCCTTTTTTCTGACTCATTTACTTTTTAGATAGGAAGTTGCCATATATATTTTGGATAATTTTCAAAAGAGTTACATGCAGATATGATTGTAAATAATGTCAGTTGGTAAACTCACATGTAGAGCAGCACATTTCTCTGACACATAGTTACTGCATTAAATTTTATATTCTAGGATTTGAGTAATGAGCATAAAGTTTGATTTAATATCTTTATTTTAATGTGCAAAAATGAAAATAGCTTCTCTACATTCATTCACAAGTGACTTCCTAACACTCAGATTTGAAGAGATATAACACATAAACTAATAGTGTGTATTTTGTGAAGAAATAAAAAAGATTAGAAAATGTGTAAAAAGAAATCTATAAAGTTTGATAAATTTTCTTTATAATCAGGGACTTGAAGAGTTTACATTTGAAAGTCACATAAGTCTTCTAGGCCAGAAAACCTATTGCTTAGCACTATTTTTCAGTGATTAAGATCTCCTCAGTGTCACAAATGGGTATATATGTCTGTCTGTGTGTGAGTGTGTGTAGCCATAGGGAGAATTCAATGAATACCTACCAGAGAATAACTTCTGATGGAGTTTCATTTTCCAGAGGAAGATTATGAAGTGTCAGTGCATGATGATATTTATATATGTAAATCAAGTATTTGAATCTGCAAGTTAATTGTGTCTAGAAATGTCAGACTAATTATAAACTCTTCAGCTGTATTTACCTGAATGCCCCCAAAGCTTTTTAAAACTATAAATTTCAATTCATTGGAGGTTGTTTCAGTTATCAGACATGGACTCTATTAAGCATACCTTTCAGGGGAATGTAAATATCACCCACACAAATACAAGTCAGAAAGCTGTTCAACTTCCCATGAAATACATGTTCAGTAAGTTCTTCTGGGTTAGCTTAGGTTCTGAATTATCTTGTCAAGTGAACTCCAAGAGCGTATGCCTCAAATAATAATTTGAATTATTGTCTAGGAGGTATGTTAAAAAGTTCCAAGGTAAGTATTAATTATTGATATTGCTTCATATACCATTCCCTCCCTCCCTATGGAGATCAACTTAGATTTCATTCTGTACCAATATTAGTGCAATATAACAGACAGTCTTACTTTTTGTCTTTTTTTTTTTTTCCCTATTGGGACCATACGAAACTTTCAAGAAGTAACAGACATACATATGATATCAGCTCATGTCCAGCATTAGGTGAGGTAGTTTTCATCCTTTTGCATAGAATGCTAATCTTTTCATGAATCCTCATTTACAAATTCATGTGTATACGTTGTATGCCTTTGTGCTCCCAGACACGGAAACAAAAGGAGGAGGAATAATGGCCTACTTGTTGAAAACCCAACTTTCCATTTTAGCCTTGACCGACTTCTTTTTCTTTAAGAATGGAATATTATGCTAACACTATTTGGATATTCTTTTTTCCTTTAAAAATTAATCTAGATTTTCAGTTTTCTATTCCATATGTTTGGTACAATAAATTATTTGACCAAGAAGTCAATTTAGTGGCAGCCCTTTGCAAACAATCATGTAAATAAGCATTGGAGACTTTTTATATCATGCACTTATCCCAAGTTTATCTTTCAGTTCATCAAGAATAGTTAACTTATCGTGGAAAAAGAGTTTTAGGCTTAGATTGCTGAACCATTTTAATTATTTACAAGTATATTTCACAAGATTTTTTACCTTCATTTTCCAAATTCACTCATGTAAAAAGTTTTTATCAAAACATTTTATTCAGTATCATCTTTTACACATAGCAAAAATAGCATACTCTATTCATAGGGAAATATTAAAACTGTTGAGCTATTTGTATAGTTTTGTACTTCTTTAATATCTTTAGTATAGATAAAACAGTGTAGAAAAGGAATAAGAAAATAACCTGTCATATCTGAAATCCACCTTTTATATCCAGTCATCCACCTTTATTTAATATTTGAGACAGAATATAGTCCTGATGCTTTTATTATTTTCATTTTTTGCTTTTACAGATGGGCAGTTTTTTCCGAAATTCCCTTTGAACTAGAATTCACACTTTTAAATAAGAATATTTTGAAGCTGCTATGTTATAGATCCATTTACATCAGAAATTAACGCTCTCATGGGTTGGTTAACTCAAGATTTTTATGCTTCTGGGAATTTAAGAGATATATTGCCCTATAAACATTTAATACTGAATTTCAGTATTGAAATTTTATAGTTAAAAAGGCCCGTGTAAATAAGGACTCCTAATTATATGTTGAAGATATCTGACGCTATTATAAGTAAATAAAATAAATTGAATAGAAAAATTTCTCATGAGATTTTTATTTTAAGTAACTAGATTGGAAGTAGGAAAGAAAATAACCTTGACAGTAATTATTGAAATCTGATACATTTGATTAAGGTCAATTCAAATAGACTCAAGTGGCATGAATCCCAGAAATGCCAGGCCTGGTTATTATGAAGATATTATTTGTTCACTTAGAATTTTGTTCTCTTTACTTTTATGCAATTACACATAGACTTTGCCAAAGAGTCAATAAAGTAATAATACTTGAAATATTAAATTCTCACATTGAAAGCTAGATTATACATTTGAACAAATTGGAATCTATTGTGTTAATGTTCCCAATGGTTTGCCACTCTAAATAATGATTTTAAAGTAAGATTTCCTAAATATATTAAATTATATCTAAATTGTTCTTATGATCAAATTTCAAGAAAAAGCTGAAGCATACACATACGTTGATCTAATGCAAAATCATGATTTAAAACACTTTTTGCAACAAGTGTGCTACTGTATATGTTATAAAATATAGTTTGGTATTTCAAAAAGTAGAAGAGCATGAGTACAGGAAATAACCAAATTATTTATCACTTCAGACCTCCTAATATGGAGATGTGTTTCAATCTGTCTATAGAATGATAACTGCTATTTTTGTCAGATGTATTCAGTTTAATACTGTAATTTTTTTTCTAAAAAATATAATATTGCACAAGCTCACTAGTAAACCTGATTCTTGGTGACATTTTTGGTACGAAAGCCATTTTGTTTTACTTCTAGGTCATTACATCATCTGATATTAATATAATGCTGGTAATTGATAGTTGAGTTCAACAGTGATATATTAGTGTACATTTATACTTTTAATTTCTTATTAAATTTACTATGTCAGTTGTATATTTATGGTATGTTAAACTAAGTTTTTGAAAATTAAAAAAGTTATGGATATAAAAATCTTTAAAATTAACATTTGAATGATAAGCAATTTTGGGGTAATTATAGTTCATAGTGTACATTCAATGCACTTTGATATATGGATAATTACTCCTTGTAATATCTTTTAGCTGGAATTTTGTAACCACAGTAACAATTTATTGCAAAATTAATTCATAGGCACAATTTAACATTTAGTGATGTGAAGTCAGAATGAATTGATTTTACTGCAGACCACTTGTGCCCTGGTTTCTAATGTTCAAGTACTAATTGGTTATTATAGGTCACTTAGAACCTAGTTCAAAAATAAATTGTCGCAAGGTGCATTTAGTAGAAATAGCTTGATATTTTCAGCTTATGGGGTTTTATTTAAATAAAAAATGGTAAAGTAATGCAATCATCTTTAGTTATAAAAGTGATGGATGAATTGAAAACATTTTTGAATCAGGTCAATGGTACTGATGATTAGTACATTGTTAATCAAGTTCTTCAGATTGCTATCAAATGCTTTAGCTTTTTTGCTCAGGCTGGTGAGAGGATCATGAATATTAAAGAGATTCAAATAGATGTGCTCTCATGTAATATGGAGTACCACAAATGAAAAGACTAAATGAGGGCAGACTGTAACTGTATGTACTAATATATCTCTTAAATAAAGAGGAATGCCTAATCAATTTCTTTGCTCTATATAGCAAGTAAAGAAAATTTTTTTTATAATCTATATTGTAATCACATTGACACCAATGGACATGATACATGAAAAATATTTTTAAAGTAAAAGTTTTCATAATAGTTAATGTGGTGCAGTTGGTAATAACTGTATTTTAAAAGAAAACACAGAATAAAAATTAGGATACAATGCAGTTGCTTTCTTTTTGGCCTCTTTAGAGCTGCATCCACAGCATATGGAGGTTCCCAAGCTAGGGTTCCAATCAGAGCTGTATCTGCTGGCCTACGCCACAGACACAGAAATGTGGGATCTAAGCCATGTCTGTGACCTATACCACAGATCATGGCAATCCCAGATCCTTAACCCACGGAAGAGGCTAGGGATGGAAACTGAGTCCTCATGGATACCAGTCAGGTTCGTTAACCTCTGAATCACAAAGGAACAGGAACTCCAAATGCATTTATTTTAAATTATATGTGTTTTAGAGGCAAAAAGTGGAGACTGTGCTGAGAAATATAAAGAGAAAGATGGTAATATACTTTATCTTTTCATTTGGCAAATCATCTTTCTCTGCTTTTTATATGCATGCTATTAGAAACATGATACATATGTTAGGTGTTGAGTTTACTCATTACTAAAAGCAAAGTTTTGTTTTTAAACTAAAATGGAACAAAAATACTTTCCATAGATATTTCTGAACACTTAATTTAGAGTTTATATCACTCACAGAGTTTAATTTTTCCAGTATGAACAAATGTTTGTAAAGAACTATGAAATACATGTAACTAAAACATTGCGTATTTAAGTATAAAATGATACAAAATAATATTTATGAATGATTAGCTCTAAGTCTCAAAGTAATGGTATGGCATATTTTTAGAGTTTAACATAGTTTATTGTTAAAAGTGAATACAGACAGATAAATATATTCATCTAATAGAAACATCCTGTTTGGAAAGAGTAATACATTACCTTTAGAACCTACTAACCCTGCACAGGTTAATTTAATTTTAACAAAAAATTCTATTTATGATGTAGCGAGATCTTAGGAGAATAGGATTCTAAGGCGAAAATGTGTTTGGGGATGAAAGAAATCTGACAAGATATGTTTCTCAGAAAGATTTGGCTTCATGAAAGTATCTGAGTGATCCTGCATAGTTTGAGCATGAGCAGAGAGTATAGGGTATCTGGAGTTTGTGATTAAAAGTAGGAGAGATAGATACTCTTTAAAGATGGTGGAGGAGTAAGAGGTCGTGCTCACCCTCTCCCACAAATACATCAAAAAACGCATCTAAATATAGAACAAGTTGGACAAATCATCATCTGAATGCTGATTAATTTAAACCTCCAAAAACTGCAAGAAACCCTTGAAATAACTGGGTAAAACAAGTGAAGGAAAAAAAAAAGGTGAGAGAGAAAAGCAATTAGGACCATAACCAGCACTCCAGGGAGGGAGCTGTGAAAAAGAAAAGTTTCCTGGGAAGAAACCTAAACAACGATCAGCGGATTAATGACCATTGGAACTAGAGGGACATTAAAGCCTGAGAAAAACACAGCAGCTGGACTGAGATAGGAAAATCAGAGTTAGAGACCTGAATACTGGTGCAGACACCACAGCCTGAGGCGCCGGGTGGTGCCTGGGAGCTAAGACACAGGTTCCTAAGGTTAGTCCCTGCAAGAGGGGAGAGGTTGGTGGCCACTGCGATTGCGGGAATAGGACAAGGAACAGCGATATTCTAGGATTTGTGGAGAGCAAAACCAGGACTGAGGGAACCGAGGAAGCCTGGTCCCACAGGGGAGGCAAGCCTCCATTGTTCGGGAAGAGGAGAGGAGGAGGGGCTGGCCGCCATAGGAAGCAACTTGAACTAGCACGCAGGGCGGGGTGACGGTGACCCGCCAAAGAGAGCGGAAGTGGGGAGGAGCCAGTGGAGGCTGCAACTGCAGCAGTGGGAGCGGAGCCGTGCCTTGAAGCCCGTGGGCGGAGCACGGTGCCAGGTTGTGGACCCAGGCGCCTGCGCCAGCCAGCATCAGCGGGGTTGACGGGGCCCTGGGCCGGTCCACAGACCTAGGCGACTCTGTCAGCCCACAGAGTTGGTAGCTCTGGCGGGCGGAGCAGTACGCGACCACACGGAGCTAGCTTCTGCAGAGGAGCAGGGCCGGCGCCAGCCACTGCCGCCCGCCCCAACAGACGAGAAAGCATCAGCGGAAGGGCAGAACAAACACCAGCCTGCTGAGCCAGCCTCTGACAGGTACCTCTAGTGGTTCCAGTCACCTCAAAGAGGACTTTGCAATCGAACACTAGTTTTCTGCGGCTCTCACTCCCAGGGGAAATCATACTTTCTGCTGCTGCTATTGCCAAATGCTTAAGACACCTGGTAGATCTGCCTAGAGCTCGTGATCACTTCCCAGGGCTGGGCAACTAGGAGTGGACAGCGCCACCTTCCTGCAATCGAGAGTGTGGAGACTAGGCTCCCACTGTTGACTTTAGCCATTCCTACACTCTCACAGAGAACACTCAGAGTACCACTGAGATAACAGCCTGCTCATTCCAAAGAAATAGACATCAAATAGTCAAACTCCTACACCAAAAATAAACAGTAACCCCACCAAAAAATACAAAGGGGAGCTCCTCCCTAGAAGTAGCCTTCCAAGTCTACAGCGTGGCCTCCCCAAACTCAC
>PVHT021183693.1:5019540-5084087 GCA_004024745.2 Catagonus wagneri | reverse complement strand
ATAAAATAATGTCATTTGCAGCAACATGGATGGAATTAGAGACCCTCAAACTGAGTGAAGCAGGTCAGGAGAAAGACAGATGTCATATGAAAGCTCTTGTAACTGGAGTCTAAAACATTGCACAAATGAACATCTCAACAGAAAAGAAAATCACGAACTTGGGGAACAGACTTGTGGTTGCCAAGGGGGTGGGGGAGGGGTGGGAGGGAATGGGGATAACTACTGCTTTAATGATGGAATAGCAAGGAGCTCCAACTGTAATGCACGGGGAACTATATCTAATTATGTGTGACAAATCCATATATGTACATGTAATCGGGTCACCACATGGTGCAGTTGGAAAATCTGACAGAAATCTGTAAACCAGCTATAATGCAAAAAAAAAAAATAAAGTAGAAGTAGGAGAGATAAAATGGGGAAGAAAAGGGAAATTCTTGTGAGGCACGAATTTCAAATTTTCCTAGGTTCAACCTTAAGAATAAAGGCCAGGTGTTAATAAATTCATACTCTTTCTGACTTCATGTAGTATGATTATCTTCAGTTGCATCCATGTTGCTGCAAATGGCATTATTTTGTTCTTTTTTATGGCCAAGTAGTATTCCACTGTGTATATGTATCACATCTTATTCCATCCATCTGCTAATGGACATTTAGGTTGTTTCCACGTCTTGGCTATTGTGAGTAATAGTGCTTTGAACATAGGGGTGAATGTATCTTTTTGAATTATAATTTTGTCCATATATAAGCCCAGGAGTGGGATTGCTTAGCCAGCATAATTTTAGATCAAAGCTAGAAGTTATATATATACAAATATATGATTATGAACTACAAAGACATGGTCTGAGGAAAATTTGCTTACATAAGAGAATGTAACAGGAAGATTTGTTCTATAAGGTTAATGCTTCCAAAATTAGAAAAGAGATCTTACTAAGGAAGTGATATTTAAGCCAAAGCCTGAAGATGTAGTATAGAAGGTCAGCAGATGAAGAATGAGTAAAAAGAATATTCCAATGTGTGAAATTGCCATGTTGAGAATTCTGATAGGACTTTCATTTTTGAGAAACAGACTTCATAATATACTGAAAATATCTTGGAGATCGATGAGAAATGAAATGGAGAAGTTGGCAGGAGTCAGTTCATGGAGATCATGAAAAAGAACTGGAATTTTATTCCAAATGCATTTGGAAAGTTATTGAAAGATTTGAACTAGCTTCTTACATGTTCTGATACATTTTTTCAAAGTTTATTCTCACTGTCCGGAAAAAAGTGGATTGGAAGGTCATAAGAATGCAGAAAGGAAAATCATTTGACAGGGCTTTTAGAAATAAATGCTTATGATTTGGACTAAATTTCATGCTAGGAGACATAAAGGGAGATGAACAGAACTTAAATATATATTAAAAGTTGAAGCAGGAGTTCCTGCCATGGTGCAAAAGGATCAACAGCATCTCTGAAGTGCTGGGATAGAGGTTCAATCCCCAGCTCCACACAGTGGGTTAAGGATCTGGCATTTGCAACTGTGGCTTGGATCTGACTTCTGGCCTAGGAACTCCACGTGCTGTGGGGTGGCCAAAGGAAAAATTTTGAAACAAAATATGTTGGTAATTAGTTGTAATGGATTGGGTAAGATGCTAAGGAAAAGGGAAAACTACAATATTTCTGACATTAAAAAATTGAGTGCAATGAATGTTTAATTTGCTGGGAAGTCAAGAATAAGGAAAATGCATGGAAAATCAAGGATTAGTATTAGCTACACTATCTTAGAAATAGCACGAGTTATTGAATATAGATGCCATGTAGATAGTTGGAAAAAGTAGTCTGAAGCTTCAGAAGAGATGGCTGGATATAGATATAAGTTTGAGATCTTTTAAGTTTGAGGATTGCCTAGGAAATGAATGTAGAGGAACAACAGAAGAAGGCCCACAGTGGACCTCTGAAGATCTGTAAAATATAAGTGTTATAGAAAAATGAGCTCCTAAATGAGCCTAAAGTGTAGTATGGAAGGGAAACCAGATGAGTGTAGTGTTCCAAAGAAAAGGAAGAAAAGTATGATTCAGGAACAACTTCAAATTTCTTGAATGCTAAGTTGTAGTGAGTTGAATTTTGTTCTCCAAAACAATAGGCTCAAGTCCCAAATTTCTGTGCCTTGAATGTGACTTTATTTAGAAAAAGGGTTTGTGTGAATGTAATCAAGTTAAGATGACGTCATACAGGACTCGAGTGGGCCTTAAACCCAATCACCAGCATCCTTTTAAGAAGAGGAGAGGACATGTATAACACATAAGTCATGTGAAGACAGAGGCGGGGATCCATAGTGCTGCAGCTACAAACCAAGGAATGCCACGGATTGCTAGAAGCCAGAAGAAACTGGAAGAAAGGCATGGATTGCTTCTACCTCAGAGCCTCCAGAAAGAAACCATTTTGTGTCAATCCCTTGATTTTGGACCATACAGACCTCTTTAATGGTCTTTTTGTTTTTTTAGCCTCACAGTATGTGGTAATTGTTTACAGGAGCCCTAAGAAACTAATACAGAAGTCAAATAAGATAAGGATCTAGGGGAAAAGATAACTTACAGCTCTATCAAAAGCAGAACAGTCTCATGGAGTGTTAGGGGTGGAATCCAAATGAAAGGGTTCTGAAAAATGAGCAAAATTTATAAGAAGAGGTAGTAAAATAGCTGGAAATTGATCAACAGAGTTTGAATTTAATGGGGTATACTAACGTGTATAGATGCCTGATAGTAAGGACACAGAGTAAAGGTGCAGAAGTTGAGCTTCAGAGAGAATGACAAAAGGAGGACTTTGCAAAGACAGTACGGGGAGGAGTTGAGGTTATACACCCCAATGTAATTAGGAAGAGGGAGAGATAGTGTGCAAATCTGGCTAGATTTGTATGATGGATACATGAAGGTTGTCATATCTAATAGCTTTTATCTTCTTGATTAGGAATGTTACAAGATCACCTGTTGAGTATAGGGGGATGAAGAAAAGCTAGATATTACAGAAAAATGAAGAAGGTATGAATGTAGGTGGGAGGAGAGGAAAAGCAAACTGGTATGATTGCCCAGCAGTAGGCTGTATTGATTTGAGGGTAGTCGTCATGAATTGATAGTGAAACCAACATGCTCAGCTGGGGATCATAACCCAAGGTTTAAAGAGATTTTTGAGAGCCCAATGTCTACTGTATACATGTCTTTATGTTTAGTCAGATACATACTTTACTTCCTTTTTACTGGCGATTACCTTGAGGCATCCTGAGTCTCTAAAGAACACAAGTGAAAGATCTGCAGTCATCAAGGTAAAATGGAAAATAGTGTTTTTGTTCTAGCACCTCTTTTCCCATACATTGTGTTCTCAGTGATCCAGTTTGTACCTATTGCATTAGAGTTAATAGAATAATACCCAATAGTCAGAACTTATATAAAATAACCCAGGGACAAATGAATATTGAGTAAAAAGCTATAACCATAATCTAGAGTACCAGTTGTGTAGTTCTTAGGCTATTCTTACTTTTTGTGGTTTTCGAGGTATTTGATATTTGATCAGCTGATATTTCAGTTCAGTTGGTATTTATAAAAGGATGCTAAAAATCCAAATCCAGAAGCTTTGAAATTCCTGACAATATTTAGAAAGTTAATATCTTGAAAATCTTTTAAAAAGATGCAATTGAAAGTGACTTTATACACTTGATTGAAAAGTATACGATTTCCACAATGTAGTGTAGCCCAACAATAATTTATTTTGAAAGCTGTAATTCACTTTTGACATTATCATTTAAAGCCTGGGATGCTTTCAACTGTAATGATTGGCTCTAAGCTACAATGGGAGATTTCCTGAAAACATTACTTCTTAATAACAGCAGTCAGAAGAGTACAAAGTAAAATGTGTGGAATCATATAGTTTAAATCCAAAGCACCCAATGACATAAATCAGAATAGCAATCTGTCATTAAAAACATTGTAATCCTTGGGCTACAAATGAATAAGGGAGGAAAAAGAATTTAGAATAAAATAACTGTGAGATTTCACTATTTTAAATGGATTCAAGTGACATGTGCCTTAGCTAAACACTGTGGAACAAAAAAAGAAAATGACAGATTTAAATGCTCTCTCTTGAGCCATCGGATAGAACATAATAAGGTTTCTAAGCGGTTTTAACTGAGTCTGGTGTGTAAGTTTGCAATTTAGGATGGGGGTTCATTTAACCTGGGGTTTCACAAAAATAGAGCTCTGGAGAATCTTAATGTTACCTGTTCCTTCACTCACAATATGATCCTCAAACAGCACTAAAGATTATGTGGAAATAAAGAGATTTCAATTTCATTTTCCTAGTCTCAATGTGATTATGTTAGTATAGGATTTTTACTATGGAAGTCTTTCAGGATTGCCTGTGTATTACTGTAGGTGATAGGGAACAGGAACTGAATTCTTAATAAGAGATAAAGCCCCACTTACACCCCATTTCTACTGATAGCAGGTTGAATTTGGAATACGTAGAATTAACACATGCTACTTTGCCTCAAGGACTTCTGTTGAAGTTTTTAGAGGAATTCTGTCAAACAAAACGCTCATTACTTTTGCCTGATTAAAATGGGAAGACAAACTGTGGAAATTAAAATAGCAAGGTGGCGTCACGTAACAATCCCTTATTTGGTCCTTTCTCTCCCAGCCCCCACATCCGGGTCTCTAGAGAGTGACGCTCCACTACTGAGGCCAGGTGCTATGAGTTTCCACTCATCCAAGCTGCACCTGGAGTAGAATATGTGATTCTAGCATTTACCAGGCTGTGTGCTAGACCATAATATCTCAGATTTTAGAGAAAATGAGTAACTGCTGAGGTGAGAATTGAATATTCCATATGAGGATTCAGGAAACCGGAACTTTTTAGGGGGACGTTTGTGAACTGATAGAAAAATTTGAAGTGAATATTGCTAATGACACCTTTTTTCCTGCAGGATGAAGAGGTTAAGACTTAGGGAGAAAATGAAATGATTTCAAGTCACAGTAGGAGGCAGAGAGGAAGAAGAGAATTCCTAGTTCAGTAGAAAGTGTTGGGGGAAGGAGAGCTGGGTAGAGAAAGACAAGGAAGGAAAACTGAGGAAAGAATACTGTTGGAGAAATCTGATTCATGTGTGCACTCTCAACCTCTTGTTTAAATGAACTTCAATGAAAAGATGTAACTACCTGAAAGCAGGAAAGAAAAGTTTGTTAAACTGATTATGGTATAACCTAACGATTCTTTCTTCTGGTAAAATAAATGCCTACTGTGCATTATAAACCACCTCATTTTCGTTATCTAGAAGTTTTTTTTTTTTTTTTTTTAATTCTTAAAGAGTGCACATTTGCTTCCAGATATATCTGTTTAGTAGATCTACAATGAAAGTCTTATTCGATTCATGATGTCAACCATTAGTTTGGGAGGAAAATCTGCTTGGATGATTTAAGACCTTTACTAATGAATCTTTGCACATCTTTAATACTGGAAGGTTGCGTGGCCTTCATTATGAAAGATCTGTAGACCGCAGAGGAGCCGAGAGAGGGAGCCCTGCATGACCATTTCATTGTGAGAGATAAGGACCCAGGCTTGATTGCAGCATGTTACTCTCATTTCCTAATGTTTCCTAACTACCTTCTTTTGGTTTAAGCAGTTTAATGATTTAGAAGACTTTATCATATAACTAATGTCATTTATTGTTTAGTTTCGAAAATGCTTTCCTTCCTCTGATCAGCCTATTCTCTGTAAATGAGGTTTCTTTTACTTGGTGAAAGCATCTTCACACATGTTTCATTTTAGAAAAGTCCATAAAGATTCAGAAAAAAATCCCACTTGGGTGTCTGGTGCTATAGATATTTAAATTACTTAAAAAATAAGATCTTATAGGGCTTTGTTTTCGAATTGGAGTATGTACTCGTTTTGCTTTACCCCTTGGGTAAACTGTAGTATTAAAGTGGCATGTTTTTAAGGAGCACTTAATGTTACCCTGGGCAAAGTAGTTTAAAACATTCATTGTATTAAAATAAACTTAAATGTGTTATGGGAACAGACTAAAAAGCTAGCTTTCGTTTTGAAAACTACATGAGACTTCAAAGAAACTTTAAGGTTAAGGCAAGGCAGATGTTAACTATCCACTGTTTGGGGGAAATCTTGTCCAAAAAAATAAGATAAGCACTGCTACCAAGTCTAGTAATTTGAATTTATGGGACCTTCCAGGTAACTAAATTATGCTCTACTACTCTGAAAGAGTTGTCTTTATTCAGGGACAAACACTTCCCAATTGAAAAAGTTTGCATTTGATTACCCAGGTGAGTAGACTTAGAAAACCAAAAATGTCCTTGCTTTATCTAACATAAATAATCCAGGCAAGCAGTAGATTATCATAACAGAGATGTCTTGAAATAACAGCACTATTCACATTGATTGCTCTGAATCTAATTCCTCAGTATTTGTCTTCTCTGTTCTTATTGCCTGACTCAGACAGACAGTACAGGGAGATATGAAGCAGCAGTTAAGTAGTGTTGACATTTTTAATCCTTCCTAATACATACAATTTTCTAGTGCCTTTTAATTTCACTAAACACAGGTATAGTATGAACAATAAAAATTTTCATTGAAATTTCTCAAAGGAAGTGATAATGGTGTATGAAACATGAAATTTAGAACTTTGCAAAGGCAGTAGGTACTCTTTTTTTGTAGCATCTGCTATTCTGTGTATTAATAAAGAATGGAGAATAACAATAAAAATTTATCAGATGCTTGCAAATATTAAAAAGTAGTTTTTTACAACCATTCACTTTTCTAAATTCTTAGGTAAAGATGAAAGTAGTTCTTTTGTTATTTAAATATATTTAAAGCATGTCAGTCCCTCAGAAAATACTAATTTCCTTTTCTAAATATTAGGACTTTCTTAATCCCATCAAAAGGAAATGCATTTTAAACCTTCTTAAATTTAATAGGGTTATTATTTTGCATTGTAAGCAACTCATGTAAGTAATCTTCAGCCTGACAGGCTGGCACCATTAGAGACTGGTTAAATCAAATATTTCTGTGACCTATAATTTCAAGAGCAGAAGAATTCTAGTTCTGATTTACAAAGCTTTTCTGTATCTTGTCTTCCAGGTAATTTTCAACTCACAAAACCAATGTCGGATCCTGTCAAGTCTTCTCTTTCTTATACTGTCTCTCAGAATTAATATGTGTCCTCTGAACTAGAATCTGCTATTAAAGTGCTTTCTTCTTATTCCAAAAGCATTATGTGGATTTTTCTGCTCTTAACCATTGGCGTTTCGAGGGATGTCTAGTCATATGACATACCCGACATACCCAGTCCTTTCATATCTCCTCCTCTTTTCCTCTGAAGCTGCAAAGGAACGTGAAGTGATACACAGCTTATATCTACTCTCCTTCCCTACCACCTCTCAGCTTCCCAGACCACAGACCTTTGTTCTTCCTCCTAATCCATGAGCACTGGAGTTTATAGCGTTCTTTCTCACACATTTGTCATTCTCTCTCCACTTCCTTTCTCACACATTTGATATTTCCACTTCCTTCCAAACTTCAAAGTTATTCACTTATACCTAGGATAATGCCAGTTAGAGTAATGTTAAGTAAAATTTACAAGTTAAGCATTTATCTGCTTCATCAAAGATTCAAAAATGAGACCATAAACACAGTAAAATAAAATGGTCTCATCTCTAAGCAGAACTAACACATTCAACATACTTTATGAGGAGAAAAATTCATTAAGTTTTACTTAACATTACTCTAACTGGCATTATCCTAGGTATAAGTGAATAACTTTGAAGTTTGGAAGGAAGTGGAAATATCAAATGTGTGAGAAAGGAAGTGGAGAGAGAATGACAAATGTGTGAGAAAGAACGCTATAAACTCCAATGCTCATGGATTAAGGAGGAAGAACAAAGGTCTGTGGTCTGGGAAGCCTGTGCATGATTTCCAATTAAGATGTTTTTACTACACATCCTAAGGAAGCTGTTATCCAAAAGCTGGAAAACCATTAGGAGTTAAACATGCTGTTTTAGGGTTCTGGTCTCTCCTTTTATTCAGTGAGATTTTCTAAGCTTATATTTCTCTTTTACAAAAGTAGCTTTTCTTCTCTTACTGAAATTGCTCCATTGGAAATTACTGGTGTCCTTTGCAAAAAGTGAATGGCTTATCCCTTGGTCATTAGGCTGACTGACATTGACATTGGACATTGTTGCTCACGTTGAAAGTCTCTCCAATTTTCGTTTTTCTGTTCTTAATCCTTCTCTGTTATCATTTTGGTTTTCTTCTGTCTTCTACTACTTAGTGTAGGAATTTCTTGAGGTTTTATTCTTGCCTTAATTTCCTTTCTCTACATTTTTTCCTTGACCGTCTTCTCTTTCATTACTTCAACTTGTCTTTATATATTTCCCTAAATTGATATCATCATTCTTGAAGGCTCTTCTAATTACATTTCTCATGTCTTGAGGACATATTTCTCCACTGATATTGGCATCTTAAGGTCAAAATATTTCCAAATAACTTATTTCCTAGTATCTAATTTTTCAGAACCCGTTCTTATCTACTACCAGGTTAATCCTCGTAATGTAAATTACCTTCTCCAAAACCATTAGTGATTTCTTAAAGACTTCTTGCTTTCTCTTAACATGAAATATACATGCCCTCCTTTATGTTTTGCTTTATTCTATATCCTATCCCCACAGTGTCTTCTCTCTTCAATTGCTTATGAAAATCCTGTATTTTCCAAATTTGGGTAATAATTATTCAGTCCTTAATTTTCTCAGTTTATAGCTTTCCTAAAATGTTTTTTTTTACTACTCTTATAAGAGGTATGATAGCATAATATATGTGGAATCATGATTGTATAAACATTTTTATTTTAAATTAATGTCCCTGAAATTAAGATGCTATCAACAGTCAAAAGCATCTTAGATTTGATAAAATACAATATTTTCTTTGTAGAAAATTATCAAGGCCCCTGAGTATAGGAAGTATTTAATTTTTACCTCCCCTGTTTCCTTTTTAATTAAAAATATATTGAATTATCATATGCCACATTGTCTTTATTTTGACAAACTCAAATGAAACTTTCCAAGCTGTTAGATACTACTCTCACATGATAAATTAGCCAAAAGATGATTTCATTTAGATTCTCCTGTGTTATAGGAATATTACCATTGTCACAGTATTGTCTTCCCATCCATTGGATGTCTTTTTATTTAGGCCATCTTTAATTTCTTCCAGCAATGTTTTGTAGTTTTTAGCATATAGATCTTTCACTTTTATTGTTAGATGTAACACTGTTTAATTACTTTTGATGCTTTAGTAAGTGGAATTATCTCATAATTTCATTTTTGGATTGTTCATTACTAGTGTATAGAAAGACAATTGATTTTTTTTCATTTAAGTTTTTATTGAAGTATAGTTGATTTACAATATTGTGATAATTTCTGCTGTACCACAAAGTGATTCAACAATACATATACACACATTCATTCTTTTTCAGATTCTTTTCCAATATAGAGCATCACAGAATATTGGGTAGAGTGTCCTGTGATATACAGCAGGTCTCATTGGGCAATTTTGTTTTTGTCTTTTGAGGGCAACACCATGGCATATGGAGGTTCCCAGGCTAGGGGTTGAATTGAAGCTACAGCTGCTGGCCTTCACCACAACCACAGCAATGTGGGATTCAAGCTGTGTTCACGACTTACACCACAGCTCAATGGCAATGCTGTATCCTCAACCCACTGAGCAAGACCAGGGATCAAACCCGTGTCCTCATGGATACCATTTGGGTTCATTAACCACTGGGCCACGACAGAAACTCATTAGACAGTTGATTTTTGAATACTGATCTCATATCCTGTAAACTTGCTGAGCTCATTTGTGTGTGTGTGTGTGTATGTAAAATTACACACGCTTTAAATTTTGCTGGATTAGTTTGGATTTTTTATGGACAAGATTATGTCACCTTCAAAAAGAGGTAGTCTCACTTCTTCTATTCAAATCTGAATGTCTTTCACTTCTTTTTCTTGCCTAATTTCCCTCACTAGAAATTCCAGTGTAGTGTTGAATAGAAGTGGTGAAAGTGACCGTACTCATCTTGTTCTTGATCTTAGGGGAAAGCATTTACTTTTTTACCATTAGCATGATGCTAGCTGTTGGTTTTTCATAGATGAGCTTTGTCAGGTTGAGAAAGTTCCTTTATAGTACTAGTCTGTTGAGTGCTTTCATGAAATAGCATTGGATTTTTTCAAGGACTTTTTTTCTGCTTCTATTGAGATGATCATATGGATTGTCTATGATCCCAGTATAGCCAAGAGGATTCTGAAGAAGAACAAGGAAGACTTATTGGAGGACTCCCACAATTCTTAATTTCAAAACTTAATACAAAACTTAATACAAAATATAGAAACCAAGGCAGTGTGGTGTTAGCATATGAATAAATGTATAAACCAATAATATGTAATTGAAAGTTCAGAAATAAATCCTTAATTATATGATCAATTGATTTTTGCCAGGGGGTGCTAAGACCTTTCAATGGAGAAAGAAGAATTGTTTTCAATAAAAGGTTTTGAGAAAACTGAATATTCACTTGCAAAAAAAAAAGTGAGGTGGAATCTTTTCTCACACCATATACAAAATGAACTCAAAATGGATTATGGACCCAAATGTAAGAACTTAAAAACTATAAGGCACTTAGAAGAAATTATAAAAGTAAATCTCTGTGACATTTAATTAGGAAATGGTTTCTTAAATATGACATCCAAAAGTATATACAACGAAAGGGAAAATACAAAATTTGAACTTTATCAATACAAAAAACTTTGGTTTTCAAAGGGCACCATCAAGAAAATCATGAGACAAACCATAGAAGGGAAAAAATACTTTCAGGTTATGTTAATGATAAGTGATTTGTATCCAGAATATGTAAAGAACTCTTATATTTCAACAATGTCAAACAAGAAATTAAAAATGAGGAAAGGATTTGAGTAGATATTTATCCAAGGAAGCTGTACAAATATTCAAAAGGCTATGTGAAAGATGGCTCATCATCGTTAGGTGTTAAGGAAATGCAAACCACAACCATAATGAAATACTACTTTGTACCTGCAGGATGACTAAAATTAAAAAAAAGTTAATAACAACTGTTGACAAAGATGTAGAGAAATTGTAATTCTTATACATTGCTGCTGGAAGGATAAAACATTGCAAACACTTTGAAAAACATTTTGGCAGTTCCTCAAATGGTAAGAGTTACCATATAACACATTAATTCCACAATTAGGTATGTAACCAACAAAAATGAAAATACTTAAATACTTAAAATCATGAATGTTAAATACTTAATCATAAATGATCATAAAAGCGTTATTCATAATAGCCAAAAAGTGGAAATAACTCAAATAGCCATCAACGAATGGACTGATAAACAAAATGTGATATATTTGAACCATGAAATATTATTCAGCTCTAAAAAGATTTATGCCCAGCTACTTCTCACAGTATGGATGAAACTTGCATATGCAGACATGATATCATTTAAACAAAACCCTTTGTCTGATCCTCAATTCTTCCTCTGGGTGCTTCACCCAGTTTTCCATATCCACAGCAAACTACTTCAAAATATTTTTTATGCTCAAAATTTTTGCTTTCTCACTAACCACTCTAATTAGTCTCTTGATCTATTACCACTATATTGAAACTGCTCTTTTTAAAGTCATAATCAACTTTTCACAAAAACAATAACCTTTGTTATTATCTGAACCTCTCAGTAGCTTTTAATACAATTGATCACAGCCTCCTTCTTAGAACACTGTTTTTCAGGGGTTCAGATAACTGTACCAGTCTGTTTTTTCCCTATCTCACTGACTGCTCCTCCTTTATCTCCGTTGCTAGCTCTTTGTTAACTACCCCACCTCCAAGTCTTGTGTGCCAGGATATCATCTTTGTTCTTTTCTTTTTGTCTTCATGATTCCCCTATGTGATCTTAGTCCTATGATTTAATACCATCTGTCTACAATTGGGGGTCTCAGTATGTACCCCAAACAGATAAGCATGAAAAGGCTAAAGTCACCCAAGGGTAATCCTTTGAAAAATATTACAGATGTGAGCCATTAGTTGAAGTGCCTGAAGCAGCTGGGGGATAGGAACTCCTAACTGAACTAATAAAAGGGATTCCAAGGAATCCAACCAATAGCACCTACTATAACCAACCCTATGAAATGGCTCCTAATTTTTGTTTTCAGCTGTATCTTACCAAATATATATCCAGCATCTTACCTAACATATGCACTGGATATCTAATAGAAATCTCAGTTTGGCCAAAATGATATACCCTATTTCGCCTTCATCCCTTCTATCCTCTCCATTTTCCAACCCATTGCTACTGATTTCTGACAGTGGCAGCATCATCTATTTAGCTGTTCAAATCAAAATATTTTGTGTACTGCTCTTTTTCTCAAATACCACAATCCAATCAATTAATAAGCTTTATTTAGTATAATAGACTTACACACGCACACGTATGCACTCAGCGAATGTGACTACTTCTCACTATCTTTGTGACTACAATTCAAACTCTTGGCTGAATCACTGCACCGGCCTATTAAGTAGTCTCTCTTTCTGTATACTTGTCTTTCTTCTGGGGGTAAGCAGTATTCATAGTGATCTTTCTAAAGAATAAAACGGTTTAGCACTTATAACCCAAGTTATCATGCTTATCTTATTATATGTTTAATGACTGTTACTTCTCCCTCCATCCTTCAGTGGTTAGAGCACAAAAACTCTATAAGCAATGATAAAAGGCCAAGAATGATCCTCACAATCTAAGCAAAACAGAGTATTTTTTTTTGTCTTTTTGCCTTTTCTAGGCCCACACTTGGACATATGGAGGTTCTCAAGCTAGGGGTCTAATCGGAGTGGTAGCTGCTGGCCTACGCCACAGCCACAGCAATGTGGGATCTGAGCCATGTCTGCAACCTACACCACAGCTCATGGCAATGCCGGATCCTTAACCCACTGAGCAAGGCCAGGGATCAAACCTACACCTTATGGTTTCTAGTCGGATTTGTTAACCACTGAGCCACAATAGGAACTCCAGAAGACAGTATTTTTATTGCTAGATGAGGATGCCCAGGACCTGATTGTTTAATTAGCATGTCCCAGGTAGCATAGCTATAGGTGGTTAAGTAAGTTTGAACACAACTGGACTGGTTAAAGCTGGCTTTTTATAAACAAACATGCTTAATCTTTCATATATGTGGTAGGACCATTTTTGTAAGTCAAAATCCTATTAAAATTGCATTTATTTTATAATTTGAGGAAGTAGGCATATCTCCATGATATAGTATATAACTAATATTACTAATTTCTTATTAATGACATGTATATCTCTTAGGTTTTGCCTCCTTCAATAATTTTTCTTTGTATAAATACATTTTAAAGTATTTATTACTGAGTAACCACATTTTTTTTCTATGGTTAATTTATATTTTTTTCATGGCTATTGCTGGTATGTAAGAATCATTTTGATTTTTGTAGTTATCTTCATCTAACAAACCTGCTGAGTTCTCCTGTTGTAATATTTGATTATAGATTTAATTCATTCATTGATTGATACAACATATATTTAGTGAATGGATGTCTACAATATTAGATGCTATTATAGAAAATAATATGATTAAGTGAATAAATGAATCATGTAGACGAGTATACATTAGAATGTTTCATGTAATCAGTTTCTGTGCACATAATGGGAACTTATTTTTTCCTTCTAATTCTTATATCGTGTTTCTTTATCTTTCCTTAATTTATTGGATGGAATGTCCATTCAAACATCAAAGTGGACATAGGGGGGATCTTTGCCTTTTCTGTTTGTGAAAGATTGCATCATATTTTTCCACCATTAAATGCAATATTTGCTATGGAATTTTGGTAGATATTATTTACTAGGTTATGTAGTTTCCCTCTTTTTAGTTTGGAATATATGTTGAATGATACAGAGTATTTTTCTGTATTTATTGACATATACACGTGCTTTTTTTTTCTTTGACTTTGTAATATGGTAGATCATACTAGACAAGTATTAGACAAGTTTTCTAATGCAAATCATCTTCTGTTTGCCTGGAATATATATGTGTGCATGTGTGTGTGTGTATATATATATATATATATATATATATATATACACACATATATACACAAACACAAATTTATATATGTACATATTTTTAAAAAATAATATATGTTTATATATACATATTCCTACCATAATGTTGTACATAGGTTTTAAACCCTTGCCAGGTTTATTAGTGTTTAAGATTTTTGAATTTATAATAAATGAGATTAGTGTGTGAGTTTTTTTCTTTTATGGTCATTTCCTGGAATTGCTATACAATTGACCCTTGAACAACACAGTTTTGAACTGTGCAGGTCCACTTATACATGGAATCTTTTTGATAGTAAATAACGATCCATGGTTGGTTGAACCTGAGGATGTGGAACCCAGTATACAGAGGAACTGTTAGATATGGAGAAACTATTTATGGAGGGCTAACTATAAGTTATAAGGAGTTTTTTTTTTTTTTTTTTTTACTGTTTGAAGGGTCTGCAACCCTAACTCTCAAGTTTAAAACTCAATTATCATTGTATATTCTTTCCAAAATCTCCCATTCACCAACTTTATTTCTACCTGTGATACCTGTCCAGGAACATTTTAAAACTTAGAAGCTTCTTTCTCACCACCATTTTAGATTGGATTAATTTTCACATGTGGTTGATTTTTCTTGAGTGCTTCTTAAATGGATCATTGTTTTTTCCTCTTTCAATACAATTAACTTCACTCATGAGTTCCAGTCTTCACTTCAGACTATTGTCAACATTTGGCTCCTGCCAACATAGGATTAGTCTTCTGAAAAACCCCAAACCACCACATCACATATTTACTCTTTATATTCAAGAACTTACTAAATCATATATATTAACATATGTATGATATATTAGTTATATATAGGTTAGAATTTTTTTCTCTGACTTTCTTCAGCAGGTTTCTTGCCTAATCTTGGTTGTTTTAATTGTGGTTGTTATTGCTTCTGTTGCTGTGTACCTGTAATTTATTTCACCAAATCGATTGTAAGCACCTGTAAGGCAGAGATGATATTTATCTTTCTTTGTATTCACTATAACTTCTGGCTGAGTGCTTGACATGTGTTGCTATTCAATAATGTACTGTTTCTTTGATTGATGAATTCACTTGTCTCTGCCTGATTAGCTCAGTTGTTAAGTGCAGGGTGCTAATGAGGGCAGGGTCAGAAGATCAAGCCCTGTATGGCTCAATTAGCTTTGGTTTAGTTCATAACCCCAGTGTGTACTTTATCCTAAACTAGCATTTCCAGAAAGCATGTGTTTTTTACACAGAGTGGGAGCAAAGTAGAGGATGAACTTTAGCCTAGTGTAATGTCATCTTCACTACTAAAGGTAAAACGTTCCTGAAATATAAAGGCTCTACCTAATGATCAGTCTGCAGTACATCTTCATGTACAGAAGCCAGCTCTTAGCTTGTTCCATAGGTCTCATTTTAACGTTCTGAGTATTTTTCTTTTCATTCTTTCATCAAGTCAGAATAGATAAATTACTTAATTTTCTTTAAAAAGTAATCTCAAAACCTTATGAGTGAAACTTATGTGAAGGTTGAGTTCCTGATCATAGAATTTATTTTATTGCCAGCATAGTGCCATCTGTTATTTTAAAACAACCTATTTAATGTTATATTTTCAACTGTTCAAAAGCAATATATCGGCCATTTCTGTGACCTCCAGGAAATATCTGTTATTTTTTATAAAATTTCTAAATTTTTATTTAATAGATATCTATGTACAAATGAATTGGTTTTAATACTGAGCTGGTTTCACATAAATGTATGTACAGTAATAGTTATTCATTTTTATTTTCAGAAACAAATCTACAGAGAGATAATTGTAAGATGAAATGAGAAACAATACAGTTAGGGTCAAATTGTTAAGGAGAAAAATAAATGTATAAGAAATATAGGGAAAAATTAAAAAGTTAAAACTACCTATATGATTTTTTTAATCCTATTTGATAGAAAGATAGTAGAAAGATAATACCTTTTTTTACTAGAAAATAAAATTGATAAAGTACAAAGTATCAGAAAATATTTGAGAAAATCTTTGAGTAAAAATATTTTGTGCTTTCATAGGAAAGTATTATCACTAATAGGAATGAAGTAATTGTACAAATGTAGAGGTCAATTTTTTTTAATTAACAAAACTTTTCCTACAGAATTTTTCAAACAATTTTTAAAAAATAGCTTTTAAGAATCCATAAACATTGTAAAAAATCTAAAATCAGAATGTCACAAAGAAGGCCAAAGAAATGTATCAGTTATATTTTCTGGATTGCTTGACATTGCCTTTATTTTGCCTTTTAAGAACACAGCATAACCATCTCTTGTGGGTAACTAGCACATAGTCTAGTAAATTTTCCCTTTGAAATACCATGTTTTGTTTGTACTCATTTTTCTACCTGGGTGGCTTCCTGGCTTCTAGTTCTATTGTCACCAACTCTTATTTAAGGTTAGGGCTCGCTACCTCATAGCCTAAATTGATCAGAAATTTCTCATAGATGGAGTTCCCATTGTGCTTCAGCGGTTAATGAACCCGACTAGCATCCATGAAGACATGGATTCGATCCCTGGACTTGCTCAGTGGGTTAAGCATCTGGCGTTGCTCTGAACTGTGGTAGAGGTTGCAGATGCGGCGCAGGCCCCAGGTTACTGTAGCTCTTGTGTAGGCTGGTGGCTACAGCTCTGACTGGATCCCTAGCCTGAGAACCTCCGTATGCCATGGGTGTGGCCCTAAAAAAAGACAAAAAGACCAAAATAAAAAAAAGAAATTTCTTATAGGAAGATTAAAGTAGTCATAGGAATTTTTTTGGTTATCCTCAACTGTTTGAAAAGTAGTGTATTGATTAAGAACATAGGCTCTTGCTGGTTTTCAAACCTGGTTCTGTTTCTCACTAGAGGTCTGACTTTGGGGCAAATTACATAACCTCTCTGTGTCACAGTTTCCATCTGTAAAATGGGGCGAATAATTGTACCTACCTCATAGGACAGTTCTGTGCGTTAATACAAGTAAAGGTTTTGGAGATCCCATCTTGGCTCAGTGGTTAACGAATCCGACTAGGAAACCATGAGGTTGTGGGTTTGATCCCTGGCCTTGCTCAGTGGGTTAAGGATCCGGCATTGCCGTGAGCTGTGGTGTAGTTTGCAGACGAGGCTTGGATCCTGCGTTGCTGTGGCTGTGGCGAAGGCCGGCAGCTACAGCTCTTGTTAGACCCCTAGCCTGGGAACCTCCATATGCTGCGGGTGCAGCCCTAGATAAGGCAAAAAGACAAAAAAACAAAAACAAAAACAAACAAACAAAAAAAAAACAAAGGTTTTCAACTGTGCTTGACAAAATAACAGATATTCAGCAAATGTTAACTATTAGTAGCAACATTATTATCCTAGTTGCAGGCCACTGAGATGGTTATTACTCCACCTGATCCTTGGTCCCAGTTGTATTTATCTGTACTCTGGTCCTTTGGATCTATCATAGTTTAGTTGTCCCTGAACTTGTACCACAGTGTGCCCAAGTGCAAAGGAAACCATTGGCTGCACTCTCCTGCAAGTCTCTGGGCTTTGAACAACTGGTGGTATAACCAATATAGCAGTTTAACCATTATCAATATTTATGATACTTTAGATTTTGAAAACCCGAAACCTCAGGGGCCACAACATGTCACAGTCACCAATGTTTCTAGAAAGGAAAGTAAATATTTTTATGGCCACACACATGGCATATGGAAGTTCCTTGGCAAGGGGGTAAATCTGAGCCACAGCAATGCCAGATCCTTTAACCCACTGCACTGGGCCAAGGTTCAAACCTGAGCCTCTACAGTTGGATTCTTAGCCCACTGCATCACAGTAGGAACTCCTAAACACATATTTAGTATATAGAATATTAGTTAAACTTTAGAATTTGGTAGAAAGTGCTTTATGTTGGAGATACAACAGTGAATCAAACAGACAAAAGTCATTACTCTCAGGAAACTTATATTTCAGAGGTAGGAGATGTGCAATGAAAAAAATAAATCATGTAAATAAAATGTATATTATGTTCTAAGGGGATAAGTGTAAAGAGAAAAATTAAGAAAGGAATATAGGGCATGTCCAGAAATCAGGGGTGGGTAGCGTTTGCAAAGGGGGGAAGTTTTCAATCCAAGTTGTAGTTTGAGCAAGGAAATTTTCACTGCAGAGATAAATTTGAGGGAAAGATCTGAAGAAGATAAGAGAGTGAGTCATGCAGATCTTGGGGAAGGAACTTTTCTGATAGAAGGAGCAGCATGTTTTGAGATACTGAGCTTGAATTTTGTCCCTCATCTTTAACGAATAACAAGGAGGCCAGTGTGGCTGAAGCAGAGTGAGCAATTGCTGGTGTAGTAGGATGTAAATTCAGACAGACAATGGAGGCCAGATCATGTAAGTTTTTGGGTTAAATATGCCATTTCTCTTTTTTTTTCTAGTTAATTATTCTATCAGTAATAGACTAATTGACTCTTCACATGTCTATTCCACTTTCATAGTTTACATTTGTTTTTCTTCTTGATTCCACACTGTTCTCTTCCAGGGCAATTTTCTAAGTTCTTAGGGACACTTTTGAGACATGTCAGCTCTAAGTCCCTGCCTTCTGTGGTAGGACTAATGCTTAGACTGAGAAGATACCGTGCTTTTAGTCCACAGTTGCATACTCAGCCATAGTTTATCAGTCATATCAGCTGTGCCAATGTGACTGGGTCTGGCAGAGTAACTTCTAGCATCAGTCACCGGCTGTGCCCAATCCATGCCTTCCTTTCACTCTTGGTCCCTTGATACGGGCCTAAGAGGCTAGCAGAGCCTCCCGTGGCCCATGAGGTGCCTTGATGTGTGTTTACAAAGGCATTTCTTCATAGGCTTATTGATTAGTGAAACGTGTGTGAGAAGGCTGTCTTCCATTGGATATTTATGACTCATGGAAGCCTGAGTGAGCATATGTTGGATTTCAGCTCAAACTTGCTACTTCTGCAAGTGGTGTCTTATGGAGGGCACAATTCACCTAACGTTAAATCATGGTGCTGGCTAAGTTTTCTTCCTCTGGTCCTGGGACTCCTCATGCAAATGAATCCAATCTTTGCACAGTTATATTCCCAGGGGCCTCAAGGAACATCACACCTGGAAACAAGAAGGGCCTATTACACTAAAATCCTTGGGCCATGTTTGTATCATTGGGCTACCTTTGAGAGCCTAAAAGGAAACTTCCAAATAATCTTTTCTTGAACAAAGCAATCTGTGGTTTTTAAACTCTAAATCTCTGAAAGGCTAACATTTTTTGCTATCACCTTAGTGGATGCCTCTGCCTGTCTGTCTGTCTTTCTGTCTATCTGTTTTTTCTTTTTAGGGCCTCACTTGCAGCATATGGAAATTCCCAGACTAGGGGTCGAATCAGAGCTGCAACTGCTGGCCTACACCACAGCTATAGCAATGCCAGATCCAAGCTGACTCTGCGACCTAAACCACAACTCACAGCAACACCAGATCCTTAACCCATTGAACCAGGCCAGGTATCAAATCTGAATCCTCATGAAACTAGTTGGGTTCTTAACCTCTTGAGCCACAACAGGAACTCCATGGACTCCTTATTAAAATGCTAATGCATATTTTCTTCTTTGTCAATCTTAATAGTTTTTCAATTTTGTTCATATTTTCAAAGGACCAGATTTTGGTTTCATTGATATTCTCTATGGTATTTACAATTTGTTTTATTTCTGTCCTTATATTTATTATTTCCATCCTTATATTTATTATTTACTTATTTATCTTCATATTGTGCTTTTCTCTTTTAACATGAAAGCTTAGATTATTGGTTTGAAAACTTCTTTCTAATATGAGCATTTATTGCTATAAATTTCCCTCTAAAACCTGCTTTCGTGGCATCTCACAAATTTTTGTGTGTTGCATTCTCTTTGTTCAGTTCAAAATATTTTCTAATTTCTCTGCAGACCTCTTTTTTGATCCATTGGATTGTTTAGTAGTGCATTGTTTAATTTCCAAGTATTTGGAGGTTTCTCTTTATCTCCTTGTTATTGATCTCTAGTTAAATTTCATTATATTCAGAGAACATACTTTGATTTAATTTCTTTTAAATTAAGTTTTGTTTGGAGTTCTTATCGTGGCTCAGTGGTAATGAACCCAACTAGTATCCATGATCTAGTTCGATTCTGGCCTCACTTAGTGGATTAAGGATCTGGTGTTGCTGTAAGCTGTGTTATAGGCTGCAGACAAGTAATTTTCTTTTTTTCCTTTTTTTTGTGGTATCTTTGTCTGGTTTTTGTATCTACGAGGGTGATGGTTGCCTCATAGAATGAGTTTGGGAGTGTCCCTTCCTCTGCAATTTTTTGGAGTAGTTTCAGAAGGATAGGTGTTAGCTTTTCTCTAAATGTTTGATAGAATTCGCCTGTGAAGCCATCTGGTCCTGGACTTTTGATTGTTTTAAGTTTTTAAATCAGTTTCAGTGTCAGAACTCCTGATTGGTCTGTTCATCTTTTATATTTCATCTTGGTTTAGTCTTGGAAGATTGTACTTTTCTTTCTTCTTCTTTTTTTTTTTTTTGTCTTTTTGCCTTATCTAGGGCTGCACCCACTGCATGTGGAGATTCCCAGGCTAGGGGTCTAATCGGAACTGTAGCCGCTGGCCTATACCAGAGCCAGAGCAACACAGGATCTGAGCCACGTCTGCAACCTACACCACAGCTCACGACAATGCCGGATCCATAACCCACTGAGCAAGGCCAGGGATCGAACCCTCAACCTCATGGCTCCTAGTTGGATTCGTTAACCACTGAGCCACGAAGGGAACTCCAAGATTGTACTTTTCTAAGAATTTGTCCATTTCTTCTAGGTTTTCCACTGTATTGCCATGTAGTTGTATACAGTAGTCTCTTATGATCCTTTGTATTTCTGTGATGTCCATTGTGACTTCTCCTTTTTGATGTCTAATTTTATGATTTTTGTCCTCTTTTTTTCTTGATAACTCTGGCTAAGGGTTTATCAATTTTGTTGATGTTTTCAAAGAACCAGCTTTTAGTTTCATTGATCTTTTCTATGGTTTTCTTTGTTTCTATTTCATTGATTTCTGCTCTGATCTTTATGATTTCTTTTCTTCTACTAATTTTAGGTCATGTCTGTTATTCCCTCTCTATCTGCTTTAGATGCAAAGTTAGGTTGCTTATTGGAGCTTTTTCTTATTTCCTGAGGTAGGCTTGTATTGCTATAAACTTTCCTCTTAGAATTGCTTTTGCTGAATCCCTTAGGTTTGGAGTGCTGTAACTTCGTTGTCATTTGCTTCTAGGTATTTTTTAATTTCTTCTTTGATTTCTTCAGTGATCCCTTGGTTGTTTAGTAGCATGTTGTTTAGTCTCCACGTGTTTGTTTTTTTGCCATTTTTTTCTTGTTTTTGATTTCTAGTCATATATCATTGTGGTCAGAAAAGATGCTTGATATGATTTCAATTTTCTTAAAGTTACTGAGGCTTGATTTGTAGCCCAGGATGTGATCAATCTTAAAGAATGTTCCATGTGCACTTGAGAAGAATGTGTATTCTGTTGCTTTTGGATGGAATGTCCTATAAATACCTATTAAGTCCATGTGGTCTAATGTTTCATTCAAGGTCTGTGTTTCCTTATTGATTTTCTGTCTGGATGATCTAACTATTGCTGTAAGTGGGGTGTTAAAGTCCTCCATTATTATTGTGTTACTGTCAACTTCTCCTTTTAAGATTGTTAGCAGTTGCCTTATATATTGTTGTGATCCTATGGCTTGGATCTGGCTTTGCTGTGGCTGTGACAAAGGTTGGTGGCTACAGCTCCAATTTGACCCCTAGCATGGGACCTTCCATATGCTGTGTGGGTGGCCCTAAAAAGTCAGAAAAAAAAAGATCTGCTTTATCACCCAGGATACTGTCTCTGTTGGTAAATATTCCATATGCAGTTGAAAGAAATGTTCTGCTGTTGCTGGATGGAGTGTTCTATAAATATAATTTAGGTTCAACTTGACTGATGATGTCATTTAGTTATAGTATGTCCTTGGTAATCAGTTACTGACAGAATCTGCAACTTTGTGTAGATTTCTTTTTATTTCTGGTAGTTTATGCTTCATATATTGTGAAGCTGTTTTCACACGCATTCCTTTCAATATTGATGTGTCTTCCTGATGAGCTATTTTTTCATCTGTAAAGTTTATGTTAATCCTTAGTAATTTTCTTTGTTGCAAGGTGAATTTTATCTGATATTAATTTAAACATTCTGCCTTCTTTTGAGTGGGTAAGGCATGCATGTTATGGCTTTCCCCTGCCTTATACTTTTTAACTTACCTTACCTCTATCATTCCATTTGAAATAAGTTTCTTATAGGTAGCATATAACTGGAATGATTTTAAAATGCCATTCTTTCAATAGCTCTCATACATTTACATGCAATCTATGAGCATGTAACATAACTTTATTTATTTGGAATTCTGCCTGTTTATTTTGTTTTATTCCTTTGTTTCCCATTCTTGTCTCCTTTAGGATTATTTTGAACCTTTTTTTTTTACTATTCCATTTAAATGTATCTATTATATTTTAGCTATTTTTTCTTTCATGTCTATTTTTAGTGGATGCCCCAGAGATTAGTAAACATATTTAACTTTTCACCATCTACTTAGAATAAATATTTTACTATTCAAAGTGGAATGTAAAAATCTTACTATAGTACGAAGATCATCTTCACCCGTCTGTTGCAGTTGCTTTTTGTGTCACATCTACATATTAAAAAAAACCTCTTCATACAACGTTATGTTTGTGCTTTCAGTTTTTACTCATATTTGAAAGAATTCAATAGAAGAGTCGCTTTACTCAGATATATATCATTCATTCTTCCTTTTTGATGTTACAAGTTCCTTTCTGCTATCATTTCCCTTAAGCCTGAAATAGATTCTTCAGCAAGTCTTTTTGAGAAGGCAATGTGGTGGTATAGTGTTAATTTTCCTTTACTTCCAATTTATTCCTGAAGGATATTTTTGCTGAATATAGAATTCTGGGTTGGCGGTTTGTCTTTTTAAGAACTTTGTATTGTTTCAGTTCCTTCTGATCCCCACCATTTGTGATGTAAATTCTGAAGCTATTGAATACTCATTCACCTAGAATAATTATGTCACTTTTCTTTGATTTCATTGAAGATTTTTTTCTTTGCCTTCAGTTTTCAGCTGCTTAATTATGTATATATGAACCTGGCTTTTCATCCTCTTAGGGTGCACTAAGATTATAGAGTATATAGTTTTATGTCTTCTCAATTTAGGAAGTTTTCCCTCATGATGTCTTCAAAAAGTTTTCTGCATTATACTTTATCTTGTCTCCTTGCCAGAGTTCAGTGACACAGATAATTTACCTTTTGGTAAGATCCAACAGTCCTGGAAACTCTTCCCTTGTTTGTTTTTCAGATTTAGTACTTCTTTGAAAGTTCAATGATTCTTTCCTCTGTCATATCCATCTGCTATTGAGCCCATCAGATGGGAGTTTTATGTGTTTTTGTATTTTTCAGTTTTAAAATTTCCCTTTGTTTCTTCTATTTAAAACTTTCTATTTGCTTAAAGTGTTCATCCTTACATCTTGGAGTATGATTATAATAGGTGATTTAAAGTGTTCGTTATGTAATTTTCACATCCATTTCATTTGTTGTCTGTTGATTGATTTTTCTCAAGCAAGTGGAATTTTTCCTGCTCTTAATATGCCAAGTCATTTTTTATTGTATCTTGGAAATTTTGAATATTATTACCATATTTCAGGTCTTATTTAAATCCCATGTAAAAGTGTTGGTATTTTTGTGTTGCAGACTATTGACCTAGTTGAGTTTAAACCACAACTTCCACTCAGTCTCTGTGGATGGTATTTCAATATAAGTTCTATTCTTTAAGATTTTTTAGTGTTATTTGGATTTTTATTGGGTGTGTGCCACCCATTGGCCAAATCTTGAGCTTGGACAATGGTTCATATGTTCAGTTTTCAAAGTCTTTGGTGTCCTAAGACTATCAGATTCAGATGTGTAAAGCTCAGGGGTAAGCCACATTCATAAAGACCTTGTTGGATTTCTCTTCCCTTGGATTCCCATTTCCCAAGCTCCACCTCTTTCTTTAGTCTCTTCTGGTTCTCAGGGACCTCTCTTTTTGGTCTTATCACTAGAAAGCTGATACTTCATTTACTTTGCTCTGCACTTTTCATGACTGTGCCCTTTTCTTGCAATGACAAGAAAATGAAGTTTTTCCTACTCACAGTCTTCAGACAGTAGAGGAAAATTATTTTCCATCAGAATTTTAGACTACTGCAGACCACAGAGACATGCACCACTGTCATTGTTGCCACTTCTTAAGTTCCAGAGAATGGAGAAAAGAGGGGAAAATTAAAATTCAAGAAAATTTCTTCACCCTCTCTGTGAACTGAGACTCTATTTCCTCTCTTTACACCAGGAATAGCTTCTTCCCTGTCTTTGACAGTGTCCACTTCATGTTTCAAACTGTGTTAAGTGAACTTAACTGGTAGTTACCATTAGGGGAAAATAAGGCAAGGTACTTTTAACTTGGTATTCTTCCCCAGTGCGCCTGGTACTGTTTATTTTCAGATCCTTAAAATATATGTTCCTTGCACTGTTTAGGTTTTAAAACTGCATTTAGAGAAAGAAGACAGGCAGGAGTGTGTTTATTCCATCTTAATTAGAACTGAAAGTCTCTGTCCTATTTAATTAAATATTGAGGTAAGAATGAAAAAAATAACTTCCAAGAAACGATGCATTGTGGCCATTTTAAATTAACTACAACCTGTTTAGTCAACCAACTTTAGACCATTCCGAATGCTTCAGTTTTAGTGTGTTGGAGGGAAAGAAGTCTATTCACACAGGATACAATTTATGGAGGAAATTCAAATATAGCTATTCCCTATTTATCTGCTATTTCTACTGGTAGAAAGCTCCAGATGGCCTCACTCTAGAGTATGAGAGTGAACTAAGATAAGTAATGTCAGAACCCAAGCACACTCTGCTAGAAATAATCAGAGTTCTTCTCAGATCCTAGCATGGAAAATATATGTCCAAAGCTATAAGCATGAGATTAAGCCATATAATAATTCTTCAAATATGATTCAGCCTCATTTTTCAAGCACCAGAATTCAATCAGCATGTGAAGAAAGATGTTGACATAGACTCCACTCTTGCTGTATATTCCTGCACAATAATGTTTCCATATTTCTCTCTTATTTCAGAGCTTCTAGTTGCTCTCTACATCACTTTGAAGATATCAAAGCCATTTCTTAACTCTCAGTACCAGGTTCATTTTTCTCCCCTCTAGCAATCCTCCTCAGAGGACTTGCATCACTCTTACATTGTGTCTTTTACTCTCTTATATGCTGATTTAGCAACAATCTGATTCTTTAAAGAGATTTTTCTATGAAAATCAGTGTTTGTTTGTTTGTTTATTTATTTATTTTTGTCTTTTTGCCTTTTTCTAGGGCCGCACTCGCAGCATATGGAGGTTCCCAAGCTAGGGGTCCCACAGCAATGCGGGATCTGAGCCACGCCTGCAACCTACACAACAGCTCACGGCAACACTGGATCCTTAACCCAAATGAGAGAGGCCAGGGATCAAACCCACAACCTCAAGGTTCCTAGTCATATTCATTAACCACCGAGCCATGACAGGAACTCCAAAAATCAGTGTTTTTAAACATAGTTTTGCTGTTTGATAGAGTGACCAGAATTCTGCATCACCAAACTTTTCCATATAGTTTTTACCCACTTACATGAATAGCTTCATTTGATTTATTGGCAAGTCTACAAATATCTCTGATGGTTAAACTTCTCACTTCAAAGTACACAAATGCCAGCAGATATGACTTTTTTCTTTTTCCCAAATTCATATCTTAATATTTATTACATGTCTTTGAATTTCTTTCCATTCCCTGGTGAGAGTGCATTGGGAGGAGGGACCTTCACCACCGTCATTATATACTCATTCACTTTTGCTTCCCTTCCTCCAATTTTACCAAAAGAGATAACATGCATTCTTTTCAATGCTACTTCCTCAGTATTAGCCATGAATTCCATTTCCTCTTATCTCATCAAGAACTGTAGTTAATCACTTGCTGCCTTTCTCCTATACTCTTAATGTGTCTCCATCTCTGTATCTCCATTGACTCTACTTGCTCGAATATAGCTCCTGCTTAAAAATATTTCCTTCGGGAGTTCCCGTTGTGGCTCAGTGGTTAATGAATCCGACTAGGAACCATGAGGTTGCGGGTTCGATCCCTGGCCTTGCTCAGTGGGTTAACGATCCGGCGTTGCCGTGAGCTGTGGTGTAGGTTGCAGACGCGGCTCGGATCCCGCGTTGCTGTGGCTGTGGTGAAGGCCGGCAGCTACAGCTCCTGTTAGACCCCTAGCCTGGGAACCTCCACATGTCGCGGGTGCGGCCCCAAATAAGGCAAAAAGACAAAAAAAAATATTTCCTTCAACACAGTTACTGGTATTCTTTTAGTTACTGATGTTTATTTCCATGAAAATGTTGACAGTTGCTATTTTACATTATAGTTTTCTATAAATTTTAAAATCCATTGCCCCCAGGCTTCCTCTACAACCAAGCAATTAGAAATAGCTCTTGGTAAAATTGCTGCTAATCCATAGTCATTTTTTTTCCAGTTTTTATGCTCTAAAGTATTTTGCTTGATTGGTTCCTCCTATTTTGAACTAGTTTCTATGACTTTGTATAATACCATAGTCCCTTGGTTTTTCCCTGGTCTATCTGACTACTGTTAGCATACATTTTGGAGTCTACTTTTTCTGCTTTAATAATAGTTCATTTCAGTCTCATGGCTTCAGGTAATATATATGGATGACTTCCAAATCTGTACTTATAGTCCTTAAGGTGAGAGGAGGAGGGGGAAAATGTGGGACTGAAGGAGAGGTTCAGTTTTCTATTGGACATTACCCTTTAGCTATTCCATAGGCACTTCAAATTCAGTGTGTTCATAACTGAGCTTATGCTCATCCTAATAGTATGTGTTTCCTCATCTACTCATAATCTTAGTGAACCCTCACAACCACACTTTTTCAAAATCTGCTTTCTCTTATACATCCATTGTTAATCTGCAACCACATCCTAACAATTTTTTTAATGATATTTTGACTCTTATTTTCTTAATCCCACAGCTATTTTCTTTGTTTAAGCCTCTGCAATTTCTTTTTTAAACTTCATTAGTCTCCTTATTTGTCTTCCAGGCTTGATCTTCTTCAGTCCACTGGCCAAATTGCATTAGTGATTTTTCTAAATGGAAAATTGGATCATATCATTTCCTTGGTTAAAAGCTTTTGATGATGTTCCCAAATGGTCATAATAAAATTATGATTTCTTAGTGTAATGTACAAGGCCTCCATGTTCTAATGCCTATCGCTTCCTTTAGAAAGCCTCCTCTGATTTGCCTTCATTCTTCCTAACCCCCTTCCTGCCCCTTCTCCCCTAATAGGGACTGGGGGCTTATATTTTTTAATCCTACAGTATAATTCTATGCCATCAAATCATTCATCAGATGGTATTGCCATTAGCTATTTTTCTTTCCATTTGAATAAGGCCTGTGTCTAATTAATCTTTATGTTGCTATGTCCACACCTGGACACTGAGATATTTACTGAATGTATGTATGAAAGAACGATGAAAAATTTTGAAATTCACATTGAAGAATTTAAGTACTTAAGAAGGGAAATGGTTAGAAAATTATTAAAGAAAATTTGGTGATAGATAAGGTGAGGATATATGAAAGTACATAGAGATGAGGAGAAAAGAGATAATTGCAAGATTTTTGTTTCTCCAACTTTTTTCATTTTTTAAATCACTAAATGAATTTTATAACAATTATAGGTGTACAGAAGTCATCACAACCAAATTTTATAGCGTTTCCATCCCAAACCCTCAGTGCTATTCCCCCCAACCCCCAACTTGTCTCATTTGGAAACTGTAAGTTTTCCAAAGTCTCTGAGTCAGTATCTGTTCTGCAAAAAGTTCATTGTGTCCTTTTTTTAGATTCCACACGTAAGCGGTAGCATTTGATGTTGGTGTCTCATTGTCTGACTGGTTTCACTTCGCATGATAATTTCTAGGTCCATTCATGTTGCTATAAATTGCTGTTATTTTGTTCCTTTAATTGCTGAGTAATATTTCATTGTGTACATGCACCACATCTTCCCTATCCACTCCTCTGTCGATGGGCATTTAGGTTGTTTCCATGACTTGGCTATTGTATAGAGTGCTGCAATGAACATTGGAGTGCATGTGTCTTTTTGAATCATGGTTTTCTCTGGATAGATGCCCAGGAGAGGGATTGTTGGATCAAATGGTAATTCTATTTTGAGTTTTCTAAGGAATCTCCATACTGTTTTCCACAGTGGTTGGACGAATTTACATTCCCACCAACAGTGTAATAGGGATCCTTTTTCTCCACACCCTCTCCAGCACTTATTGTTTGTAGACTTTTTGATAATAGCCATTCTGGCTGGCATAAAGTGGTACTTCATCGTGGTTTTGATTTGCATTTCTCTGATAACAAGTGATGTTGAGCATCTTTTCATGTGTTTTTTGGCCATCTGTGTGTCTTCTTTGCAGAATTATCTGTTTAGATCTTCTGCCCATTTTTTGATGGGGTTGTTTGTTTTTTGGTATTGAGCTGTAGGAGGCATTTGCAAATTTTGGAGATTAATCCCTTGTCAGTTAATTCATTTGCAAATATTTTCTCCCATTCTGTGGGTTGTCTTTTTGTTTTGTTTAGGGTTTCCTTGCCGTGCAGAAACTTTGAAGTTTAATTAAGTCCCATTTGTTTATTTTTCTTTTTATTGTCCTTACTCTGACACATGGATCTGTGAAGATGTTGCTATCATTTATGTCAGAGAGTGTTTGGCCTATGTTTTCCTCTAAGAGTTTTCTAGTATCTGGTCTTATATCTAGATCTTTAATCCATTTTGAGTTTATTTTTGTGCATGGTGTTAGGAAGTGTTCTAGTTTCATTTTTTTTACACGTAGTTGTTCAGTTTTCCCAGCACCACTTACTGAAGAGGCTGTCTTTTGTTCAATGTATATTCTTGCCTCCTTTGTCATAGATTAGTTGACTATAGATGCGTGGATTTAATTCTGGGCTTTCTATCCTGTTCCACTGATCTATATTTCTGTCTTTGTGCCAGTACCATATGGTTTTGATGACTGTAGTTTTGTAGTATAGTCTGAAGTCAGGGAGCCTGATTCTTCCAACTCCATTTTTCTTCTTCAGGATGTGTTTGGCTATTCTGGGTTTTTTGTGTTTCCAGACAAACTTTAAACTATTTTGTTCTAGTTCTGTGAAAAAGGTCCTTGGTAATTTGATAGGGATTGCATTGAATGTGTAGATTGCCTTGGGTAGTATAGTCATTTTGATAATATTGACTCTTCCAATGCAAGAGCATGGTATGTCTTTCTACCTGTTCAAGTCATACTTGATTTCTTTCATCAGTGCCTTATAATTTTCAGAGTACAGGTCTTTTGTCTCTTTAGGCAGGTTTATTCCTACGTATTTGATTCTTTTTGATGCGATGGTAAATGGGATTGCTTCCCTAATTTCTCCTTCTGATCTTTCATTGTTAGTATATAGAAATGCAGTTGATTTCTGTGTATTAATTTTGTATCTGCAACTTTGCCAAATTCATTGATGATCTCTAATAGTTTTCTGGTAGAGTCTTTAGGATTCTCTAGGTATAGTATCATGTCATCTGCAAAAAGTGATAGTTTTACTTCTTCCTTTACAATTTGGATTCCTTTTATTCCCTTTTCTTCTCTGATTGCTGTGGCTAGGACTTCCAGAACTATGTTGAATAGTAGTGGCAAGAGTGCACATGCCTGTCTTGTTCCTGATCTCAGTGGGAATTCTTTCAGCTTTTCACTATTGAGAATGATGTGAGCTCTGGGTTTGTCATAGATGGCCTTGATTATGTTGAGGTAGGTTCCCCCTATGCCCACTTTCTGAAGGGTTTTTATTAGAAATGGGTGTTGGATTTTGTCAAAGGCTTTTTTCTGCATCTATGGAGAGTATCATATGGTTTTTATTCTTCAGTTTGTTGACGTGGTGTATCACACTGATTGATTTGCAGATATTGAAGAATCCTTGCATCCCTGGGATAAATCCCACTTGATCATGATGTACAATCCTTTTAATGTATTGTTGGATTCAGTTAGCTAGTATTTTGTTGAGAATTTTTGCATCTATGTTCATCAGTGAGATTGGCCTGTAATTTTCTTTTTTTGTGGTATCTTTGTCTGGTTTTGGTATCAGGGTGATGGTTGCCTCATAGAATGAGTTTGGGAGTGTCCCTTCCTGTGCAATTTTTTGGAATAGTTTCAGAAGGATAGGCATTAGCTCTTCTCTAAATGTTTGATAGAATTCACCTGAGAAACCATCTGGTCCTGGACTTGTTTTTGTTGGAGGTTTTCTAATCACAGTTTAAATTTCAGAACTTGTGATTGGTCTATTCATATTTTCTATTTCATCTTGGTTTAGTCGTGAGAGATTGCACTTTTCTAAGAATGTGTCCATTTCTTCTAGGTTTTCCATTTTATTGCCATATAGTTGCATACAGTAGTCTCTTATGATCATTTGTATTTCTGTGATGTCCATTGCTACTTCTCCTTTTTCATTTCTAATTTTAATGATTTGTGTCCTCTCTCTTTTTTTCTTGATAAGTCTGTATAAGGGTTTATCAATTTCGTTGATCTTTTCAAAGAACCAGCTTTTAGTTTCATTGATCTTTTCTATGGTTTTCTTTGTTTCTATTTCATTGATTTCTGCTCTGATCTTTATGATTTCTTTTCTTCTATTAACTTTAGGCCTTGTCAGTTCTTCCCTCTCTAGCTGCTTTAGATGTAAAGTTAGGTTGTTTTTTTGAGCTTTTTCTTATTTCCTGAGGTAGGCTTGTATTGCTATAAACTTTCCTCTTAGAACTGTTTTTGGTGCATCCCAGAGGTTTTGGGATGTCGTGTCTTTGTTGTTATTTGCTTCTAGCTATTTTTTAATTTCCTCTTTGATTTCTTGAGTGATCCATTGGTTATTTAGTAGCGTGTTTTTTAGTCTCCACGTATTTGTATTTTTGGCCATTTTTTTCTTGTTGTTGATTTCCAGTCGTATAGCATTGTGGTCAGAGAAGATGCTTGAAATGATTTCAATTTTCTTAAAGTTACTGAGGCTTGATTTGTAACCCAGGATGTGATCATTCTTAGAGAATGTTCCATGCACACTAGAGAAGAATGTGTATTCTGTTGCTTTTGGATGGAATGTCCTATAAATACCTATTAAGTCCATCTGTTCTAATGCTTCATTCAGGGCCTGTGTTTCCTTATTGATTTTCTGACTGGATGACCTGCCCATTGCTGTAAGTGGGGTGTTAAAGTCCCCCACTATGATGGTGTTATTGTTGATTTCTCCTTTTCAGGTTGTTAGCAGTTGCCTTATATATTGTGGTGATCCTATGTTGGGTGCGTAGATATTTAAAATTGATATATCTTCTCCTTGGATTGATCTTTTGATCATTATGTAGTGCCCTTCCTTGTCTCTTAAAATGTTCTTCATTTTAAAATCTATTTTGTCTGATAGGAGAATTGCTACTCTGGCTTTCTTTTGATGCCCGTTTGCATGGAATATTTTCTTCCATCCTCTCACTTTCAAATTGTATGTGTCTCTAGGAGTGAAGTGGGTCTCTTGAAGATAGCATAGGTATGGGTCATGTTTTTGTATCCATTCGGCTAGTCTATGTCTTTTGGCTGGGACATTCAGTCCATTAACATTTAAGGTAATTATTGATATAATGTTCTTATTGCCATTGTATTAACTGGGGTTTTTGTTGCTATTTTTTTCTTCCCTCATTCTCTTGTTGTCTCCTCTCACAAGATAGCTATCTTTAATGTTGTATTTGAGTTGATTTTTCTTATTTGTTTGTGTATCAATTATAGGTTTTTGGTTTGTGGTTACCCTGAAGTTTTGATATAGGAGTCTATATACAAGTGAGATTGTTTTAAGTTGTTGGTTTCTTAATTACACGTGCGTCTCCAGTGACCTGCATTTGTGCTCTCTTCTCATGATTTCTGATTTTGGTAACATAATTGTGCATGTATGATTTAGTATTTTACTGTATATATGCCTTTCTTGGTGGGCCTTGTCATTTGTGGTGTTTTTGTTTCTGGTTGTGGCCTTTTCTTTTCTGACTAGAGAAGTTCCTTAGGAATTGTTGTATAGCTGGTTTAGTGTTGCAGATATCTCTTAGCTTTTGCTTATCTGTAAAGGTTTTGATCTCTCCTTCAAATCTGAATGAGAGCCTTGCTGGATAAAGTAATCTTGGTTGGAAGTTCTTCCCTTTCATCACATTTAGTATATCATGACACTCCCTTCTGGCCTGCAGAGTTTCAGCTGAAAAATCTGCTGATAACCTTATTGGGGTTCCCTTGTATGTCATTTGTTTCTTTTCCCTAGCTGCTTTCAAAATTTTCTCTTTGTCTTTAATTTTGGTGATTTTGATTAATATGTGTCTGGGGGTGTTCCTCCTTGGGTTTATTTTATATGGTACTCGTTGCGCTTCCTAGATTTGAGTGAGTGGTTCCTTTCCCATATTAGGAAAGTTTTCAGCTATAATCTCCTCAAATATTTTTTCTGTCCCCTTCTCTCTCTCTTTTCCCTCTGGCACCCCTATAATACGGATGTTGGTGCGTTTAACATTATCCCAGAGTTCTCTGAGACTCTGCTCATTTCCTTTCAATCTTTTATCCCTTTTCTCTTCTGCATTAGTGATTTCCACTAATCTGTCCTCCACCTCACTGATTCGTTCTTCTGCCTCCTGTATTCTACTGTTGGCTGCTTCTAATGGATTTTTTATTTCAGTTGTATTTTGCATCTCTTCTTGTTTAATTTTTACATCTTGTATTTCTTTGCTTAGTGTTTCCTGTAAGTTATCAATCTTTGCCTCCAGTCTATTTCCAATGTCTTGCATCATCTTCAGCATCAACAGCCTAAAGTCTCTTTCTGGGAGGCTGATAATCTCCTCATCACTGAGCTGTTTTTCTGGGTTTTTCTCTTTCTCCCTTATCTGAATTAGAGTTTTCTGTCTTTTCATTTTTATAGGTTTTTGGTGTGGTGACCTTTTGGCAGACAGTAGAATTGTAGCCTTTCTTAGTTCTGGCGTTTGCCTCCCCTGTGGCTAAAGTTGGTATGGAGGGGGCTTTCTTAGGCTTCCTGATGGCATGGAATGATGCCTGCTCACTGGTAGGTGGGGTTGATTCCTCTCCCTCTGATGGGTGGGGCTTTGTCTCTGGATGAGATTAGAGGCTGGCTGTGTGCCTGAGAGGTCTTTAGGCAGCCTGTTTACTGAGGGGTGGGGCTGAGATCCCACCTGGATTGTTGTTTGGCCTCGGGCTTCCCAGAGCTGATAGGATAGACCAGATTTTCCCAGAAATGGCACCCCCCCCAGAGAAATGCAGGCTGCTGAATGTCCCCTAGAGCTTCACCTCCAATGCCCTACCCCCACAACAAGGCACAGTCACCCCTGTTTTCCCAGGAGATCCTCCAAGTATTACAGTCAGGTTCCACCTGGATTCCTCTGGAGACTGCTTTACCCTGGGACCCAGTGCATGTGAAAGTCTGTGTTTGCCTTTCAAGAATGGGGTCTCTGTTTCCCCCAGTCCTGTGGCATTCCTGCACACCAGCCCTGCTGGCCTTCAATGCCAGATGCTCCAGGGACTCTTTCTCCCTGTGCCAGGTCCCCAGGCGTCGGGATTTGACATGAGCTCAGAACTCTCAGTCCTTTAGCCGAGTCTCTGTGATACAGTTACTTTCCAATTTGTGGGGCTTCCCACCTGGGAGGTATGGTGTTGCTTCTATTGCATAATCGCCCCTCCTACCTCTTCATGTGATCTCCTCTTTGTCTTCTTGAGCAGAATATCTTTATGGAAGTTTACAGTCCATTTGGTTGAAGGTTGCTCAGCATTTGGTTGTAGTTTTGCTCTTTTTCGGGAGAGAAGTTGAGCTCCAGATCTTCTATTCTGCCATCTTAATCCAATCCTCGCTCATTTTCAATTTGTATGTGCCCCTAGAAGTGAAGTGGGTCTCTTGAAGACAGCATATACATGGGCCTTGTTTTCATATCCATTCAGCTAGTCTATGTCTTTTGGTTGGGGCATTTAGTCCATTAACCTTTAAGGTAAGTATTGATATGTATGTTATTATTGCCATTTTATTAACTGTTTTGGATTTTTGTTGCTCTTTTTTCTTCCCTTATTCTCTTGTTGTCTCCTCTTGTGGTTTGGTGACTGTCTGTAATGTGTGTGAGTTGATTTTTCTTATTTATTTATGTATAAATTATAGATTTTTCTTTTGCAGTTACCCTGACGTTTTGATATAGGAGTCTATATAAATCAAGTTTGTGATTTCTCCTTCAAATCTGAATGAGAGCCTTGCCTGGTAATGTAAACTTGGTTGGAGGTTTTTTCCTTTCATCACGTTAAGTATATCATGCCAATCTCTCCTGGCCTGCAGAGTTTCAGCTGAAAAATCTGCTGATATCCTTATCAGGTTCCCTTGTATGTCATTTGTTTCTTTTCCCTAGCTGCTTTCAATATTTTCTCTCTAATTTTGGTCATTTTGATTAATATGTGTCTCAGGGCATTCCTCCTTAGGTTTATTTTACTTTATTTTATTTTATTTTATTTTATTTTATTTGCCTTTTGTCATTTTTAGGGCCACACCCACAGCATGTGGAAGTTCCCAGGCTAGTGGTCTTATTGGAGCTGTAGCCACTGGCCTACACCACAGCCACAGCAACGCAGGATCCGAGCCAAATCTGCAACCTACACCACAGCTCCCAGCAACGCCGGATCCTTAACCCACTGAGCAAGGCCAGGGATCAAACCCGCAACCTCATGGTTCCTAGTCGGATTCGTTAACCACTGAGCCACAATGGGAACTCCCAGGTTTATTTTTTTATGGTAGTCATTGCACTTCCTGGATTTGAGTGAGTGGTTCCTTTCCCATGTTGGGGAAGTTTTTGGCTATTATCTCTTCAAATATTTTTTCTATCCCCTTCTCTCTCTCTTCTCCCTCTGGCACCCCTATAATATGGATGTTGGTGCATTTAACGTTATCCTAGAGTTCTCTGAGACTCTCCTCACTTCCTTTCAATCTTTTATCTCTTTTCTCTTCTGCATTAGTGATTTCCACTAATCTGTCCTCCACCTCGCTGCTTCATTCTTCTGCCTCCTGTAGTCTACCATTGGCTGCTTCTAATTAATTTTTTATTTGTTATTGTATTTTGCATCTCTTGCTTAATTTTTATATCTCGTATTTCTTTGCTCAGTGTTTCCTATAAATTATCAATCTTTGCCTACAGGTTATTTCCGTGTGTTGCATCATCTTCAGTATCAACAGTCTAAAAGTCTCTCTCTGGGAGACTAATAGTCTCCTCATCACTCAACTGTTGTTCTGGGTTTTTTTCTTTCTCCCTTATCTGAGTTCTTATTTTCTGTCTTTACATTTTTATAGGTTTGTGGTGTGGTGACCTCTTTGCAGACAATAGAGATGTAGCCTCTCTTACTTCTGGTGTTTGCCTCCCTTGTGGCTGAATTTGGTATGGGGTAGGCTTGCTGTATGATTGCTGATGGGAGGGGCTGGTGCCTGCCCACTGGTAGGTGGGGCTGAATCCTATCCCTCTGGTGGGTGGGGCTTTGTCTTTGGGTGAGATTAGAAACAGCTGTGTGCCTGAGGGTTCTTTAGGCACCCTGTTTACTGATGAGTGGGGCTGTGATCCCACCTGGATTATTGTTTGGCTTGGGGCTTCTCAGCAGTGATGGGAGGGGCCAGATTTTCCCCGAAATGGCTACCTCCAGAGAAATGCAGTCTGATGAATATTCTGGAGAGCTTTGCCTCCAATGCGCTTCCCCCATAACAAGCCACAGTCACCCCTGTTTTCTCAGAGATCCTCCAGGAATTGCAGTTGGGTTCTATCCAGATTCCTATGGAATCTCTGCCATGCCCTTGGACCCAGTGCATATGAAAATCTGTGTGCACCTTTCAAGAATGGGATCTCTGTTTTCCCTAGTCATGTGGGGCTCCTGCACACAAGCCCCACTGGCCTTCAATCCCAAATGCTTCTGGGGCTCTTTCTCCCTGTGCCAGATCCCCAGGCATGGGAATTTGACATGGAGCTCAGAACTCTCAGTCTTGTAGGTGAGTCTCTGTGATACAGTTATTTTCCAGTCTGTGTGGCTTCCCACCCAGGAGGTATGGTGTTGCTTATATAGTGTAATCACCCCTCCTACCTCTTGATGTGGTCTCCTCTTTGTCTTCTGGAGTAGAGTATCTTTTGAATGTTTCCAGTTCTTTTGGTTGAAGCTTGCTCAGCATTTGGTTGTAATTTTTTTCTTTTTACCTCCAGTCTTATTCCATCATCTTAATCCAGTCTCTACAACTCCAAAAGCATTTCTTCAAGTTGGGAATTATAGGATCACAGTGTTCTAGCAGTGTTTCCACATCTTCAATAAGATTTCCTTATGTAATGATTTGCAGAAGGCAGGTCTGCGGTGATTCCCAACCTTACTCTTGAGAGGGCTTCAGCCTGGTTTTCTACTGGTACTGAAGCCTCCAATAGCCTGAGGAGTGGAAGACCTTGTTCAGGGACCAATGGGAGACCACTGGCGAGAAAGATGCTGAAAGCTTGTCAATGGCCATTGCTGATGGGGAGTCTCCACTGGAGTCTGTAAGTGGGAAGAAAAGGCTTCAGGCATTTTTACCTCAAAAATTCCCTAGGTGAAGAGTTTCTGCTGGGGCCCTCTTACAGTGGAGAAAGGAACCAAGACTTTTTTTTTTTTTTGTAACAGGTGTGATGTCAAAAAGATTTAACATAGTAGGTTTGGTGATATGCAAAATAGCTAGTAATTCTTTTTAAACTTAAAATTTTAAAGAAGTAGAATGCATTGTCATTGACCCCAGAAAAGATTACAGAATCAAACTGCCATATTTTCAAAGCAGTATGTATCAAAAATTTATAGATTATATAAACATATAATCTACAATTTATGTAAACATATATTATAAATTCCATATACTTTAAAGTATATAATAATTAACATTGGGATTCAAAGAAGGCCAATAATTTTTAAACTGAATAAATTTTATGTAGTTGAAATTTGTTTAAAACAAGCTTCTTTTTTCTCTGTTTTAATTTTCCCCTACTGGGTCTTCCAGCTAGAAAAGCCAGAAGATCTTAAATTTGCCTGTTTGTCTTATCTGTGGTATAAGCTCTATGTGCTTGCCAAATGCTGCCACAATTGTGTTTTTAAAATTATACACTTTGCTTATGTAGTCCATACCAATAGAAAGCTTAGGGTAATCAAACTCCTTATGAAGTCAAGCTCAGAAAACTAGTATTTATTTTCTTTATACAGCCTAGAAATGCAATATGCTGTTTTGTTGCAGATGTTAATATTTGTAAATTAGGACAATGTGATGTTTATTTTCATTGTCTATTATGCTTCAAACAATTTGAAGTGTTTGAAAAACTATGGGTTTAGCTGTTCTAAATTAAACAAGCATCAATTTTTTTGACCAGTTTTGTGCCAACAGAAAACAATAGGTATTGACTATCATTCTCCAATTCTCACTGGATGGTTTAGAAGCTATTTTTTGATTTTTGTTTTAGTTAGAGATTTTCTAGCATGTGATTGAAAATACAGGTTTAACTTAAGAAAAAGAAGCTTCTTTTATATTTTTATCCTTTAATTTTTTTTGTTCTTTTTTAGGGCCACACCTGCAGCATATGGAGGTTTCCAGGCTAGGGGTCTAGTCAGATCTGTTGCTGCCAGCCTACGCCAGAGCCACAGCAACACCAGATCTGAGCCACATCTGCAATCTACACCATAGCTCACGACAATGCTAGATCGTTAACCCACTGAGTGATGCCAGGGATCGAATCCACAACCTCATGGTTCCTAGTTGGATTCATTAGCCACGACAGGAACTTCAAATCTTCTTTTATATTAACCTATTTTTTTTCTTTTCAACTCTTAAAGTGCTTTTTCTTCTTCTTAATTCATATAAAACTATTAAGATTTTTTAAATGGCCCATATTCCCTTTGCGGGGTGGTTATTTAGTTCAGTAAGCAATAAAAAGCATTAACAGTCTCATATAATCCCCAAAGAGTTTCCTAGTAGGCAATGAACACAACCTTCTTGTTAATGATTTTGACTAACCTGTTTTTATAGTGATGTTGGATTTTGTGGTTACTTTATAAGCAATCCCTATATTACTTTCAAAGGCAAATAAGAATTTGAACTTTGCTTACAACATGATGAATTATTTTCTTCTAAGAGAAGTAATATTCCCCTGAGTTTTTAATATCTCGTTGTTAACTGTAAAGTTTCTGTTGAATTATTCCACAAAAACTTTTCTTTTTGTTCATTTTTAAAAGTTTTGCTGAAGTATGGTTGATTTATAACGTTGTGATGATTTCTGCTGTGCAACAAAGTGATTTGGTTATACACATATCTATTCTTTTTTAGATATTTTCCCATATAGGTTATCATAGAATATTGGGAGGAGTTCCCTGTGCTATACAGTAGGTCTCCATCGACCATCCATTCCATATACAAAAAACTTTTCTTAATACTTTTTGTTTTAAAGCACAGATACAGAAAACACAAATATGTGGCTTAATGGATTCTTTAAGGCTACATTATTTTAACAACTACACATGTCAAAAACTAGAATTTTACCACTCACCTCAGAAGCTCCTCACATGTTAACTCCCAGGCATAATCCCTCCCCTTGACTGTTGTAGTCATTGCATCCTTACAGTTTTATCACTGAAATGTTCATCCTTGATATTATAGTTAAATCTTGCACAATTAAAAAATTAAGTTTTTAATAAAGTCATTTAATCCACATGTTCTTCTCTCATCTTTTTCTTTTCTTTACAATTTATTTGTTGGAAAAGCTGGGGGAGGGGTGACGTTGACTTCAATATAAGTTCTTCTGCTCTGTGTATTCCCTGAAACTTGGCAGTTGTATTCAGAGGCTTGATCTGACTAAGTTCTGCTAGTTTTGTGTTTTGTCTCATCAAGAGGCACTTAATGCTGTTGTTTCCTCTTTTTCTGATGTTAACTGTTGTTGATGCTCAGTGTCAACTGGAGGTTGCAAACAGTGAGATTCTAGTACTGTCATTCCTTTTTCAAATGGTAGGTGTGTAAAATAGATACTTTCCCAGCTCTGTTGTGTTACCTAGAACAGTTCATACAGGAAAGTCAGGATCAATGCTTGATTCTTTTCCTTTAGTTGCCACTTTTAAAAATAATGAGTTGACTTTCAATAAATGACCTATTGATATTTTTCAAATATTATGCACTCATAGATTAAAACATTTTTAATTTAAATTATTCTTTTTGTAACTCAGGTTATTGCATCATTGGACAGTGGGAGCCTCTTGAAGGAGGCACCTGAGTCCTTTGACATGGGCCTAATGGTCTTTGATAATTTCTTCTTTATCCAACATGGCAATGTTTCAAGTTCATCTTCCCCAGACCTGCAATGACTTATTTCTCTAAGAAGTGCTAGTTCCTCTGAGAAGTAAATACTATTTTAGGATCATTATCTAGGCACTAGAGAAACTCAGTGGTTGTTTCTAGGCTTATTCAGTGGAGACACATACACAGTCTATAGTACTGTATATGAATTCATATTGACATCTTCTATTCAAATTTAGGAATATAGATTTTTTTTACTATAACTTCCTTTATATATTATATTCCTACACCAAACTGAGAATCCTCTTTGTCAAAGACCCAAGGTATGATAGAGTTAGAATAACCCACAGTTATTTTTGCCTTTGATATTATACACTGTTTTGGGAACAACCTAACATAATGATCTCTCTTTAGGTATGTGGCCACTGATGAAAGTTCTTGGAAAGAACTGCATTAAATTTGTCCTATGTTTCTTTACCAAATTCTATAATTTTATTCTTTGAGTTATTTTATATTGTAGCTCAAGGCAAATTTTGTTGTCTTCCTAGATATCACCTTTTTCTTTGGTCTTTTCACTCTTTTGTTTCTTCAATGTGTTAACTCCAAGAAATTTTTCTGTAATCCTATAAGAAGCATTTCCTTTGTTATGTCCTTACCTTAGGGTTTGTTCCTCAAATAAATATTGGATTGACACCTGTTATATGCTTTATTGATAAATTAATTAGAGGTGAATTCTGTCACTGGGACCAGTAGGTGTTAAACAAGCAGAAGAATGAGATGATGTGAAATAAAGTTCTTTGTTATAGCACAATCAGTGGCTTCTGTTTAACTTAAGAAAAAGAGATTCCAGAGGTTCCTGTTGTGGCTCAGTGGTTAATGAACCTGACTAGTATCCATGAGGACATGGGTTTGATCCCTGGCCTTGCTCAGTGGGTTAAGGATCTGGTGTTGCTCTGAGCTGTGGTGTAGGTGGCAGACGGGGCTTGGATCCCACATTGCTGTGGCTCTGGTGAAGGCTGGAGGCTATAGCTCCAATTCAACCTCTAGCCTGGTAACCTCCATGCTGTGGGTACAGCCCTAAAAAGACAAAGAAAAAAGAAAAAGAGATCCCTATTCATTGATAAAAATAGAACTGTCTTTGAGGAAAACACTATTGAATACCCTCTTCCCTCTGCAATGCTAGGCTTTCCTAAATCTTTGCATTTCCACATATTTAACATTTTGACATTTGTTATATTACTCACAAAACAAAAAAAATAAGGAAAGTAGCAGGATTTTTATATTTGTTATTACAATTATTCAGAAACATTCCTGTCATGAAAATTCTGCATAACTGTTATGACTAATTGTCTTCTATAGAGACAACGTTTATTTCCATTTTCTTATATGAGGACTGCTTTTCTTCATAAAAATCCAGTTAAGACCACTCTGGCAATTAATTCTGGACTGATTGCTATTCTACAAACTGGATCATCAGTATTTTTTATGTTGAACTTCCTGTTTTGAATTTACAATAACTCTGCATTTGAAACTGTCAGAAGATTTTGCATTTTAGCATAAATATGTCTTGAAGTTCTTTTTTTATATTAACAATGAATTTTATTTCAGTTATAGGTGTACAAAGATCATAAGTCGATACGATAGATTTTGTGTCCCAAACCCAGAGTGCATCCGCCCACCCCCCAGACTGTCTTATTTGAAAAACCAAGGTTTTCCAAAATCTGTGAGTCATTGTCTGTTCTTCAAAGAAGTCCATTTTGTCTCTTTAGTTTCCACATGTAAGCAGTAGCATTGGGTGTTGCTGTCTAATTGTCTGACTGGTTCCACTTCGTATGATAATTTCTAATTCATCCATGTTGCTATAAATGTTATTCTGTTCCTTTTAATGGCTGAGTAATATTCCATTATCTGTATGTACCATATCTTCCCTATCCACTCCTCTGTTGATGGGCATTTAGGTTGTTTCCATGACCTGGCTTCTTCCCTATCTAGCTGCTTTGGATGTAAATTTAGGTTGTTTATTTGAGCTTTTTCTTGTTTCCTGAGCTTGGCTTGTATTACTATATACTTTCCTCTTAGCACTGCTTTTGCTGAATCCCAGAGGTTTTGCAGTGTCGTGTCTTTGTTGTCATTTGCTTATAGGTATTTTTTTTTTTTCCTCTTTGATTTCTTCAGTGATCCATTGGTTGTTTTCTTGTTTTTGTATCCATTCAGCTAGTCTATGTCTTTTGGTTGGGGCATTCAGTCCATTAACATTTAAAGTAATTACTGATATATATGTTCTTATTGCCATTGCATTAACTGTTTGGGGTTTTTGTTGCTTTTTTTTTTAACCCCGAAGTTTGATATAGGAGTCTATATACAAGTGAGATTGTTTTAAGTTGTTGGTTTCTTAATTACATGTGCGTCTCCAGTGACCTGTATTTGTGCTCTCTTCTCATGATTTCTGATTTTGGTAGCGTAGTTGTGCATGGATGATTTAGTATCTTTATTGTATATATGCCTTTACTGGTGAGCCTTGTCATTTGTGGCATTTTTGCTTCTGGTCGTGGCCTTTTCTTTTCTGCCTAGAGAAGTTCCTTTAAGATTTGTTGTAAAGCTGGTTTAGTGTTGCAGAAATCTCTTAGCTTTTGCTTATCTGTAAAGGTTCTGATCTCTCCTTCAAATCTGAATGTAAACCTTGCAGGGTAAAGCAATCTTGGTTGGAAGTTTTTCGCTTTCATCACATTAAGTATATCATGCCACTCCCTTCTGGCCTGTAGAGTTTCAGATGAGAAATCTGCTGATAACCTTATTGGGGTTCCCTTGTATGTCATTTGTTTCATTTCCCTAGCTGCTTTCAGTATTTTCTCTGTCTTTAATTTTGGTCATTTTGATTAATATGTGTCTCAGGGTGTTCCTCCTTGGGTTTATTTTATATGGTACTCATTGCGCTTCCTGGATCTGACTGAGTGGTTCCTTTCCCATATTAGGGAAGTTTTCGGCTATTATCTCCTCCAATATTTCTTCTGTCCCCTTCTCTCTCTCTTCTCCCTCTGGCACCCCTATAATACAGATATTGGTGTGTTTAACAGTATCCCAGAGTTCTCTGAGACTGAGCTCATTTCCTTTCAATCTTTTATCTCTTTTCTCTTCCGCATTAGTGATTCCCACTAATCTGTCCTCCACCTCACTAATTCGTTCTTCTGCCTCCTGTATTCTATTGTTGGCTGCTTCTAATGAATTTTTTATTTCAGTTATTGTATTTTGCATCTCTTCTTATTTAAGTTTTACAGCTTGTATTTCTCTGCTCAGTGTTTCTTGTAAATGATCAGTCTTTGCCTCCAGTCTATTTCCAATGCCTTGCATCATCTTTAGCATCAACAGTCTAAAGTCTCTTTCTGAGAGGCTGGTAATCTCATTACTGAGCTGTGTTTCTGGGCTTTTCTCTTTCTCCCTTTTCTGGGTTAGAGTTTTCTGTCTTTCCATTTTTATAGGTTTTTGGTGTGCTGACCTTTTTGCCAACAATAGAGTGGTAGCCTCTCTTAGTTCTGGCATTTTCCTCCCCTGTGACTAAAGCTGGTATGGGCAGGGCTTGCTGTAGGCTTCCTGATGGGAGGGACTGATGTCTGCCCACTGGTAGGTGGGGTTGATTCCTAGCCCTCTGATGGGTGGGGTTTTGTCTCTGGATGAGATTAGAGGCTGGCTGTATGCCTGAGGGTTCTTTAGGCAGCCTGTTTACTGATGAGTGGGGCTGGATTATTGTTTGGCTTGGGGCTTCTCAGCACTGATGGGAGGGAACAGATTTTCCCAGAAATGGCCCCCTCCAGAGAAATGCAGGCTAATGAATGTTCCTGAGAGCTTCACCTCCAATGTCGTTCCCCCACAACAAGCCACAGTCACCCTATTTTCCCAGGAGATCATCCAAGAATTGCAGTCTGGTTCCACCCGGATTCCTATGGAGACTGCTTTGTCCTGGGACCCGGTGCACGTGAAAGTCTGTGTGTGCCTTTCAAGGATGGGGTCTCTGTTTCCCCCAGTCCTGTGGCGCTCCTGCACACAAGCCCTGCTGGCCTTCAATGCCAGATGCTCCGGGGGCTCTTTCTCCCTTTGCCTGATCCCCAGGCGTGGGGTTTTGACCTGAGGCTCAGAACTCTCAGTCCTGTAGCTAAGTCTCCACAGTTACTTTCCAGTCTATGGGGCTTCCCACCCGGGAGGTATGGTGTTGCTTCTATCACGTAATCGCCCCTCCTACCTCTTGATGTGGTCTCCTCTTTGTCTTCTGGAGTAGAATATCTTTTTTGTAGGTTTACAGTTCATTTGGTTGAAGGCTGCTCAGCATTTGGTTGCAGCTTTGCTGTTTTTTGGGAGAGAAGTTGAGCTCCAGTCCTTCTATTCTGCCATCTTAATCCAATCTCCTTGAAGTTCTTTTTAGAGCCTTGCCTAAATCTTTAACTTAGGCATAAAGAATGACTTTTAATCCTAAAATTAAATATTTTTATTACGTCAAGTAGAGAGAGACTGAATTATACTTGAAATTACTGTAGAAATTCATTTTCAGTAATAAATTTGCCAAGAAAGGCAAGAGTCGTGTGTCAAGGGTCTTTTGAAAAGATGTTTCCAGGAATTTATCTGCTGACTTCCAACAATTAACTTTTTTACAGTGACTTGAGATTCACTGAGAACCAGCATGACTCAGTGCTGTACACTAAGGACAGCACCTTAAGGACTGTGACCTGCTTTTCAAGATCTCAACACTTTTAAAGCAAGTTAAAAAAAAAGACTTTATAAAAAAAGTTTTTAAAAGTTTAAGGCAAGTGTAATATGTTTCTTCTCACTTCAAGGATTTCTGTATTAAAAACTAATCATTCCATAAAATGTAGACTGCTGATGTCAAAACAATATTACCATTTCACTGGACTCTTCCATAATATTAAAACAAGACACGTTATTTCTCTCTTTTTAAAGAAAGCCCTCATAGGTTTATTACTTTTAAAGGAAATACTGATAAATGAATTATAAAAGGAATTTTAAAATAACCACAATGACTTCAAAAATTTTGGTGATGGTTTTGAGATGATTAACATATATTTAAAAAGAGTTATTTGGAGCTATGCCAACAACTACTTTGTGGTGAGTAGACATCATAGACACAAAACTGCAATGTAAGTGGTGATTAATTAGTATGGAAAAGCCCAATTTCTTTCATCTTCTTGGTTTTTGTGATAAAGATTTTCTAGCTATCACAAAGTATAAGGAATTTAGTGGGGACTTATATTAGCTGTGATGCCAGTTATTAGATAGGCCTCTTATTTCATGACATCAATGAGGTCCAGAAAAATGAGGTGACTTCCTGAAGATCACACAGATAGTGAGTGACATCATTAGCAACTCAGATATCTGACTTTCCCTTTCAGTGCTATCTTTCTATGACCTGTCTGCCTCTTAAAGATCTGTCTTCAGACTCAAAACCCTGTAGGTGAGACAGGCTGATGGACACACAGATAGGATTCAAGCCAGGTGTAAGACAGGAAAGACTAGCAAGCCTTCAGGAAATGTAAGAGTACTTGCCCTCCTTGAAAGCATTAAGTTTCAAATATTTAAAGAATTTTGACATTCAAATAAAATATGCCTACAGGCCAGCCAGTTGCCTTTTTGATACTACATTTATTTTTTAGCTATTTAAATCTATTCTATATCTAAAACTGGCTCATGTTGATGTGTGTATAAACAGGAATGCAGTGTCAACCACAGGTTAGAAATTTTATGTCATGGAATAAACTGTAAACAAAAGATTTTATAAAGAGCACTGAGTAGATGTTGTGCCCAGCACTTATAGGATTTCTTTCTTTCTTTGACTGATAGCTTTGGAGGCATGTTAGGAAGTCTGTTTAATCCACCCAGTCAGTCAGGAGCCTCAAGAGTTGATCGCTTTGCTCTAGGACTGTGGGGCCTCACTGAGACAGAAACATTCCTGGTTTCAGCGTTACAAAAAACAAAGAATGAATGTTGAGAACCTGCCTACGGAATGTAAATGGTGGCTCCAAATATATTTTGCTAGCTACTTATGTAGATTGAATTTCCTGTTCAAATACAAAGACTTTAAAAGTCAAGAGTCCAATCATCTAAACCAAGCCTCAATATATTTAATCCTCATGTCAAAACTTTAGGGAGTTCTCATCATGGCACAGCAGAAATGAATCCAACTAGGAACCTTGAGATTGCAGGTTCAGTCCCTGACCTCACTCAGAAGGTTGAGGATCCGGCGTTGCTGTGGTTGTGGCACAGGCTGGTGGCTACAGCTCTGATCAGACCCCTAGCCTGGGAACCTCCATAAGCTGTAGGTGGGCCCTAAAATGACAAAAAGACAGAAAAAAACCCTTTAGAATCTCTTTAAATTTATTTTCACTATGACACATATCCTTATTATATAATATGACCTTTGTGTTTAGGTAAATTCAAAACAGTGCTCTTATTCCAGAAAAAGCAAGAAGGGGGAGAGAGGCACAGTAAATGTTTATTGAGTTTATTGATAATTATTATTTATGTACAAGACTTTGGAGATGCAAAGCAGTATGTTAAAGGAGTTAAGGATTGTACTCTTTGTTGGGGAGATCACATGAACTCACAGAAGTAGACGCTTGTGAATCAGAAGTGTCAAATGTGTGCCATAGTGTTATGGTTAAAAACACAACTGAAAGAATATTTCATCCTGGCAAAAGATAGGAAAGTTTTAAATAGCAGGAAAAATTGGAGGGTAAAGAGAAAAAGTTACCTTCAAAGGCATAACCATGGGAAGCCATTTGGAGTGTCAGGGATATGGGAAAACATCTCCTTATCCAGAATGTAATGAACCACTAAGGGCATTGTGTAAGAACAGCAAACAAGGTTTTGTGTATCTGCAATTTTCCTGGAAAACTTCCAAGAATTCTTTTACTTGAAATAACAAAGTGTTAAAGCCATCCTCATCTTATTGATTCAGGAAAGTGAGGCTCAAGAGAAGTGTAAAAGATTTGTCTTAAAATTTTTCAGTCTAATGAAATATTCTTTGCATGGAAATGGAACTGCCTTTCTTTGTGTAACATAAGGCTGGAAATGTAGGCCCCCCCTTTTCTTTTTCTTTCTTTTTTTTTTTAATGGCCATGCCCATGACATGTGGACATTCCCAGTTCACAAGCCAGGAATTGAGTCAGAGCCTAAACTGCAACCTGCACAGTGGCTGAGGCAACGCTGGATCCATTAACCTACTGCTCAGGGCCAGGGATCAAACCCATGCCTCCACAGCAACCCAAGCCATTGCATTCAGATTCTTAACTCATTGCACCACAGTGAGAACTTATAGAAACCTTTGTTTTGATTGTTTCCTAGTTGCCCTGTTGGTGTGAGAGATTTCTACCCTAATGTTATGGGGATGGCCAAGCATACCAGAGAGATGAAATTGACAGCAGTTTATTAATCACATAAACTCTCAGCCTAAGGAAGAACGACATCCCACACCATGCATGGCTTCATAGGGGTCACACTCAGGAAATGAGTGAAAAAAACAAGCAGGGCCTGCAGGAAACAGGCTCTGTAGTAGGAAGAAGATGATGTGTTCTCTGGTTCCTGTGAGGAGCTGTGATTGGCTACTTTGAATAATTCCAAGGGCTGGCAGGGAACTTAAACCTACTATTCAGGGATAAGCAGGAACTGTATTCAGCCCATTTGACAAGGAATGGTCTTTGGCTAGGGGATGTTACACGTAAAGCAGAGTGGGGAGAGGAATTTGAGTTTAGGCCATTTTGAGACATTCCTGATTTCAGATGTCAAGGTAGCACTTTGATTTCAGTCACTCCCTTAGGAAACTCTAGGCTATTTCACCTTTCTAACTTCCTGAAAAAAAGTTGTTTTTTTGTTTGTTTGTTTGTTTTTGTGAAAGTGGGAACTCCTGACTATTCCTATGTATGCTAGACTCTTTTCATATTTCTGACCTTTACTTTCATCTTAGAAGTTTCTACCACTAAATAACATAGTCTGGAAGAAGTGATAAGTTAATAAAAATACAATTATAATACTTGATAATACCTATGAGACAAAAGAGCACAGGTGTTTGAGGTCTTAAGTGAGACCGAACTGAGATTGAACTTGAATAAACACAAAAGGAGGCCACCATTGTTTTGTTTTCAATCCTGATAAAGGAAACGCCAAACTTCTCTTAACTATGTGTTGCTGTTTTCTATACTTCTTAAAGATGGGACATATCAACAGAGATATATCTTATATTGTTTGTGTTTGAATTTAAGATGGAGGATAAATTGTAAAATTTAATAATTTTTTAACTTTTTTGAGTTTTGTCTACATAGTAAATGTCAGAAATGAAAATTTAAATAAATAATGAGATGTATGTCTAACTCTGTAGACACTGTTCACTACCTATTTTATTTATGACTGTCAGATTTGTTGGTCATTTGTTGGTCATTTAAGTGGCTTGCTAAGTGCCTCCCTCCATCCCAGAGAGTTAAAAATATTTTCCCCATCTGTCTCTGGGCTTTCCAGAGGTCTGTGTTTACAAATAGATTGTAGATTCTGAGATCCTGTTCAGTATAATTCCAATTCCTTTATGGCCTTTTTATACCCTTTAGCGATTCAGACTAGTACAGAACCATAACCAAAAGGTGGGTTTATGTTCTCATATGTATCCCTGGTTTCCCCTGTTTGAAAATTTAAGCAGGAAATTTATAGGATTTAAGTCAAAGTGCCCTATTGGGAGTCTTAACAGTCTTCATAGCGTGATAGAAACATATTGAGGCTGTGTTCCTTATGTTTGAAGGTGATCTTGGGATTTTACTGTTTTGTAAATTAAAGAAAGGGATTGATATCATAAATTTATCCTGGAATTCAGTAAATGTGAGAATGATTACTACAAAGCATGCAACCAAAATAAAAGAGGGTTTTAGATTAATCTGAGGTATAGACTGTCAGTTTTTTCCCAAGTTAAAAATACATAAAATAGGTTGGTACCAACTTCATTAACATTTTTGGGGGATATATCATGTTCCTAGCTGGATATTAATCCATTTATTTTGCAAGGTTTAAGTATGACACTTATGAATGGAATATATATATGTAAAATATTTTAAAACACCAAGTGATATAAAGAAGAGAAAGCTTTGGTTTATTTTCCTGTGCTTGAGATCCATTTTTCTTTTGACTGAGATTTTGTTGTCATCGCCTTTAGGTAAGAAGAAAGTTGTGCAGGTAAACCAAAGAGAGGATGGTTAGGTGGGTGTAGATTTTGAAGTCATGGAAATGATCCTATTCAAAGAATAGGTATATTCCTTGCAAAGAATGGTATATTCCTGATTTTTTTCTTTCATATTATTTATATATCATGAGTCAAAATCTGAGGTGAGATTTTACCTCTCTCATTCTGTGTGCTTTTCTTTCCCTTCCTGATCACACCCTCTCTTTCTGTCTCCTTTTTCATCATGGATGTAATGACTGTGAATGGATGAGAACAATTTTTGTGATTATCAGACTAAACTTCTTAAAACTTTAGTTATTCGCTTTTGTCTTTTACACATAAAATGACTATTAATGCCTTAATTTATTTACAGATGTCTGTTTTCATCAAAGTGCCTTACATATAAATTTTTTCCACTATTCATTTTTTGTATATTCTTCTTTTGAAACCAAAATTAAATGGTAGCTCTTTCCTTCAGGGTTAACTTTGGGGCTATGTGATTTTTGTCTCCACAATTATTCTTTTATGCCCTCTAATGGCAGCCTGAGGGAACTCCTATTGGACACAATTTCAAGAAAATAAACTTACAAAAATAAACAAAAGATCTCTCAAAGATTTTAATATAAATAACTTTCAAACATCAGGCATTCTTACTGTGGGAAAAAGACCATATGTTCATTTACTAAACTTTGGAAAATAGATCTTTAGGTTGGTTAGCCATAGTTTTTAAGGAATTTCTTTATTTGAATGATTATTTTCAAAATTCTATTTCCAGTTGCAATTAAAATTCTAATGTGACTCTGTTAGGCTGATGGCTATTTTTCCAAAGGGTTTATTTGCTTTGGAATTACTAAATATATAGGTATTCATATTCATACAAGGATAGCAACACCACCTTTATGGATTGGATTTGTATTATTGAATGAATGGGGATGAGGTATGGGAAAACTTAAACTTATTTCTTTGGAGGTTTATAGAACTTCTTTCAATGGTGTTACAGAATAAATCTGGACCATGGTGCTAAAACACCATCTCTGTCATAGCCCTATACATTCAGAGAACAGCTGATGAAGGTGGCCTGAGTCTCAAACATCATGGGTGGAGCCCACACAAGATTCACTTTTAAGGTTAAAACTTTAAGGAAAATTGTTTTCTCATCTTAAAAATGTGTTTATGTCAGCTTTGCATTACAAGCAGATCTTTTTTTTAAAAAATTTCTCTTTCACTCTTCATTTCTTGCTGTTCTCCTCATCTTGCTTTTTTCCCTGCTCAAGATTATTGCCTTAGATCCTGCTGGAGTTGTTCTGCTTCGGTAACATTTTAGAAATGTAGCTTTTGTTCTTTATGATCACAGGAAACAGAATGGAAACATCTATCAACTGGTTGGAAAATAACTTTTCCCCTCTGCATATCTTGCTTTTTGAGCCGTTGTAAGTTGCCCCCCAAAGAATTTCACTGTATACCCAAAATGCTTTTAGAAGTTTTTCTTGCCTATAGTTTTAACTTGGAATAATATGTATAAGGATTGATAAAGCTAGATAACTCTAAGTAATACTCTGACAGATTCATAAATTGTATGTCCTTGTAAAATTTAATCTCGTGTGATATGATATTATACCAAATATTGGAGTATTCTCCAGAACTATGTGTAGATATAAAATAGTATGAACACACAAAAGTTCTTTGAGTTCTTTAATTATAAAAACTTCTGTTCATTGAACACCTGCAATGTGCCAGGCTCTATAGCGCTCACCTCTAATCTTCATCTCAATTCTACAAACAGAAGTCACTGTTCTCCTTTGACTCATGAGAAAACTGAGGCTCAAAGAGCTGGAATAACTTGCTCAAGGTCATGGTGATATCAAGAGGCAGATCTGGGTTTCTGACTTCACTGAGATCTTTGTGAAAGGTCGTAGAACGGGCTGGGATAGAGATTTGAGTTTGATGTTTCATTTTCCCCCTACTGTGCTTCATGACTTTTGAATGATCTTCATCTTCAGCTTTAAATGTGTGCTTGTATTTGGGATAATTGTCAAGGGTTGCAAAAGTTTAAGGAGTCAGCACTTTGCTGTTAAACCAGGGCTCAGATTTGGGCTAGGCTACTTCCTAAGTGTGAAACATCCAATGAATTAAGTAATTTCTTTCCCGTGATTGAAAAAGACAATAGCAAAACTAAACTATAGATACAGTGTCAGGCAAGATTTCAATGGGAGCTTTGTGAGAATTAAATAAGATACACTGCCTAGCTCATAAAAATTCTTCATAAATAGATATTATTTTTGTTGATTTTTTGATTTCTGTTGTCTAACTTTAAGGATTAATGATTTAGCTATAAAAACAGGGAATGAAAAGTGCATCCTGTATTTGAATATGATTATCTAGATATGTCTTTGTAGCTGTAATATTGCCATACAGAAACATTTTAGTCTGTTTCACCATTGAATACATGAAAACACAAAAATATTTGGCTTTATGTTAAGAAATGAAACTCAAGGTTCTTGTTTTGATTCATGACATGTAATGGCTATTATTTTCAAAGTGTAAAATTCCAATAAGCTACTGTTCATCTAACAATATTTTTTTAAATTGAAATATAGTTGATTTACAATGTTGTGTTAATTTCTCCTGTACAGCCAACACACACACACACAAACATATATATATATACATATATATACACACTTTTTAAAAATATTCTTTTCCATTATAGTTTATCATAGAGCATGTAATAAGGTGTTTATCCCCTCCATTGTATAATAGCTCACATCTGTTAACCCCAACATCCCACTCCACACCTCCTCCAATCCCCTCTTCCTTGGCAATTAGCAATTTGTTCTCCTTCTCCATGAGTCTGTTTCTGTTTTGTAGATAGGTTCATTTGTGTCACATTTTAGATTGCACATATAGGTGATATGATGTGGTATTTGTCTTTCTCTTCCCAACTTACTTCACTTAGTATGAGAATCTCTAGTTGCATCCATATTGCTGCAAATGGCATTATTATTATTTTTTTATGGTTGAGCGGTATTGCTGTGTGTGTGTGTGTGTGTGTGTGATAATCTTCTTTATCCATTCATCTGTCTATTGACATTTAGGCTGTTTCTAAGTCCTGGCTATTGTAAATAGTGCTGCTGTGAACATAAGGGTGCATGTATCTTTTTGAATTATTGTTTTGTCTGGAAATACGCACAGGAGTGGGATTTCTGGATCATATGGTAGTTCTATATTTAGTTTTCTGAGGAACCCCCATACTGTTCTGCATAGTAGCTGAACTGACATTCCCACTAACAGTGTAGACAGTTTCCTTTTCTACATGCTCTCTCCAACATTTGTTATTTGTATACTTTTGATGATGGCTATTTTAACTGTGTGAAGTAGTACCTCACTATAGTTTTGAGTTACATTTCTATAATAATTAGCGATGATGAATTATTTTTTTTTTGCCTTTTGTTATTTTAGGGCCACACCCGTGGCATGTGGAGGTTCCCAGGGGTCTAATCGGAGCCATAGCCCCCAGCCTATGCCACAGCCACAGCACCGCAGGATCCGAGCTGCGTCTGTGACCTACACCACAGCTCAGGGCAACGCCGGATCAATTACCCACTGAGCAAGGCCAGGGACCGAACCGGCAACCTCATGGTTCCTAGTTGGATTCATTAACTGCTGTGCCACGACAATGATGAACCTTTTTTATGTGCCTGTTGTGCATTGTATTTCTTCTTTGGAGAAAAGTCTGTGTAGGTCTTCTCCCCATTTTTGATTGGGCTATTTGTTTTTTTGTCATCATCACCTAAAAATAATTCTTTAATGTGACTGAATTTCTGAGCTGAAAATTTAGTTTCTTCACCTACAACTCTAAGCTTTTGGACTTGGAGGAGAGATGGAAATGCTTTCTGAAACTGGGGAGAGAAACCCTGACTGAACTGGTGAGGGAAAACCTGACTCTCTGCTGAGTGCACTTTAAATGATCATTTTATTAGAAACAACAATGTCTGTTGGGTAGGTATGATTTTTTCATCACACCATTTTACAAATCCAAGTCTGAGACTTAGGAGTAGTTAAATAACTTGTCTGTCACAGAGCTAATAAAAGGCATAGCTAGATAGCCACCACCAGAGCCAGGTGTATATGGCCTCCCCATGTCCTTCTTACTGCTTCACCAAGTCTTTTTCCATTTTAAAAGTAACCACTCACAAGAACTAGCATGACATAGAAGGGATACAGAATACTGCTTCAACAAGACTCATTGAAATGAACAAAGGAAGAAAACCAAAAATTAATCCTGGGAACACAGATAACTTCCTTTACACATACTTGCTTCCTGAAGAATCATTCTTTTGAGAGAATTGTGTTATTAAATTAATCATTGAGTGATAGAGAATGAACAAATTACATTGTTAATTTTTTTTTTTTTTTTGCTGGATCCTGAGGGTACCCAGAATGATAATGCTATTATTTTAAGTAGGCTTGCATGTTGCTTATGGTAGGTTATATATTCCTCCTCTCCTAATTTGAATAAATGACATTTTCCTTTATTTTATGTCTGCAAAGAGGAGTAATGGATAGCTTACTGCCCTCCCTTCTAAGGGACACAGCTGTCTTATTCCTCCTGGAGGAACTGGCCGACTTCAATAGGTGATATAAGAATAAAAGAATGTAGCTGTTCATATTCCTCAAGGGCAGAGAAGTATATGTCTTCTTTATCCTCTAGCCATGCAGACCTCTACACATTTTTCATAATGCATCTGGTTTCTCTATTTGACACATGCTCTTATCTCCAAATACCTTGTAGCACTTCTCCATTGGGGCTGAAGTTTGCTGCCTCAGCAAGTTAACTGTAAGACTTAAAACTTTTATGTTTTAGTGCGAGGCCACCTGGGTCTTTCTCCTAAGTGATGAATAAGATAAAACATGGCATTATGTTAATTTTGGGTACTCTCTAGTGGTTTTTCGATTAGAATAGAAAATAAAAGTCTTTTTAAAAAGCCCAGATCTTATAACATAATATTTACTTTTCCACTCAAAACTTAAAAATGAGTACACACATTTTACCCTAGGTTTTAGAAACACTGTTACTAGCTTGGGTGAGGGGGCTTAATTAATCCTTGGTGGGGGAGAAAGAACAATGAATGTAGAGTTAGAAGTGCCACTCTCCAGTCCTGGTCCTGACATTTGATAGCTTTGGGAAGTTATTTGTCCCTCCAAGTCTTAGATTCTTCATGTATGAAATAGCACAAATAATGCTTATTTTCTCACCTCACATATTCTTATGATGGTCACATGATGTAGTGTTTGAAAATAGTTTATAAAATCACAATTCTACAAAAGTATAAAGTGTTTCCATTTCTTTATGATAACTACGTACATCTGATTTTAGAAATTCTAATAGCTTCATCATTCCTGGTTAACAAGAAGAGTTTGCAAATGTACACCAAACCCCAATTAAGTGAGCAGCATGGTGCTTGCTGAATGCCTAGGAGAGTTTCCCAATTTCCATGTTCTGAATAACTTATATTTTGATCTATCCTTCTGGCAGATCCTAGTGTAGCCAGAAACCTGGCCCTGACAACCACATTCACTTACTCAAGAATGCTGTGCAAATTCTGCTATTTTCTGTATATACTATGATTGTGAGAAAGTTGGGAGGCCCCATCAGGATGATTAAAAACCAAAGCACATCCATCCTCTGTTTCTTTGAAGGTTATAAGAGGGCAGAACAGCATACTAGATAGTTCAGATGACTTAAGAACAATTACAAAGCAGAGTGTTGAGTTTTAAAAGCTAAAGTACTGTTTGGATACCACTCTAATGGGAAAGATTTGAATTAGTGGAATCAAATGGATTTAGAGATCTGGCTTTAAAGCAGGCTGTGGATATGAATTTCATAGAGAAGGAGATGGCTTATGGCCAGAATTGGGGTAAGGTTAAGAAAAGAAAAAGAAGGCAAGGAGAAAATGTTTCTCATTACATTGCTGTTTTGAATGGGCCATGTTAGGCTGCCAAGAAAGAGAAGGTTAAAGTTTGCACTGTGATCATTTGAATGAAAGCTGTGACTGTGATACTGAAGAATCTGGATTCATCAGCTGTAGTAACTTCAGTTGCTGCCATAGCAAACTTAGTGACTTAAAACAATTCACATTTATTACCTTACAGTTTCGGAAATCTGAGGTTTAAAATGGGTTGCGTGGACTGCATTCCTTCTGGAGGCTCCTTGGGAGAATCCATTTCTTTGCCTTTTAAAGCTTCTAGATGCCACTTGCCTTCTTTGACTCATGATCCCTTTTGTACATCATTCAGGCCTCTGCTTCTGTAATCACGTTGCCTTCTCCCTTGCTCTGACTGTCCTGTGTGAATACCATGGGTCCACGCAAATACTCCAGTACAATTTCCCAGTCCCCCAGTCCATAACTTAATCACATTGGGAAGTTCCTTTTACAATTTAAAATAACATATTTGTAGGTTCCAGGGAATAGGATGTGGACATCTTTGGGGGAGGGCATTACTTATTTTATGGCACCAGCATAGTTAATATATGGTTAAAGGTATTAAATAGGAGATGATTTTGTTTCTCATTTGTGATATTTTATTTCTTTATTGTTGTCTGTATGTTGTGTGTAATTACGTGTGTATGCCCAAGTCCAAGCAATGTTGTCTTCAAAAAAGTATTTTATATCTGAACAGATATGCTATGAACTATGTGAATACTTGAATTGTGTGAATGGATTGTATCTATTTTATACTCTGCTGTTGCCTACTGAAATGTCAGGCACATAGGAGATTCACAGTAATTCTATGAAGTAATAGCGGGCAAGTAATTATCTTCTCTATGGCAAGAAAAATGGTATTTATCTCTCAGCTAGAATAAGGCCATTCTATCATATGGATGATTTAGATGAATTATTTCAGGGAATAAAAACCTGTGTAGATGGCAAAGTTGGTGGATAAATGACCATGACAGATGGAGTTCACCATCATGCCCTCTGCCTCATACTTTATCACACTGTGATGTTATCATTAATTTACTTGACAGTTTTGCCCATCGAAACTGCAGGCAACTTAAATTGGCACTTCTTATTCCTCCTTCTCCCCCGCCCTTCATCCTCCATTTTCCATCTCTGATGCCTCCTCCATTTTCCATCTCCTCCATTTTCCATCTCTGATATAATTCCTAGTCCATAGATCATCTATATGTAGATTCCTATAGATTATCAACCAATTATAAAAAATAGTGGTTGAAAAAAAAACATTTTTATTAACCAAAACATCTCATAAACTTTTATCTAAAAATTTTATATATTATAAAAGATGAAGAAATTTCTAGTTAAGTTTCAGTAAAATTAAGATTTTAGTCCTAAATAAATCAGTATACAAATTTAAGGCATTTACAAGTAAATTTTCAGTGCACTTATTTTTGTAATTTGGCAAAGTAATTGAAAAGTTTATATGAGAGAATAAAGGTATGAAAGAACCAATTCTGCTTATGAAGATGAAGAAGGATACTCATTATCAGATATTAATAAGTAGTATAATGATATTAAAAACAACATTGTTCTGGTACAACAGGTAACAATGGGACAGAAAGAAGACTCGTAAAACAAATGTGTATGAGTGAATGTGTGTGATGTCATAGAGAGCATTTCAAGGTGGTATAGAAAGGCTAAATCATTCAGAAAATAGTTTTGTGACAGCTGGCTAATCATATAGGACAAAAATTAGATCCCTACCTGCCACCATAACAAAAAATACAGTTTATCATATTTTGGAAATTAAAGCACAGGAACTATTGAATAATTAAATTAGTCTTGTAGTGGGAAAAGTATTTATAAACAGGCTATCTTTATAGAAAATTACATCATAAAAGAGTAATAGATTTGATTGTGGCATAGGACAGAACAAACAATAATTTGGGAATATGTTTGGTTCAGGCAGCCTAGAATTTCTAGATCATCAAAAAGAACCATATAAATGTCAATCCAATTTAATCTGCTCTCCTTTTTTCTTTAGAGAGGTTGAATATTGAGAGAGAGAGAATGAGCAGAAGAGTGAGGTGCTGAGAGGTAGGCAGCATGCGCTTGGATAGGAGGGGAGGAAAGAAGGGAGGAAAGAGAAGGAAGAGAGAAGAGTGGGTGAGAGAAGGAGGGGAAGAGGAAAGGAAAGCTCAAGTTTAAAGATCTTGGCTGTGTAGAAGTACGCTATGGAAGGTTTCTAGGGAATTTCACCTAGGCAACTGGTGAGTTTAAATTATATTTATTGGGCAAACCCCCCTAAATCTTAGATATGACATATGGGGGTGACAATCCATCCAGGGCTACATGCTTTAGTGCAGGGGTTCAGGTACCTCAAGCTATGCTTTATCTCAGGGTGTAAGGAAAAGAGAGACAAGTATGGAAGTAAACTGTCATCCCTTAATACCTCTCTCTTCACCATCATCCAGGTGACCTAGTCTACTGGCTGTCCCCTATCATATAGCTCTTGATATTCATTTCAGACACCCTTCACTTGCATAAGTATTATGGTAGTATGAAATGACTTATTCACAGACTCATATTATTTTGAAGATGGCCCTGCAGGTAAATTCTTCCGCTTAGGTAGAATTAAACACAGATGGAACAAAGTAATTCCTAGAGGGGCTTACTAAACTAGTGAGTCCTCCAGATTTTCTATTTATTTTAAAACTGTGTGAACATGATATACCAAGTGAAATCCAAGGGCTGAAGTCTCATCTCAATGGAATCTGTGGTTTTAGACTCATGAAGCTTATTTAGGTAAAACTTGGGTTTCCCACAGCTGTCCCTGAAACTTCCCAGGGCAAGGATCTTTCCATCACTGCAGACAGCTTAGTGAACACATCTGCTTAATTTATTGCTATGGTCAGTTCTGTCAGTGGAGAAAAGAATGAAGATAAACATATTAGACTGTAGTTATATGATAATAAATCAAAACAATCATTTTGAAGGCTGATTTAAAAAACATAAATGTAAATGTGTGATGATGCAAAGTTTAATGGATATTTAGAGGAAGGAATACTGGGAAAATATGTTTTTTACAAAATAATTCCTTATTTATGGCCACTACAAGGGTAATAGCAGTATCATCCTATTATATCTCATATGCATAGAAAAATTTTACAAGCGGCATGCCATGGAAAAGATGATAATCAAGTGATTGTTCAATAGAATTAGAGCTAAATCAGTGGATTTAAGAAGTCATAGTACTATTGTTGAATATCATATGAGAGACATATTTTAGTCATTAATACCTAATGTAAAATGTCATTTTGATATGGGTTATTTCAATGGCCGGGGCTGGAGTATTAATTATTATAAACAAACTCTAGTATTAGCTATTTTATGATTGCCACATGGTGTCACAGAATTAGATTTTTGGATAAGTCACCTCACCCCCACAAGCCTCATGTTTTATTTAATAAGGATATGGACTAGTGTGTGTCTTATCTTTCTTCTTACCTGTAAACTTGAATGATTCCAATGGGTTTTGAGGACATAGTGTACCTGGCATATCTTTGCTTCACTGTAACCAACCAAGAAAACAAAACAAAACAGAAATCTAGCGTTTCTGAGGACATTTCTGGTATGCAGTTCCTTGGACACATATTTATGGGATTCCTTCTGCCATAGTATATTTCTAAGGGACAACTGCCCCCAACATTCTGACACTTATGAAATTGGGATTCATTTAGCCTGTGGTGGTAAGCCATTATTCAATCTTTTACAGCATTTTTTCCTCACAGGTACATAAAATAGGGGCGCAATTTATTCTCTGTGGAGTCTTAGGGTTGATGAAATTCAGAATATGCCAGGCAATGTGCTACATGCTGAGGACACCTGGTTCCTGCACTGATAATGTTTCCATTCTAAACACAGAAGCACAGGATGGAGTGTTCAGACTGCAGCAATGTTCTGTGTTAATCACCACAATGTATCCTCATGTACCAGCATCCTCAACTCTACCATCCTTCCTTCCACTTAATACACTTAGAAGATTCCCTCCACATCACAATCTCTTTGCTAAGTTGGGTGTAATTCTAGACAAAAGAATAATTTTAATATATTATTTCTAGGATATTATTCTCTCCTGATGACATACTCATGTGGCCTGAATGAGGAAAGCATTGAGAATACTTTATAAGAAAATTTGCCAATAACTGAATGTTGCCAATAATTGAATATTACTGTTCATACCCTGGATTTAGTGACCAATTTAATCCTCACCTGAACTTTTAAAAATGTTTATAATTTATGCTATTATTTGTCTCAGTCTATAGTTATCACCCTGTAACATTTTTCTGTTTTCTTTAAAATCATGATTTTGGCTTCAGGGGTTTTCCCTGTGGACTTGTGTTTCTGAACCTGTGTTGTGCTATGACATGAAGCCAGATATAAAATTACACTTTTTCTTCCTTGGGAACCACAGCCGAAGCACGAGTTCCATGCCAGTTACAGGTAGAGCTGCTCTACCTGGCAGAATCAAGACGGATTTCTCTTGTTGTTGAATATTCTGGGAGAGGCAGACCAGATGGACCTCAGGCAGAGAAAAGAGGGCAGGAGGAAGGACAAATATAGAAAAAGTGGTGGGTGAGTGGAACAATAGGCACTCAGATTTTGTACATGAAGTGGAGAAAAGAGAGGTGGCCCTCAGCCTGAACTATTGGTGTGGGGTCAAAGGCATTAGGCCTAGTCACCCATGTACATGTCTGGTTTTTTGGTCTATATGTAGAAGAAAAACATGCCAGAAAATTTCCAGGCAAAAATAGTCTTGATAACTGTATTTATATTCATTAATTATTTTCCATTTCCTACATATTTTTCGTAGTAACCAAATATATGTGTGTGTGTGTGTGTGTGTGTGTGTGTGTGTGTGTGTGTGTATTTCTATAGTTACTTTTCTGTTAAACTTTGCATCACAAGCATTTTTGCTATTTGTCATAATTTTCCAAATTATAATGCTAATGGCTACCTCATTTATTCATTCAACAGATATCTTTTGAATGCCTATTAGTATTGAATAAAACCTAATTTCCATAAGGTTTTAAGTGGAAAACTAGCTTAATTAACTGTTCCCACATTGTTAGCTATTTAGCTTGTTTCCAATTTCTCCATAAGGTAATCTGTTCGGTAATTCATTCCCTCCCTCCCTTCCTTCTTTCCTCTTTCCTCTTTCCTTTTTATTAACTCCTTAGGACAAATTACAAGAAATAGAATTGCTTCCCAAAGACATGAACTTTTTTATTTGGGGGGGATTCGTGGGCTTTTAATTTATGATTATATATTTTAGTGTTTTGACATGAAAATGATTATTTGCTTAAGCAAAATGATAAAAACAATGCCATTTTTGGCTAATATATAAGATGGAGATACAGAGATATTTTACAACTATGTATAGACCTTTTATAAATTTGTTTGAATATTTGTATTATATTAACTATTGTATTTAAGATGTCCTAATTAAAATGTAGATTAAGTTCTTGTAAAAGGAGTTAAAGAATATAGGTTTAACTTGTAAATACCTAGAAATAATGAGATAAAAATGATCAAATGAGAATGTAGCATGATTTTTAGAAATGCTATGTAACCGAAGTCAGTAATGTTACAGAAAATGGAGAAATGTTCACAGCCAAAGAAACCTAAGTTTTGAACAAACCCTGGAAGACATTCTCTTGGAATTAATCCTAATTTTGCTAAGGGATGTAACAGATGATCTAAGTTCTTTGCTTTCTGGGACCCTATAATAAAATGATAATTCATTTTTTCCATTGTGGTAGATAGGGATTTAGAAACATTACTCATACCCATCACCTGCTCATTGGTGAAAGACTAAAATCCTTATAAACATGCATATATTTGTGAGCATCATACAATTCCTTTTAACTGCTTCTGATGTGAGGATCTCTTTCTGATATAACCACCTCCAAAACTTTATGGACATTCTTTCCAGCCATTCCCATGGGGTCTGTGCATGTACGTATCAGTTACTTCTTTCAGAGGACAATATAAAAGAATAAATCATAAGTTAATGCAACAGTTGATTTTTTTAATGTAGAATCAAATTTCCAAGTCAATTAGGCCATTAAGAAAGGACTACAAATAGAGTTTTAAAAACAAAAACTACTTAAATATTAGATATACTGATCATAGATTTTTGGAGTACTTCTCTTTTAACATGATAATTTGGTCTGTTTCATTCTTTATTAAAAACAGGAAAAAAGGTTATGTATTTAACACTTCCAAATATATTTTTTACAGTGATATTGGTTCCTAAACCATTAAGAATTTTTTTTGGTAGAATTTCAATGTTATCAGTGTTACGAGAGGGATAAACTAAGAGCAAATTTCAGCAGGAAAAATGCCTTATGTCATGTAAGTATGCTTTGTAAAATGGTATCAGAGATAGATAGGCTAAACAATAAAGAGAATTATAAACCAGTATATTTCAAATGGCCTAATTTGGTGAAATAAAGGGTTGATTTTACCTTTAATGATTTACTATCAAAAGTTGCATAACCATGGAGTTCCCTTGTGACTCAGTGGAAATAAATCTGACTAGTATCCATGAGGACACAGGTTCAATCCCTGGCCTCGCTTAGGGGTTAAGGATCCGGCATCACTGTGAGCTGTGGTGTAGATTGCAGGTGTGGCTTGGATCTGGTGATGCTGTGGCTGTAGCATAGGCCAGTGATTACAGCTTTGATTTGACCCCTACCTGGGAACCTCCATATAGCACAGGAGCAGCCCTTAAAAAAGGCAAAAAAGTTGCATAATCAAACCCTGAATGCGGAAACTTACATATAGTCTTAATTTAACCTCATGACAAGAAGTTCTGATGTGAACCATTTACAAGTGCTGTGTATGACTCCATAACTACCTGGGGAAATGGACTCTAAGCAGGATATCCCTAAATAGTGGGTAGACCCCAGCATACTCAAGCATCTACAACAAAACCTAGTGTTTTGCACCCTGTTCTGTTTCTGAGAGTTCATTCACTACCTTCAGTCACTAGCCACGCAATGTCTATTTGTGTGTCACTCCAGCTTTGTCAAAATCTTGGTGGCTTATGTATTATGTAAATAGGAGGCAATTGTGTTGGTATAAGTGTGAGGATTAAAGTTAGAACTCTATATGTATAAATCTGTTCTACTTAAAGTATAAAAGTAGAAGTACCTTTGTTGGTTATATCTATAAGCAGAGTTGTGACAGATAACTGGATGTACTATGTCCCTCAAGTGAGGATCCAGACATTGTGTGGAAAGTCATAGAATGACTAGAAAGTGGAAACTTGATCTTTTGGCTTCAAAACCCCAGGAAGAGAAATTAAAGAGCAAACCATTCTTGGCAATTGGAGATAAAAATACCACTATCCACGTCCAACTGTGCTACTGTAGCTTCCTCCTCTCAACTCTGGCTTCATTCTTGCTCGCCTCATCCAATCTCCAACCTGCATTCAAAGACCCAGTTCTAACCCTGCTTACACCTTCAGCATCCTCAATCATTGCTTATTAGTGAGCACAGTATTGCCATCTCTAATCACTGTCATGTATTCCATCTTTCTTCATTTTACCACCTCATTTTTTGGCACTCCAGCCATTCTGGATTCTTGCAGTTCCCTAGGTACACCCAGGTCAGGCCGTGAATATGCTATTTCCTCTTGGTGCCAAAGATCTCTTGGCTTTATTTTGTAGAAACCTCAGTACAAATTGTCCTAGACAATAAATATACTATTTCACATGTCAGGACATTAAGGACAACTCCCTAGAACAAAGAATTCACTTGGCAGTGTCATCAAGATCTCAGATTTCTTTCTGCCACCCCTCTGTTATCTTAGGTCATTATTCTTTTTGTTCAGGCTAGAAAAAACATGGTTACAGCAGTTCTAGGACAATTTTCTAGCACAAACATGTGAATTAACAGAAGAGAGTCAGAATTTTATCACATACTCATTTTGGTTGTCGCAAGTGAGGGGGAACAAAGAATTATCCAGGATTAAATATCTAGAGAACTATGATTGAGAAACTACCTCAGCATAATCAGAACCATTCATGAATCTTGGCATAAGCTTTGCTTCTGCTAAAGAATATGGCTATTTATGGAAGAGGTGGATATATCGGCAAAAGCAGAGTTCTGTTAAGAAGGAATAAGAATGGGAAGAATGTTGGCTTTGGAATCAACAGTGTCCACTTCACCCACTTGCTCTGTCCTCTTTATGTTCTTCATTAGTTGTTCAACTCGTATATATTCTATAGACAGTATTTTCTTTTTTATTTTTATTTTTAAAACTTTTATTTATTTTGCTTTTTTAGGGCCACAGTTGCAGCATATTGTGGTTCCCAAGCTAGGGGTCCAGTCAGAGCAACAGGTGCCAACCTAAGCCACAGCCACTGCAATGTGGGATCCAAGCCGTGTCTGTGACCTATACCACAGCCCACAAAAATACCAGATCCTTAACCCACTGAGCAAGGCCAGGGATCGAACCTACAACCTTCATGGCTCCTAGTCAGATTCATTTCCACTGCACCATAATGGGAATTCCAGTATTTTCTTTTTTAAATTGAGGTATAGTTGATTTACAATGTTAATTTCTTATGTACAGCAAAGTTATTCAGTTATATATGCACATATTTTTTCATATTCTTTTCCATTTTGGTTTATTATAGGATATTGAATACCGTTCCCTGTCCTATACAGTAGGACCTTGTTGTTAATCTATATTATGTTTAATAGTTTGCATCTGCGAATCCCAAACTCCTAATTTATCCCTCCTGCACTCCTTTACCATTTATCCCTCCTTCACTCCTTTACCATGAGTTTGTTTTCTGTACATAAATAGTACTTTCTTTAGGATGTCTTTTCAGAATATAGTCCCCTCTTCCCCATTACTCTCCCCTGCCTGGATTGCAGACTTCCCATGCTACTCAAATGTATAGTGCCTCATAAAATTACTCTCATCCCTTGAATTTTGATCATTCTTTTCCAAGCCCTTCACCATTTGTAATATCTTTGTAAAAGAAAGTAGAAACCACATTCTTTTCATGTAAAAAGGTCCATCAGGAAGCAGCGTGCTTATCAAATGTATGTGAGCAATAAGTGACTGTCCAATGAAGAAGTAACTCATACCCCTAAATTTGTCTTCTGGTAACCTAGACTTCTGGGGAGTTTCTGAACATCTAGAAGTCTGGTTTGGGGACCTAAAACCTGACACAAAACACGAAGGTGTGCCTAATTCTAGACATGTTCTTTGCTTTCCACTACCATTCTCAAAATGATCTCTAACTGTGCTGACCCTCTGTGTTTAGCATTCAGGACATGATAGCTACTACCATCATGAAAACATCCTGCGATGTCAGTCTTCTCTCTACTGAGGGAAGGTGTCTTTGGTTTCTGGTGTATATTCTTAGCAAGAAAGGGCAAAACAGAAGAAATGCTCATAGAGTCCCCGTCGTGGCACAGCGGAAATGAATCCGACTAGGAACCATGTGGTTGCAGGTTTGATCCCTGGCATCGCTCAGTGGGTTAAGGATCCGGCGTTGCCATGAGCTGTGGTATAGGTCAGATCTGGCATTGCTGTGGCTGTGGCTGTGGTGTAGGCCGGCAGCTACAGCTCCGATTCAATCCCTAGCTTTGGAACCTCCATGTGCCATGAGTGTGGCCC
>PVHT021183693.1:4989277-5019440 GCA_004024745.2 Catagonus wagneri | reverse complement strand
AATTATATCCTGAAAGAATCAATTGCTATTCTTTATTGAAGCAATGAAAACAGCATTTTGATTTGAAATTCATCTGATAAGAATGTAAATAGCTGTGTTTCATGTATTTTCACAGGAGCTTTATTTTTGAGAACAATTAATAATATCAAAGTGGTATATTTCCTTTCGAAACCAGAGGGTTCATACTGGATTTGTATTCATATAATTTTTATTGTATATCAGAAAGCAGAATATATTCTCATTAAAACAGCAGGGGAAAAATAAAGAATTCTCAATTTAATTAAGGCAATGTAGTTAGAGATTCATATGAGCTCTTCAATGTAAATTCTGCATTCAGGGGTCTGTAAGATAATGATAAAGTCTACTTGGGCAGAAAGTTTTCATAAAGACACAAGCCAATTTAGCATATTCCTGAGAGAAAATAGTAAAGTTAAGAGAAAGGATACATAAAATTTATTTTTAGTGCACTATTTAAAATTGCTTTTTTTGTGTGTGGTGCATTACCATAATATTCTTTGAAAAAATGCATTTTAGAATCTTTAGGTCAAATACCATTGGCTTTTGCAAACACCATCTTTAATCTGTTCAGTTTTCTCCACCTCCATCATGATAATTTTGCTTACAGTACTCAACTTCTCCTAGAGCTCCTGAAATAGTTGTCTGACTGCTCACCCTTTTTCCATACTTGTTCTCTATACAAGCCCTTGTCGAATGAAAAAAAATACACAACCTACAAGTTGAGAATTAAGTTTTATTTGGAAGACAAAACTGAGCACATAAGCCTGGGATATGGCATCTTGGATAACTGTGAGAGACTGCTCCAAGGGATAAGGGATATACTAGGATATAGAGAAGTTTTTGCAACAAAGACCAGAACTTCAAAAGATTAAAGTTAATTAGGTAAAATCAAGAGTTCCCTTGCAGCACAGCAGATTAAGGATCTGGTACTGTCACTGCAGTGACTTAGGTCACTGCTGTGATGTGGGTTCAATCCCTGGGCAAGGAATTTTCACATGCCGCAGATGTTGCAGGCAAAAAAAACCCAAAAAAACAAAAAAACACAATCAGATACCTCAAGTTAAGGAATTTAGGGAGTTCCCATTGTGGCTCAGCGGAAACGAATCTGACTGGCATCCACGAGGATGCAGGTTCAATCCCTGGCCTTGCTCAGTGGGTTAAGGATTCAGTGTTGTCATGAGTTGCAGTGTAGGTCGCAGATGCAGCTCAGATCCAGCATTGCTGTGGCTGTGGTGTAGGCCAGCGGCTACAGCTCCAATTCAACTCCTAGGCTGAGAACCTCCATATGCCACAGGTGTGGTCATAAGAAAAACAAACAAACAAACAAACAAAAAAGTTAAGGAATTTAGTGCTTTTCTATGTATGGGAAGATCCAAAAGTCTGGGCTTATTGAAAACATCCTTTGATATATCCCTCAGCTTTCTGGTACCATGTCCCGTGCTTTCTCATCCTGAGTCCCCTCAGGGTGCACCACCAGGGGTGGCTGCAGTGGCTGAGGACTTGTTTCCGTTCTGAATTCCCTCAGGGCTCACCATCAGGGGGCGCTCTAGTGGCTTGACGGCAGCAATATCCTCTCTCATATATGGCAGGCAACATTTTGTCACTGCCACTTTCCACCAGATAAAATATGGAACTGCGAATATCACTAATTTTCTTGAAAATCTTCAATGATTTATCATGGCTCTGACTGAAATTACAAGCCTTTAATCCAATCTACATTGACCCTCATGATTTATCTACCTCTACCGGTTCTCTCACTTTCTTAGGAGGGTTTCTTGAGTTCCCCACTTAGAACAGCAGAGCTCTGTCTGATGACCCTAAACCTTGCTTTCTTAAAACTATTCTAGTGTTCCTCTTCTTGTCTATATTTCTGCCATACTGGCTTTTGATGATTTGTTGGCTAAATACCACAAGCTCATTGTCACTTTACGGTCATTAACTTGTTCTTTTCTCTGTCTGGAATCTTCTTCCTTCAGATCTTTCCTTGCTTGTCCTTTTCTTGTCAGTCAAAACACAGTTCAAATATCACCTCTTTAGAGGAGCTTTTTCTTCCAGAAAACCTAGTTATCCTTCCCCTAATCCCAGTTACTCCCTATGACATGTATTTTTTTCTTCTTTTAAAAAAATTCTTGTCCCTATCCTAAAATCAGTCTCACTATTCTCTCCACCTCTTGCCCCCACTTCTTTCTTTTATTTATTGTTTTCCCTACTGGAGTGTGGGCTTCATGAGAGAAACCTTTTTATTGCCCCAGTAGAATGGAGCTTGGCATATAATAGGTACTTGTTTATTGTTTTCGAATCTTAAAAAATAAAGATTCTCTTTGACTAAGAATTTGTACAAACTGATTCTGATTCCTCATTATGGAAGTGCTTTCTACCAGATTTTCTCCTGGCTAACTTAATGCATTGTTAATGCATTTCCTCAACGAGGCCTAGTCTGAATTTTCTTTTTTCCCTTCTTCCTTCCTTCCTTTCTTTCTCTTTCTCTCTTTCTTTTCTTTCTTCCTTCCTTTTCTATTTTTTTTTTCTTTGTTTGGGGCTGCAGATGAGGCATATGGCAATTCCCAGATGAGGGGGGTTAAATTGGAGATAACAGTTGCCAGTCTACACCACAGCCACAGCAATGCTAAATTTGAGCTGGATCTGTGACCCACTCTGTAGCTCACAGCAGTGTTGGAAATCCTTAACCCACTGAGCTGGGCCAGGGGTCAAAGCTGCATCCTCAAGGATACTATTTGGGTTCCTTTCCACTGAGCCACGATGGGGACTCTGTAGTCTGACTTTTACAGTCTTTTCTATACCCTTTACTTTGCTTCATAGGACTTATCAAAATTTGTATTTGTTTATTGACTGTTTAAGTCATATGCACATATACATGTGTATGTGTATCTATATGAGGTATGCTGTAAATACTATGTAAATTCATGGGGGCAAAATATATTGAGGTGTCGATGAAGGAACTTGGGCTTTTTTCTTATTGTGCCATTGGTTAAACCAGGGTATAGAGTCACACTATCTAAAGTAGATGTGATTTCACTTTCTGGTGATTAATACTACAACAATCCCATTAATTAATAATGGCATCTGACTGAGGACATTGCCCAAATTAAGAATACATTGAATCAGAGTTATTCCCATGCTGTAAAAGAGAAAGATGAACTATATATTGGTATTTTCATAGAACAGAAATGAAAAGAATTTAAGTAGCCAGGCTTAAGTCTATATATCTTATTAACTTTCCAGTATATCTTATCTCATTTTATTTTAAGCCAAGCAAACCGTGATACCTTTTCAAAATAATTAAGAATTGATATGGAGATCCCATCATGTCTCAGTGGAAATGAATCTGACTAGTATCTATGAGGTTCAATCCCTGGCCTCACTCAGTGGGTTAAGAATCTGACATTGCCTTGAGCTGTGGTGTAGGTTGCAGATGTGGCTCGGATCTGCTGTTTCTGTGGTTGTGGTTTAGGCTGGCAGCTACAATCCCGATTCTACCCCTGGCCTGGGAATCTCCATATGCCACAAATGTGGCCCTAAAAAGACAGAAAAAAAATTGATATAGCAAGATGCCATTATGAGTCAGTTAAGGTATAAATTAAATAAAATTGTAATTTTACTTAAGACCGTAATTAGTGAGCTATCTCAAAAGCCTATACCAAGTACTTTTTATAGTGATTTTCAGGATAACTTTAAGGATGAAGCATTGGAAAAGTTATTGCTTTCCTGTTTTGCTCTCTGATAATAGGCTCTCTGAAATACTGAGTGGATAGAAGATGACCGTGGGTGAATCTAGAAACTGCAAAGGACATATTTCTCTCTTTCTTTCTGAACTTAACTTTCCTCATCTGTAGTTGGGCATGATAACATACCTGTTGGTTGCTGGTGAAACAAATTTTGTAAAGTTTATACAAATGCTTGTTGTATAATTATTTTGAAAACATTTTCACTCTCACTCTGTCTAGTCAGAAAAAATTGTGCTAAGGGTGGAGTCATTTATAGGCACTGAGACTTCATAAGTGCAGTTAGTCACCATTAGCTTTGAGCACAGAACTGCTACTAGAAAGGATAAAATACAGGCGTCACAAGCAAAGGGACAGTATCACTGACCTGTGCATTCTTGAAAACAGCCTGTGGACTAAATTGTTACCCTTCTCGGGCTTGGACTCTACACATAAAGACCAATGCCCATACATCTCTTTGCCACTGTCTTCCCTGTGACACCATAATCCTGACTACTTACGGCTATGAAAATAACATCAAATGGTTTGTAGTAATATACAGTTGTTTAGATGGTTATGGTTGTTGGTTGGTTAAGATATTAAGAAAGTCAAAATCTCTCTGAAAGAAAAACACAGTTCAGAAGTGGAATTGACATATACCTCAGAGGGGAACTGTCACCATCCAGGGAAATCCAAAGCTCTTACGAGTTTGGGTTCTTTCTGACATTTCCTTTGTAACATCAATGTCTACTTTTGTCAGTCTCAAGTGCCTTGGGGTAGGTGTAGATCAGGGAGATATCCCAAGGGGATAAATCCATTCTAACCTTTCAGGACATGAGCTATGGACATTTGTGATTTGGCCATACCACAAATTTTATACCTTGACAAAGGGCATTCATTGAGGTCACTTCATACATGATGTAACAGGACAATCTTGTAATATTAAGGAATACATGAATGTCCAGAGAGGAGAGACACAGAAATTAGAATTGTCACAAAGGTAAAGAATTTTTTTTCCCCGTCCTCCTAAGGGTCACATTAGCACCAGATATTGGTAATAGAGGCTGTTGCATGAATTGGTTGGAATGGTTATTTTTATTCTACCATAATGAAAAAACGATCCATTACATGATCTACCCTTCTGAAAAGTACTTAGTACTTATGTTTTCCAAGATGTGAGATAATGTGACTCAACCCTTTATATATCCTAGACGTAGATTCAAAGTTGATTAATGTCAGTGGAACTGGACCTCGATCAGAATTCTAGGGATAGGTTCTTAACATACAAGATATTTTTGCAAAATTTCTTTTATGATGTTTATCACTTGCACACTAAAGAGATTAACCGTAAAGTTTTCTGACTCTCAAAGCCTTGCCATCATATTGGTTTAGCTAAACTTAGAGCCAAATTAAAAAAAAAATTAGAATTACGTTTTTCTCTTTTTATCCTCATCTGTTTATAATCACCCTGCATATTTCTGTGTTTTTTTTTTCAGTGCATATGTTCAGTGATAACTCATGCATATTTCACTTAATAGGATTAATTATCAGCCTTCCACTAATTATAATTAAAGTCTCGTCGGGTAATTGTGTAAGTTAACTTTGGCAATTCTCACGTAAAGAAGAGTATTTTGTAGAATAATAGGGCATTGTGCTGCAAAATACAGTAAAGGATATAAAGGGTAAGAACATAATAAAATAATTCAGAGCTCTGATATATTAAGCTTTTCTTCTGTGTGTTGCTATATATCTAATTGCAAATTGTGGTACTAAATGTATTACATCATCTATATGTAGTAATGATCCCTTAATGCAAACCTTATGACAGTAGGCATTTCTACTAAAAATTAATTCTAAAACATATAACTATTCCTCTCCTCTCTTAATAGATATTAGTATTCTAAGTTCTAGTTAAATAGCTTATGCTTTAGAAGATACATGCCCTCAAAATTGGTAATTTATATGCAAAACAAATGAAAAAGCCTTTCCTCAAAGCATCTATCCCTGAATGTACAAATTAAGCCTGGCTTTGTTTATGAAGCTTATTTTTTAACTTTTATTTATACCTAATGGTTCATTTATATGTTACTACATTAAGAAGTCAGTGTTTTGAAGATGCCATATGACACTGAAATGGCCATCTTTTGAAATTATAGGATGCTTCGTTGCAGATTCAGACTCTAATCTGCAAGCAATTTGTGTCAGCTTTCTGCATAGAAAAAGATCTCAAATCCTCTCTTAAACCAGGAATCAGCTGAAGGTTTGTCTTGGTTTCATGAGTCCAATGCAATTAGGCGGCACGTGAATGTGGGCCACATGCGTTTATTGCTCTTCCTAGCATGTGTTACTTTGATGTGTTAGGTCGGAAGGCTCACTCTTTTCTGGGCAGCCTTCCTCCTGGGTCTTTATACTGCTTAGCAGTTGAGTCGAGACTTTGAAACACAGCCTAATTTAGAGGCGGATGCTGCAGCTGCTGCTGTCATTTCAGATGATTTTTTTTTTTTTTTGCTTTGATGTCAGCTTAGAATCTTGGGTGTTGTATCAGTAAAGCAGTGTCTGCAATTCACAAAACAGAAAGAGCACCATTTAAGCTTTTGTTTTAGCCTTTAAATTGAATTTTGACACCTCCTAAAGGATCAAAAAATTGTAGTTGAGCAAAAATATATGGAATTCTGTATATTATTAATTGGAAGAAAGGTCTGAATAAAGAATATATAGCTCTCTTTGTGTTAGTTTAAACAGATTTGCTCACTGTCGGCTAAACATTGATGATAAAATATGTGAAATGTAAAGCAGCCTCTTGTTTCTTGATCTTATTCCCTCTACTTCTAATCAATGTGGCACAGAGGTTTTCCTTCCAAATGTTTGACTCATCATAAAACATTTTGTGTTGATTATTATTATGTTGTTCAACTATACACTTTACCTTAGCAGAAAACCTACCAGGTCCAATAATGGATCCAATGATCTTCATTTTCACTAATTGAAAACCATAAGTCTGAGAAACTGTAAATCTTCTGGCTTTCTAAGTTGGAAGTAATTTCAACATCTCCAAATCGTCTGTGACTTGATATGAGGTATAGGTTTAAAGCCTAAAAGACGTAGAAATTTGGGAGTTAGATGCTAGTGAACCTATAGAACCACATGGGTAGGTTTCCCCAGTTGATCAAGACCAAAAAGACATAGAGGATTCCTTTCTATGTATTCCCTGTTGACAAAAAAACATTTATCATCAAGGATCTCAGAACATCACCTGCCCAGGTATATGCAGGGTTTTTTTTGGTTTGTTTTGTTTTTTTTCCAGTAAGATGAAGAGGCTACTGTCTGTGGGCAAGGGGAGAAGATGTCATTTTTTTTGGTGTGATACAATTTCACCTAAATTTACAGAGAAAAGCTAATAAGGACTTCATTGTGGTATATTAGCAATAAGGAAAATCTAAATTCTAGTTACCTGAACAAATTCTGTGACGATCCCTCTCTTTTCCCCCTTCTGTCTAGAAATTGTTATTAATACATATTCTAGGGAAATTTCTCTCAGAATGTGGCTATGATAAATTTCCCTGAGAGCAAAAAATATTTTATTGCAGATGATAATGATTCATAGTTTTAAATTTGGTAAATGTTTGTTCTAGAAGGTACTGTTTTAATGTAAAACACTGGAAATAACCTAAATTTTATAAAGGGGAATTGGTTAAGCAAATGTTGCAGAGGCATTCAGTGGAATACTATGCAGTCATTTAAAAAGGCTAAGAAGAATCTTAAATAATATTGTTCAACTCCATAGAAAAATATCATATCAAACTTAGATGAAAAAAAAATGGAGTTCCCATCATTGTTCAGTGGTTAATGAACCCAACTAGTATCCATAAGGGTGCAGGTTTGATCCCTGGTCTCCGTGGGTTAAGGACCGGCGTTGCTGTGAGCTGTGGTGTAGGCCAGCAGTTACAGCTCTGATTTGACCCCTGGCCTGGGAATCTCCATATTCCACAGGTGCAGCCCTAAAAAGACCAAAAAAAAAAAAAAACTTAGATGAAATAATAAAGGAAACACAATGATGATAGTGACTATCCTCAGTTATTTGGAAAATAGGGTTTTCTATTTTCCTGTATATTCAAAACATATTTATATAGAACATGATTTCTAAATTTATAAAGTAATAAAAGTTATGTAATATGTCTATAAATGACCCATTATACATAATGTACTAATAGAAATGAAATATGTTCATTAACTGTGTTTTTACTTAAAAATTAAGTCTAATTCTATTTAATTCCTTAGATTTAGTATGGACATAAAATATTGTTTCTCTTTTACTGTCTGTGGGCATTTTTCCAAACATAGAATTTTAATGTTCACATTTTCACTTTGATTATGCCAAGTATTTTGGTGCTATATGGAAGTTGTAATATGACTTCATTTTCTTATATTTTAAAAATTGTGTTGTATTTTCTAAATATGACTGAATTTGGCAATAACAGCTATGATTCCTTGAATTTCCTGAAGTAAAATTTATTATTATAAAGTTTTTATTATAATTTTTATTATGATATTCTTTTAAATAATAGATAATAGGGTAGCCAGAAAACACATGTAACTGAGTTAAATTTAATTAAAATTATATAAAATTTAAAATTCAGTTCCTCAGTCACACCAGCCCCATTTCAAGTGCTAAATAGGCACACATGGCTAGTCACCATGGTATTGGACAATGGATGTAGAATTTCCATCATCACAGAAAGTTCCATTGGAAAGAGCTGAAATAGACACTACTCTAGATAATTAGTGCTCTGCTTCTCATTTTATCCTTTATAGCATGTTTAGAGAAGCAAATTTCTAGATAATTATCTCAAGCTTCTTTTTTCATTTTGCCATCATGTGAAAACTTGTTTGAAAGAGAGAGGGAAAAAGACTGCCATGTGTGTTTATATGACAAAAGAAAGTCGTATGATTGAACAATAGACCGTACTAAAATAAAATCCATCTTTCATGCCTTTGTTCTTACAATATTTGCTTTTTTCAAAACCCAGATGTTTCTTTTTTCCTACTTTAACACGAGCAATAGGGCACAGAGCCTTGTGCAAATAGAAAGTATGGGAAAAACCTGGAGGCTACCAGCCACTTAAAATGAATGGTGAAAGGAGGAGCTTCCTTAATCTGAAGAGGATAAGAGAGAAGATAAATCCCACTATAAAAATCTGCTTTAAGGGAAAAGAATAATAAAACAGTGGCATAAATATGGCAACCATCTTTTATACCACACTGAAGAGCTTTTCCTAAAAAGTAATTGTACACAGTGAAATTTAAGATCAAAGTAGAGATCAGAGTCATATCTTTAAACAACACTTTTCTTTAAATCATAAACATAATAATTCCCAATAGAAAAATGAAAGGAAATACAGAAAAGCTTAAAGTAAAAACCTTCATTATTTTTCTGCTTAGTTATTAAATTGCATAATTAAGATACATTTAATTTTCTAATAATGTTTTACTCTAAAATTCTCTCAACATTATAAGGGCTTTATCAAAATAATCAAAAAGTCTTCATAAAATGTAGTTTCAATTATTTCACTTTTATGTGGAATGTATTAATTGATCTATCACTTTAGAATATTTAGATCATTTTGAATTTTGTTGTTTAAATGATGCTATAGACACTTTATTGGCTTGAATCCTAGTTTACATCTGTCATTATTGCTTCAGGATAAGTATCCAAGAGTCGAATTTTTAGATTATTAGATTATAGCATAAAATCTTATTGATAAATTTTAGAAAAATGTGATGATGTCCATTCCTATTAGTAGTGACTATGAATTCTGTTTTCTAATGCATTCTTAGTAGAATGGTAAAGAAATGGTATTACCAAAGTTGGAAATTATTCAATGTAAGTTTGTATTCATTCATGATAATAAATTCCAAAGACGATGCTATCAAAATTCATTTTTAAATATTATAAAACATCATATGTTAAATTCTAGGAGTTCCTATCATGGCTCAGTGGAAATGATTGTGACTAGTATCCATGAGGATACAAGTTCGATCCTTGGCCTCACTTAGTGGGTTAATGACCTTGTGTTGCCATGAGCTGTGGTGTCACAGACCCTGTTCAGATCTGACTTTGCTGTGGCTGTGATGTAGGCTGGCGGCTATAGCTATGATTTGACCCCTAGCTTGGGAACCTCCATATGCCACGGGTGCAGCCCTAAAAAAAACATTAATTCATCAGAGACTAAAATATTATTAACTAGTATAGAGAAATGGAAACAATTTCCTTTCCTATACATTAACCCATATTTCTTAAAAGTATCAAATACATATCAGGTAAACAACAGCATTGTGATATAGCCTTGCCTTTTCCCGTCAATTTTACGGAGGTATGATTGACAAGTAAAAGTTGCATATATTTAGGTTGTATAATGTGATGCTTTGATACACATATACTTTGTGAAATGATTACCACAATCAAGCTAATTAACATACACATCACCTCACATAGTTATCTTTTTTGTGTGTGATGAAAGCACTTGATCTACTCTCAGCAAATGTTAGGTATACATACAGTAATATTATTAACTATAGTCACCATGTTGTATATTACATCTCCAGAACTTATTTATCTTATAACAAAGTTTGTTACCCTGACCAACATCTTTATTTTTCACCCACCCAACCCCACTTCATAAAAGCATTTTTAAAAAAGAATAATAAATCTAATCTTTTCTGGTTGATTTAATTGATGTCTTCCTTTAATTTTCCTTTGGGAGTATGGAAAGAGTCAGGAGAGCCATTTCTTTAGATTTCACATTCACAGAGGGTCTCAAAGGTACACTTTTGAAATTAATTCTGAATGTGGTTAAAATGACAAAAATCATAAAATCACACTGACAGGATTTTTTATTTAATTTGTGCCCTGTTACTGGATTGTACCACATGCTATGCACTATAAATTATTATTTCAATAAACCATGTGATAAATTTATTTTTGACTGGCACCATTATTTGATTGCATTTTTTGATACTAAGATAATTAATATAAAATGGAAATTTTTAAAATAAATCATTTTGTAACCCTAAAAAACAACAAACAACAACAAAAGTGTTCCCTATTCTCCACCTCCTTGCCAACACTTGCTATCTTTTGTCTTTTTGATAATGAGCCATCCTAACAAGCATGAATGATGTCTCTTCATAGATTTGATTTGCTTTTTCCTGGTGATTGAAGATGTTGAGCATATTTCTATATACACATTAGCCATCTGTATATCATCTCTGGAAAAATGTCTGTTCAAGTATTTTGACCATTTTTTAATAGAGTTTTTATTTGTTTGCTTGTTTCTGCTGTTGAGTTGTATGGGTTCCTCTGAATATTAACTCTTTAACTGATACATAGTCTGCAAATATTTTCTCCCATTGCATAATTCGCCTTTCATTCTGTTGATTGTTTCCTTTGCTGTGCAGAAACATTTAGCTTTATGTATACTCATTTGTTTATTTTTGCTTTTATTGCCTTAGATTTGGTGTTAAATCCAAAAAAATCATTGAGAAGACTACTGTTAAGAATCTTTTTTTCCTATGTTTTCTTCAAGGAGTTTTACAGTTTCAGTTGTTACAGTTTAAGTCTTTAATCCATTTTGAGCTGATTTTTTTTTGTAATGTGTAAAATAAGGATACAGTTACATTCTTTTTTATATAAATATCAAGGTTTCCTACTACCACTTATTGATGAGGCTATCCTTTCCTATTGAGTATTTTCAACACCTTTGTAAAAAATTAGTTGGCTGTAGGTGTATGAATTTATTTCTGGGCTTTCCATTCCATTGGCTTAAGTATCCATATTTTTGCCAGTACCACACTGTTTTGATTACCATAGCTTTCTAATGTAATATGAAACCTGAGTTTTAAAAAGTGAAATATAGAACTATGGAAAAATTTTACACATATTTTGAAGAGTACAAAGGAAACAAAAGATACTGAGAAACAGATCTAGTATGTATGTGATGATTCATCCAAATTGTGTTTTTGGAGTTCCCATCATGACTTGGTTGTAAAAAACCCAACTAGTGTATATGAGGAGTGGGTTCGATTCCTTGCTTTGCTCAGTGGGTTAAGGATCTGGTGTTAACCTGAGCTATGGTGAGGTTGCAGATGCAGCTGGGATCCCATGTTGCCGTGGCTGTGGTGTAGGCCAGCAGCTGTAGCTCTGATTTGACCCCTAGCCTGGGAACTTCCTTCCATTTGCTGTGGGTATGGACTTAAAGAGACAAAAAAAAAAAAATTGCCTTTCTAAGATGACTTTTCCTAATTAAGGCCAAAAGTATGTAGAAAACAGGAAATGGTAAAATTCTGTTAACACCATTAAAATTCTTCCAAAATAGCTCACCATGGATCTCAATTAACAAAAAACTCTAAACAAAACAGAAACAAATGTGTAAAATCAAGTTGTGTACTATTCACCTTGTTTTGCAATTGACTATAAATTTTAAAGTACTCTTGGAAGTAGCTTTTATTAACTGGCTAGTATGCATTGAGTACTTTATATGTAAAAATTATGTCCAAAGTCGTTTGGTTAATAAGCACAAGAGCTGAGATTTGAATTACACCAGGTGGAAGGGGTATTTCCTACTTAACAAAACCTCCTGATTCCTCATTTCCCTAATGATTTTGATGCCTGTGTCATCATAGCTTTTTCCTCTCCTTAGAGCTAGAATTAACCATATAGGAAATCTACTCTTAATATTTATGTCTTATTGGTGAGAAGAATTCAGCTTAGAGAAGAATAGAGCTCAAATTTCTTTTGCTGGTTAGAGTAAGAACTGAGGCATCAGCTTAAACCCTGATTTAAATCTAGGATTAAATTTAGCTGTTCTAATTCCTTTTAGTTCATTTTTTAAAAAAAGTTTAAAATATGATATAATTAAACAAGTTTATACCTTAAACATTTAAAAAATTTATCTTGTATGGGGAAAAAAACTTTTTGTTTACAAACTGGATATACTGATTGGAAGTCCTCAACATCCTTCTTGAATAAATTTTAACCCATTTTAATTATTTCTAATTTCTAATTTCATTGTCTTTGAAGTAGAGCAAGAATTTAAAAACACATTTGAAGTAATCTAAATTAAGAGTTTTTCTGGATTAAAACTCTTTTTTTTCTTCTAGTGTTTTATAGTTATCTTCAATAGATCTAGATCTACAACATTTTCTTTTAGCCCTTGGCTTTTAACTAGTCTTTCCAAAATATTCAACTTTCACAGAAATAAGAATTGCCTTTCTCTTGGCACTCATATTCCACTGGGTTATGAAATATTTTATTAAACTATGTAAATTCAGTTCCAAGCCCAATTGAAATAAACATTTTGTGCTTGAACATAACTGACTTTTATCGAACATACAACTCAGCCAATGAAGCTGCTGTGGGGACTGTGTACTAAAGATTGCTAATAAGCTCAGTATTATACACACTGGATGCATCAATAACACATTATACAGAGGGAATATAGCCCTTTGAAGAAAGCTTCTTAAATGTGGATCCAAAATTAATCTTTGTTGATTGTTCATATCTTAAAGTTTATCATTCTTTCCCCTTTGTTTTTATTATCATTATTTCCATACCCATTACCATTAGTAATTGAGATCCTAATATAGAGAAGATTATGCTAGAAAACTATGCAGTCCAAAAATTTTAAGATATGGTCTCTAACCTCAATGGCCTTGAAATTTAGCTGGGAGGTGAGAACATCAAAAGTAGAGTTCTGAAAAGCCTGGAGTAAAATCAAGGTGAATTTGGGGGTAAGCAACATTTTCCCCATCCTTTTCTGTATTCCTTTAGATCTTCTAAGAAAAGGCAATTCTTTAATTTTATTAAAAGTACCAAATTTGGGAGTTACCATTGTGGCTCAGCAGTAATGGTATCCATGATGATGTGGGTTTGATCCCTAGCTTTGCTCAGTAGATTAAGGATCCAGCATTTCCAGGAGCTGTGGTGTAGGTCACAAATGGGGCTCGGATCTTGTGTGGCTGTGGTATACGCCAGCAGCTGCAGCTCCAATTTGACCCTTAGCCAGGGAACTTCCATATGCCACAAGTACAGCCCTAAAAAGCAAAAAAAAAAAAAAAAAAATTCTGCATAATGCTGGTAACAATGAAGTAACCAAATCTATAAGGTACTAAACAAGTACTAAACATCTAAAATGCAGGCAAAGTTTTACTTATAAATATGATTTTCACAGCAGTGAAAGCAACTAAGTATTCAACCACATGCTATTAAGAACTTGAGAATCTTTCATTTATGTCTCCTGCATAGAAGCAAGTTGAGTTCATCAGAAAATATTATAGTGAAACAGAACTTGTGGACAAATATAGCTCTTTAAAAACCACAGAATCGCTTGTGATTAAATTATTATGCTAATAGTTAAAATAAAGGAACATACACATAACATGGGCTGTTAGTAAACCATTAAAACTAATTTTATGAAGGATTTAAAAATAATATTGAAAACTTCTGGGTATAATTTTTGGCGTAAAACCATGAAATAAAACTGACAGTAGAGTTTAACCACAGTGGTATAAAATGGGTCCTGTAAAACTCTGAAAGTACATAAACTGTAGAATTTACTGGTAATTAAATATTTTCCTTTATACTTACTTGTTACCAGTTAAAATAAATGTTACTTTAAATACATATTATATACATTTCCATTTTCCATAATGTATCATTTAACAGAGGGTGTGTTTAAAAACACAGAGGGTGTGTTTTTAAAATATCCCTAATAATAAAAATTCACAGAATTTTTAATTGATCTCCAGTCTCAGTGAGAATAAATTTCAGATACAAGCAGCTATATGATGTGCGTGGTTCATTCAAAGCAAAAGACAAGGACAAGGCATTGTCAATTCCCCATGTCCTATTATATGGCTTGTGTAAATTTATAAAACGTGGAAGGTAATGCAAGCTAGTAAAATTTTTTTCTGAAAAGGAATAGCATTAGCAGATTAACATTAAAGAATAGTCCCCTACATATAATATAACACAAAGTTTTATTTAAAGGAAATATTTTTTCAAATATATGGTAATAAATAAAGATGTGATTCTATGACAGCTTTCAACTAAATTCATTCCAGATAATCAAAAGTCCACTTAAGCCACTCTGTAAACATTAAAAAACATTTTTATATTCTAATTTGTTAGGGAATTCTGTGGTAAAAGTAAAAGATTTCATAAAAAGTGATGAGAGAAAATATAATTAGTATTGGGTTGCCCAAGTGTTGAGTAGGTAGGCAAAAAATAAAAAATTACTATCACCAATTTGTTTATTTCATGTAGTTCAGTTCCTATGCCTCACCCACATTCTTCTTGTCTGACTTTTGTTAGAAAAGGTCAGATTTTGAGTAATTGGCTGAAAGTATAATTAAAGCTAATTAACAAGTAATGCAAGCAAGGCTGTGCAATTATAGAAATGATTTTCACAGTGATAAACTATCGCAGAAAGTTAGAATGCTGTAGATCCTAAAACATATTTTTCCCAAAGCCTTGTTTAAATCTCTTCCATAAGATAGTGAAGGCTGTGGCATAGGCCGGCAGCTATGATGATACACATATTTGGCAATATCATTTTTGAAAATTGTTACTCCAGCATCTAATTAATCCAGCCCATATATCCCTACCAAATTTAAATGGACTATGAAGTTCATTTTACAAAATAGCACCACAGAAAAGATTGCTTATTTACTTTTGCTTTTTAAGGGTTGTACCCACAGCATATGGAAGCATATGGAGGTTCCCAGGCCAAGGATTGAATCAGAGCTACTGGCCACAGCTACAGCCACATGGGAATTGAGCTGCATCTGCACCCTTCACCACAAATCATAGCAATGCTGGATCCTTAACCCACTGAGCAAGCCCAGGGATCAAACCTGCATCCTCATGGATGCTAGTCAGATTTTTCTCCCTGCACCACAAGGGAACTCCTTTGTGTTTTTTTAAGAAGTAAATGAGCTACCTAGGTTATTCTTTTAACTCTTGTGTCTAAAATTGATGGTTTCAGATTTTTAAAACATTTAATGAAACACCAATCAAATTATAATATAAAATCCCAAAATTTGAATATATTGAAAAAATTGCTAGAAAATTAATTAATAATATACCATTCTTTTTCTTTTCCTCCTTTTTTTTTTCCTTTTTAGGGCTGCACCTGTGGTATATTGAAATTCCTGGGATAGGGGTCTAATCAGAGCTGCAGGTGTTGGCCTTTGCTACAGCAACAGCAATGCCAGATCTGAGCTCTGAGTTGTCTCTGTATCTGTGACCTACACAGCAGCTTGCGCCAATGCAGGATCCTTAATCTACTGAGTGAGGCCAAGAATCAAACCCACATCCTCATGGATACTACTCTGATTCCTTACACAGTGAGCCACAACAGGAACTCCCTATTCTTTTCTTTTGATTCTTTACATACTTATATACATAGAAGCATATGTATTTTCTTAATAAAAATGCTTTCCTTGCCAGAAATTCATTTATATGTTCATTTTCTTGGGGTCCGATAGGCCCTGAGCATGGACTTTTTCATCACAATTTTTTACCAACCACAGCTCCTCTCAATAGGTGACTAGAAAGTATAAAGAGACAGTTCTAATCCTGCATACTTCAGCTTTGTTACAGCGGATTCAACAATAATTAGTAAGGGTACAGATTTTGAGATGATTTCAATACTTCTTCATGCACAGACATGAGTAGTTAATGGTAACATTTTAGGGAGAGGTTGAAGAAATATTAACTATGCTGTCTTTCCTATTAACATTTCATGCACATGACTTTCAAATACTTAACACTGTTAGCTCATTTTATTGGTCATCAAATGGATATTCATCAGAAACTTGAAGTAACTGTCAGCACCTTCGCTTTCTAGGGTTATGGCCAAATGTTGTGCAGGAGAGCACTGGACATTGGTGGGCAGTGGAGGTTGGGCGTTGAAATCCATACCCTGCATCATTTCTTAGGTTGTGCCCTTGATGTCTTTCCCTGCTTCTCCCCCTCCTTCTCCCTATCTTTCCTTTTGTATTCTCTCAGGTAATGCTCTCCAAGACTTCACAGCTCAGTCATATTCAAATTCCTTACAACTTGTTTCCTCTTAACATCTAGCCAATTTTCATAATCCACTGATGTTTATTCTTCAAAGTATTTAATATCCATTCCTTTGTTCTATTCCTACTAGTACTCCCTTTGTTCAGACCAATATATATTTTAAGTCTGCTATTGTGATAGACTTTTTACTCTTCTTCCATTTGATAGTATGTTTATTTGCAATTCATTCTTCTTTTTCTATAAAAATTTTCTCAATTACAGACATCTTATAGACCTCCATGAGTTCTATGGACAATTTTGAGTAGAACACCTTGATAATTAATCTGTTTTTATTACTTCATATAAAGGGCATAGTGGTTCTGAAAATATGCTAGAACATAGCATCCGATGTCAAATGATTTCCTTACTATTGCTTCATTGTAATGCCAATATCTTTACATAAATGTATTTACCTTTCTGATGACTGTGTGCTTTCTGGATTCCCTAGTTTCTATCAGTCACACCAGACTGAAACCATTGAGTAGTCTTGTCTAATTAGTGTTAGCTAGTATATTGTGAAGTCCTGATACACATAGATGTTTTCATTCTAAAATATGTGAAATTTATTTCTTTTTCTTTTTTAGGGCTGCACCCACAGCATATGGACCCAGACTGGGGGTCCATCAGAACTGTAGCTGCCAGCCTATGCCACAGCCACAGCAATACTGGATCCGAGCCGCATCTGCAACCTACACCACAGCTTGCAGCAACACCAGATCCTTAACCTATTGAGTGAGGCCACAGATCAAACCTATGTTATCAAGGATGCTAGTCGGGTTTGCTAACCACTGAGCCACGACGGGAACTCCAAATATGTAAAATTTATGCTGCAGTATTTCTCAAGCTCTAAGGTGCTATAAATCAAAATGCAGATTTTGATTCAGTGAGTCTGGGGTAGGTACTGAGAATCTATATTTCTAACAAGTTTTCAGGTGGTAGTCATGCTGCTTTATACTATATGATGTTATTAAGTACTACTATCAATGATTATCTATGCGTATGAAACCCAGAAAACTATTACTTTGGCAAATAAGCCTTAAACACAACAAATATTTATGGAGCATCAGTGGCTAAAAAGGACACAGAGTTGAATAATAAGATTACAATTTAATAAAGAGGATATAATTAGATTAATTTAGATAAATAAATGGCACGGATAAAAACCTATAACACAGAGTAGATTACAATTTAATAAAGAGGATATAAATAGTAGATTAAGACAAATAAGTAAATGCCAGTAATAAAAAAACATAATACAGAACAGAAATATTTTTTAGTGTCATATATCACCAGAATGGCACAAAGTGGGAAGTGATATATGCCAGTTATGTCCAACTGAGGAGAAAGAAAAAAGAGCTTCAGAAGAATATGGCATTTGAGAGCTCTTTGGAAGTATAATTTCAAGAGGAACAATATGAGTAATACAATAGGAACAGTAGGAATAATAAAAGGATTCTGGGTGGAAGAAATTCTCAGAACATAGACACAAAGGTAGAACACTGTGAGGTATTTGTAGGAATCATCAAAAAGTCCTGTTTGGTGAGTAACAGAAGAATGTAGGAAGGAAACTTAGAAGAAGAGGTCTAAAAGACAGAGAAGAGCATGTTAAGTGTCACCAGATATCAACCTGACTTATATTCCATGCGGGAAAAATTGGCATGATACTCTGTTCAAAGCATAGCTTGATAGTTTCAGAATGCCTGTAGGATAGCCTAGACTATCTCTCTTTCTTAAAGCAATAAGAATCTTTTTCATTTTCCTGTTCAACTTAGCAAACATGTAATGTGTAAGATAGGAGAGGAAGTAAGCAGAGAGCAGGTCTTGAATAACAATCAAGATAAATGAATTGTTGATCACAAAGATATATTAATGCACAAGAACTGGCATAATGACTATGGGTAAGGACATGATTGACGCCATATGAGTGACTTTTATGTAGTGTCTTTACATATGACACAGATGGCAGTATAGGTATAGTTATGGATGGCAGGAACTAAATTTAGTATCCATAAGAGTCAAATTTTCAATGAAAGTACTTATAGTACTATTTCTTTAGAGATATTTATTCTGATTTAACAATAAGGCATATAATTTAATTGTCCAGGGATTGCTCTGGTCTTCTTGGTTCTTTTTAAAAATTGTTTAAAAAGTATAGTCGATTTACAATGTTGCACCAAATTTTGCTGTACAGGAAAGTGACATATATATATGTGTGTGTGTGTGTGTGTGTATACACACACACACACACACATTTCTTTTTTTATATTATTTTTTATCGTGGTCTACCCCAGGGGACTGGATATACTTCCATGTACTATAGAGTAATATCTTATTGTCTATCCATTCTAAATGTAATAGTTTGCATCTATTAACCCCAAACTCCCAGTCTATCTCATTTCCTCCCCTTACCCCCTTGGCAACCACAAGTTTGTTCTCTATGCCTGTGAGTATGTTTCTGTTTCATAGATAGGTTCATTTGTGCCTTATTTTAGATTCCACATAAGAGTGGTATCATATGGTATTTGCTTTCTCTTTCTGACTTACTTGATTACAGTAGTTATATAGTATTGTCTGAAGTCTGGGGGTTATGCTTTCTGCATTGCTTTTTTTTACCTCAGGATTGCTTTGCCAATTCTTGGTCTTTTATGGTTCCATATAAACTTTTTGATTATTTGTTCCAGTTCTGTGAAAAATCGCATGGGTGATTTGATAGTAATTGTATTAAATCTGTAGATGGCCATTTTAGCAGTATTAATTCTTCCAACCAAGGAGCATGGGTTATCTTTCCATTTCTTTGATTTCCTTTGTTAACATTTTATAATTTTTAGTGTATAAGTCTCTCACCTCCTTGGTCAGGCTTATTCCTAGGTATTTTATTTTTTTCGTGTGATTTTAAAAGGTATTGATTTTTATATTTTTCTAATATTTCATTGTTATTATACATAAATCCAACTGATTTCTGAATGTTAACATGTATCTTCTTGATTCTTTTCACATAGTGAAAACATCACGGTCCTTTATTGTGTCTTTTCTTTCTATTAAGTCACCAAATAAAGGTACAAACCAAGATAAAAATGGTGCTTGCTAAGCAAATTAGATTTAAATTGTCCCAAATAAGTATGCAACTCAATTAAAAATGTGCTTTTTTGGGTAACTTCTAGACAATCCCTCTCTCTTCCTATTTAAATTAGATGATTGCCTCTTAGATCCTTTTACATAAAATTCTGGAGTTCTCACCGTCAAAAAGAACCTGGCACTTCAGAGGATTCCCTTCCAATCTACTCTTGATTTCTGATAGGTTAATTACTAGTTGCTTGCATCTGTCTCCACATTATACATATGAGCCAAATATATATGTTGTTTGTTTTTATACTGAGTAAAGGAAGGTTCAAAAGGGCAACAATTCTTCAAACTATTCATAATAATGATGTAAAATTACCAGATATATAAGAATTTTGGAAGATGATGTCTCAGGATCAACCTTCATGAAAGCTCAGAGTAACACTAAGTAGCAAAGAAACTGTACCTCAAACACCTTCTTCCAGATAATGTATAGCACTGAAATATGTAACTCTCATTAAAGACGTTTTAAATTATAAAGCTGCTCTTTTATGGCTTTTCTATCTCAACACATTTTTTAAATTCAGTTTCTTTGCTATCCTGGTGACAAGGGTATGTGGATTATTTTGATGTCTAGAGTTACCACTAGGCAATGGAATGAGTCATTTCCCTCCAGTCAACTAGAATTTGAAAATTTTAAAGTCTATGCTATGTCTGGGAGGAGTTGGGATGGTTTTTAGAAATCTATTTGAGAGTTTTACATTATGAGTGAGCACACATTTGAGACCACTTTTAATGTTTTTCTTGGAAAAATAGTAGACTTAGGAATTAAACTTTGTTCCAGCAACTGGCTTTTATTAGTAAGGAAGCTGAACTTGAAACATAGGACTCAGAAAAAACAGATCAGAGGAACAGACTCATTAAAAAGTAGTGTTCTTATTATTCACCTACTTATTTTAATAAATCTTTTTCACAAAAATTCCTGTTAATTCATGAGACATGTAAATACATTTATCTCCCTATATGTTACTAGAAAGGCATTTTATGTCCAAGGCAGAGATCACTGATTGTGTTATGGTAGTAAATTATATAATGTAAACTAAATTTTATACAATATAAAAAGTATATAGTTTTAAAAGTAAAGCTGTATACCCCTCTATACACTGGCAGTGAAAATCAGAATCAACCTTTCCAAAAATAATTTTGAACCACATAATTAATTTCTCATAGATAATTTCTGGGCACAGTGTCATGTCAGTCAGAAACAGTTGTTACACTAATGGCACCACATGTTGAAGGAGTGTGAACAAATGTAATATACTTCCTCTTAGCCAAACTTTCTCAATTTGATCAATCACTTTTAGTAAAAAATGATTTTACAGGGAGGTTACCATTATCTCCAAATAGGAGGAATTTAGGAGACAAAATTTTATTAAAATATGTGAAGAAGTTTTAATCTCCTTTTCTGAAAACTGAAAAACAGTGTTCTCAAAATTATCCATGTTTTCAGCAAGGGAATTACATTATCAAAAAATGTTAACCAATTTTATGCTTATACATGTTAATTCTTAGAAGTTGCACTCACTCAATATTTCTCAACCCCATATTCCTTAACATGCCTCAAAGTTTGTCTAAGATAACCATAAACTATGACACTACTGGACATTATTATTAATGAAGACCATGAAAGAGTATGTGTTTAAAGCCTGATTAAAGCATATTTGAATGACCTTTATAAAATTTTAGAATACCAAGGATTATGCATGTTGACAGTGAGTGAAATGGAATAACCAGAGATAAAAAGGATTTTTGATCCTAGGGAAAAATAAATCCATCCAGAATTTAGCCATAAAACATATTTTAGCAGCCACTTAAAACTAAAGAGGCTTATAAATCTCTCCCTCTCTCTTCACAGTCCATCTAAGAGAAATCATTCACAGAAGTTAAGTTTAGTCTGAAAAATTCACAGGGAACATTTCATCTTTTGTAATTATTTTTGAATATCAAATAAAATTTTTCATATATATTTTCCTTAGGTAAAATTAGTAAAACTAAATTCAGATACTGATAAATATTGAATTTAGGTTCAAAGAAACCTTTAAATAATACTATGACATATATATATATATATATATATATATATATATATATATATATATATATATATATAAAGCCAAAAAGTGGTGAGCTCTATGAAGAAAAATATATTGTGCTCCATGAAAGAGAATGATAAGATGTGCTTTAGATTGAAGGATCAAGGAAGTCCTTTATAGGGAACAACAAACTTAAGCTGAGATTTGGAAGATTTATCATGGAAGAAATATCCACCTTGAAAGCAAAATTGAAAAAGAGCTTAGAAGATTTGCTAAACAAAGAGGCCATGTGGCAAGAGGAGATTTAGGAAAGCAAAATTAGTTTAGAGAATCATACCCAGATAATAAAGAGCTTGGAAAATAATTTGGATTTTATTTTAAATACAATGGAAACTTATAAAGGTTTGCTTAAAGGGCAGTAACATAATCTAAGAAATATTTTAAAAATGGCACTTGGCACCTATGTGAAAAAATGAACTGAAAAGGGAGAAGAGGGAAATAAGAGAGATTAATATGGAAGTCTATTAGACTTACCTAAGAAGAGATGATGGTGGCTTTGACTAAGGTGGTGGCACTGGTGATGGAGAGAACTCACTGATATATTTACAATAACATGCTGCAGAGGGTGTGAAGAAAAGGGAACCTTCCTATACTGTTGGTGGGAATCTAAATTGCTACAACCACTATGGAAAACAGTAGGGAAGTACCTCGGAAAACTAAATATAGAACTAAGATATGATCTAGCAATCCCAGTTCTAAGCATATATCCAGACAAAGCATTTATTGAAAAAGATACATGCATGTTCACTGTGGCACTATTCCAAATAGCCAAGACACGGAAACAACCTAAATGTCTAACAAAGAGGAATGGATTAAGAAGATGTGGTGTATAAACACAATAGAATACTAGCCAGCAGTAAAAAGAACAAAATAATGCCATTTACAGCCACATGGATGGAACTAGAGACTGTCATACTAAGTGAAGTAAGTCAGGAGAAGAAAGATAAATACCATATTATATCACTTATATCTGGAATCTAATATATGGCACAAATGAACCTATCAACAGAAAATAAACTCATGGACATGAAGAACAGATTGGTTGCCAAGAGTGAAGGGGAGGGAGTGATAGGGACTAGGATTTGGGGGTTAGTAGATGCAAACTATTGCATTTGGAATGGACAAGCAAGAGAAATTCTCCTGTATAGCCCAAGGAACTATATCTGATTACTTGTGGTGGAACATGATGGAAGATAATGTGAAAAAAAGAATATATATGTGTATAAGTGGGTTACTTTGCTGTGTAGCAGAAATTGTCAGAGCATTGTAAATCAACTATAATAAAAATTAAAAAAAACTAAAATACATGTTGAGATTTGATGTTGAAGGTAAAGAGAAGATACAGCAAAAACGCTAGGTTTCTGTTGTGGAAAAGTCATGGATCTAGATGCCTTTAATTAAGAACTACCTTTTACTCAACCAATATCAGTTCTTAAAAGTGGGGTATTGCTGTCTCCTACAATTGCTGTTGTATTGTCTATTTATTCCTTTGTCAGTTTTTGCTTCATGTATTTTGGGGCTCTGCTGTTAGGTGTGTGTGTGTATATATATATGTTTATTTATACTCATTCTATCTTCCTGATGGATTATTTTATCATTATAAAATATCTTTTTCTCTAGGCACACTTTTTGTTCATAAAGTCTATTTTGTTTGAAAACATATGGCCCCCTAAGCTTTTTGTTTGTTGGTTTAGGGCCTTTATATTTTCCATCATTTTCCTTTCAGTTTCCTTAGGCCTTTGAATATGAAGTAAGTAGGTTATTCTTAAAATCTATCTTCTAATCTCTGCCTTTTGATTGTAATGATAACTACATTTACAGTTAATATAATTATGGCTAAAATGAGATTTGCATCTGCTATGTTGCTATTCATTTCCTATTTTTAATGTCTTTTCCATTTCCCCATTACTACCTTTTTTATTAAATAGATGCTTTTAGTTTATTATTTTAATTTCCTTCTTTTTTATTATATTTTTGAGGATTCTTTTTGTGGTTGTCTTGGGTATTACAATTAATAAATTAGATTTATACCACCTTAATTTCAATATATACTTTATTACAATAGATGTCCATTCTCTCTTACTTTGTTCTGTGATTGTCATAAAATTGCATTTTACACATTACAAGTCCATTTACACATTACAAGGCCATATACAGAATTTTATAATTATTTCTTTAGGCATTTATCTTTAAGATAGTATAAAAAAAGAGTTACAAACAAAAAGACATTTATTCTTTTATATTCACCTATGTAGTTATGTTTACTGATGCTCTGTATTTCTTCATATGGATTCAAGTTACTGCATAGTGTCCTTTCATTTCAGCTTCAAGAACTCTAGTGATTATTGTGGGGTAGAATTGTTAGTCAGATTCTGCCATTTTTTTTTCTAGCAATGTCTTCATGAATTTATCATTCATTTATTGAAGGATAGTTTTATTAGATTTAGAATTTTACATCTTTTATGGCTTAGAGGGCTATATTAATATCAGGCAAACTGTATTTTAAGACAAATTGTTTCTATAGAGAAAAATATTTTATAATGATAGAATGATCAATCCACCAGGAAGATGAAACAAATATAAACATGTATATGCCAAACAACAGAGCCCCAAAATACATGAACTTTATTGAAAAATGGCTTACAGACTTTTGTTTTAAAATACTTTGAATATGTCATTACCCTGTGTTTTGGACTCCATGGTTTCTAATAACAGTCAGCTTTTAAATCTCATTAGGAAGTGCTTGTATATAACTTGTTTTTCCTCTGTTGCTTTCAAGATTCTCTCTTCATTCGCAATTAGACTATGCTATATCTAGATGTGATTATTTTAAATTTTATTTTACCTGCAGTTCATTGAGATTTTTGGATGAGTAGATTAATACTTTCCATCAAATTTGGGAAATTCTTCATCAGTATTTCTTTAAATATATTTTCTGTCATTTCTCTTTCTCTGCTCTTCCCATTATATGTATAATGAAATTCCCATTATATGTGTGTTGAAATGCTTTTGGGCATCCCTCAAGTTTTCCTTTTTTTATTCATTTTTTTCTGCTATTCAGGCTGGATAATTTCTCTTGAACTATGAAGTTTAATGATTCTTCTGCTAGCTGGATTCTGTTTTTGAGCACTTCTAATGAATTTTTTCTTTTCAGTTACCATAACTTTCAATTGCAGAACTATTTCTATTTCACTTTTATTTATTTTTTCGAGGGAGTGACATTGCTAGCATATCTCTATTTCTTTAGATATGATTTTGTTTAGTTATTTAGACAGTACATAAAAATTTAAAACCATCTATTACAAGTAAATCTAAATACGAGCCCCCTCAGGGGCATTATCTTCTGCCTTATTTTTATCAGGTGTTGGTATTGGATTTTGTCAAAGGCTTTTTCTGCATCTATTGAGAGAATCATATGGTTTTTATTCTTCAGCTTGTTAATGTGGTGTTATCACACTGATTGATTTACAGATATTGAAGAATGCTTGCATCCCTGATATAAATCCCACTTGATCATGATGTACAATCCTTTTAATGTATTGTTGGATTCAGTTTGCTAGCATTTTGTTGAGGATTTTTGCATCTATGTTCATCAGTGAAATTGACTTGTAATTATCTCTTTTTTTTGTGGTATCCTTATCTAGTTTTAGTATCAGGGTGATGGTGGCCTCATAGAATGAGTTTGGGTGTGTCCCTTCCTCTGCAATTTTTTGGAATAGTTTTAGAAGGATAAATGTTAGCTCTTCTCTAAATGTTTGATAGATTTCACCTGTGAAGCCATCTGGTCCTTGACTTTTGTTTGTTGAAAGTTTTTCAATCACAGTTTCAATTTCAATACTTGTGATTTTTCCATTCATATTTTCTATTTCATTTTGGTTTAGTCTTGGAAGATTGTACTTTTTTCTAAGAATTTGTCCATTTCTTCTAGGTTTTCTGTTTTATTGGTGTATATTTACATATAGTAGTCTCCTATGATAATTTGTATTTCTGTGATGTCTGTTGTTACTTCTTTTTTATTTCTAATTTTATTGATTTGAGTCCTCTCCCTTTCTTTCTTGATAGGTCTGACTAGAGGATTATCAATTTTGTTGATCTTTTCAAAGAACCAGCTTTAATTTCATTAATATTTTCTATGATTTTCTTCATTTCTGTTTCATTGATTTCTGCTCTGATCTTTATGATTTATTTTCTTCTACTAACTTTAGGTCTTGTCTGTTCTTCTCTCTCTAGCTGCTTTAGATGATCTTTATGATTTCTTTTCTTCTACTAACTTTAGGTCTTGTCAGTTCTTCCCTCTCTAGGTTGCTTATTTGAGCTTCTTGTTTCCTGAGGTAGGCTTGTATTGCTATAAACTTTACTCTTAGAACTGCTTTTGCTGCATCCCATAGGTTTTGGAGTGTCATATCATTGTTGTCATTTACTTCTAGGTATTTTTAAATTTCCTCAGTGCTCCATTAGTTGTTCAGTAGCATGTTGTTTAGTCTCCACATATTTGTGTTTTTTGCAGTTTTTTTTTCTTGTTGATTTCTAGTCATATAGCATTGTGGTCAGAAAATATGGTTGATGTGATTTAAATTTTCTTAAAGTTACCAGGGCTTGATTTGTAGCCCAGGATGTGATCAATCTTAGAGAATATTCCATGCACACTTGAGAAGAATGTGTATTCTGTTGCTTTTGGATGAAATTTCCTATAAATATCTATTAAGTCCATGTGGTCTAATGCTTCATTCAGGGCCCGTGTTTCCTTCTTGATTTTCTGCCTGGATGATATATCCATTGCTGTAAGTGGGATGTTAAACTCCCCCACTATGATTGTGTCTATTGTTGATTTCTCCTTTTAAGGTTGTTAGCAGTTGCCTTATATATTGTGGTGATCCTGTGTTGGGTTCATAGATATTTAAAATTGTTATATCTTCTACTTGGATTGATCCTTTGATCATTACATAGTGTCCTTCCTTGTCTCTTAAAATATTCTCCATTTTAAAATCTATTTTGTCTGATAGGAGTATTGCTACTCTGGCTTTCTTTTGACTCCCATTTGCATGGAAGATTTTCTTCCATCCTCTCACTTTCAATTTGTATGTGTCCCTAGAAATGAATTGGGTCTCCTGAAGACAGCATATATATGGGTCTTGTTTTTGTATCCATTCAGCTAGTCTATGTCTTTTGGTTGGGACATTCAGTCCATTAACATTTAAGGTAATTATTGATATGTATATTCTTATTGCCATTTTATTAACTGTTTTGGATATGTCTGTTGCTCTTTTTTCTTCCTTTCTTCTCTTGTTGTCTCCTCTTGTGGTTTGATGACTATCTTTAGTGTTGTATCTGAGTTGATTTTTCTTATTTGTGTATCAATTGCAGATTTTTGGTTTGTAGTTGCCCTGAAATTTTGATATAGGAGTCTATATGTATACACAAGATTGTTTTAAGTTGTTGGTCTCTTAATTGCAAGTGCATCTCCAGTGTCCTCCATTTGTATCCTCCTCTTCTCATGACTTCTGTGTTTGGTAGCATAATTCTGCATGGATGGTTTCATATCTTAACTGTATATATGCCTTTACTGGTGAGCCTTGTAATTTGTAATATTTTTGTTTCTGGTTGTAGACTTTTCTTTTCTGCCTAGAGAACTTCCTTAAGTATTTGCTGTAAAACTGGTTTAGTGTTGCTGAATTCTCTTAGCTTTTGCTTCTCTGTAAAGCTTTTGATTTCTCCTTGAAATCTGAATGAGAGCCTTGCTGGTAAAGTAATCTTGGTTGCAGGTTTTTTACTTTCATCACATTAAGTATATCCTGCCACTCCCTTCTGGCCTGCAGAGTTTCTGCTGAAAAATCTGCCCATAACCTTATTGGGGTTCCCTTGTATGTTATTTTTTCCCCCTAGATGCTTTCAATATTTTCTCTTTGTCTTTAATTTTGATTGCTTTGATTAATATGTATCTCAGGGTGTTCCTCTTTGGTTTTCTTTTATATGACACTCATTGCGCTTCCTGGATTTGAGTGAGTGGTTCCTTTCCCATGTTAGGGAAGTTTTTGGCTATTATTTCTTTGAGTATTTTTTCTGTCCCTTTCTCTCTCTCTCTCTTCTCCTTCTGGTACCCCTATAATATGGATGTTAGTGCATCTAATGTTGTCCCAGGGTTCTCTGAGACTCTCTTCAATTTTTTTCTGTTTTCTCTTCCGCATCAGTGATATTTCCACTAGTCTGTCCTACATCTCGCTTATTCATTCATCTTCCCTCTGTATTCTGCTGTTGCTTGCTTCTAATGAATTTTTTTATTTCAGAACTCTCAATCCTGTAGGTGAGTCTCTGTGATAGTTACTTTCCAGCCTGTGAGTCTTCCCACCTGGGAGGTATGGGGCTGCTTCTATCACATAATCACCTCTCCTACCTCTTGATGTGGCCTCCTCTTTGTCTTCTGGAGTAGGATATCTTTTTGAACGTTTCTAGTCCACTTGGTTGAAGGTTGCTCAGCATTCGGTTGTAATTTTGTTGTTTTTATGAGAAGTTGAGCTTCAATCCTTCTGTTCCACCATCTTAATCCCCTTCTGCCTTTTTATACGGCACACTTAATTTGCTTTTGTTTTTGCATGTCTCAAATATTGAAAAATTTCCTGCAGTTTTTTATATGTCAAGAAAAATGGACATTTTATTTATTTATTTTCTTACCTATGTAATGGCTTTATTAGGCCCCATGTTGATGTCTCTCCAGCCACTTTGGTTGGCTGTTTTATTTATAGGTAACATGACTTTTTATTATTATTATTTTATTTTTGCATTATAACTGGTTGACAGATTTCTGTCAAATTTTCCAACTGCACTGCATGGTGACCCAGTTACATGTACATATATGGATTTGTCACATGTGATTAGATATAGTTCCCAGTGCTGCATCTCCTTGCTTTTCCATCACCAAGGCACTATTTAACCCCATTCCCTCCTACCCCACCCCACCCCCTTGGCAACCACAAGTCTGTTCCCCAAGTTTGTGATTTTCTTTTCTGTTGAAGGGTTCATTTGCACAGTATATTAGATTCTAGTTATAAGAGATGTAATATGGCATCTCTCTTTCCTCTTCTGACTTACTTCATTCAGTTTGAGGGTCTCTAATTCCATCCATGTTGCTGCAAATGACATTATGTTATCCTTTTTTTATGGCTGAACAGTATTCCATCATGTATATATACCACATCTTCCTAATCCCATCATCTGTTGATGGACATTTGGGTTGTTTCCATGTCTTGGCTATTGTGAATAGTGCTGCAGTGAACATGTGTGTGCAAGGTCTTTTTCAAGGAAAGTTTTGTCCAATATATGCCCAAGAGTGGGATTGCTGGGTCATATGGTAGTTCTATGTATAGTTTTCTAAGGCACTGCCATACTGTTTTCCATAGTAGTTGTACCAGCTTACATTTCCCACCAACAGTACAGGAGGGTTTCCTTTTCTCCACAACCCCTCCAGCATTTGTTGTTTGTGGACTCGTTAATGACGGCCATTCTGACTTCGTGTGAGGTGGTATCTCATGGTAGGTTTGATTTGCATTCTCTAATCATCAATGATGTTGAGCATTTTTTCATGTGCTTGTTGGCCATCTGCATGTCTTCTTTGGAGACGTGTGTATTCAGATCCTTTTCCCATTTTTCCATGGGGTTGATGGCTTTTTTGTGGTTGAGCTGCATCAATTTTCTGTATACTTTAGAGATTAAACCCTTGTCAGTTGCATCATTTGAAACAATTTTCTCGCATTCTGTAAGTTGTCTTTTCGTTTTCTTTTTGGTTTCCCTTCCTGTGCAAAAGCTTGTCAGCTTGATTAGGTCCCATTGGTTGATCTTTGCTCTGATTTCTGTTGCTTTGGGAGACTGACCTGAAAAAACATTTGTAAGGTTGATGTCCAAGAATGTCTTGCCAATGTTTTCTTCCAGGAGTTTAATAGTGTCTTGTCTTATATTTAAGTCTTTAAGCCATTTAGAGTTAATTTTTGTGCATGGTGTGAGAGTGTGTTCTAGCTTCATTGATTTGCATGCAGCTGTCCAACTTTCCCAGTAATGCTTACTGAAAAGACAGTCTTCTTCCCATATAAGTTCTTGCC
>PVHT021183693.1:4974021-4988277 GCA_004024745.2 Catagonus wagneri | reverse complement strand
TCCAAGAATGTCTTGCCAATGTTTTCTTCCAGGAGTTTAATAGTGTCTTGTCTTATATTTAAGTCTTTAAGCCATTTAGAGTTAATTTTTGTGCATGGTGTGAGAGTGTGTTCTAGCTTCATTGATTTGCATGCAGCTGTCCAACTTTCCCAGTAATGCTTACTGAAAAGACAGTCTTCTTCCCATATAAGTTCTTGCCTCCTTTGTCAAATATCAAAGATCAATTGGGCGTAGGTGTCTGGGTTTATTTCTGGGTTCTCTATTTTGTTCCATTGGCCCGTATGTCTGTTTTGGTACCAGTACCACACTGTCTTAATTACTGTGGCCCTGTGATATTGCCTGAAGTCTGGGAGAGTTGTGCCTCCTACTTCGCTTTTGTTCCTCAGGATTGGTTTGGCAATTCTGGGTCTTTTGTAGTTCCATATAAATTTTTGGATTGTTTGTTCTAGTTCTGTGAAGAATGTCATGGTTAATTTGATTGGGATTGCATTGAATCTGTAGACAGCTTTGGGTAGTATTGCCACTTTTACAATGTTAATTTTTCTGGCTCATAATCATGGAATTTCTTTCCATTTCTTTGTATCTTCTTTGATCTCCTTGATTAATGATTTGTAGTTCTCTGCATATAAGTCTTTCACCTCCTTGGTCAGGTTTATTCCCAGGTATTTGATTTTTTTGGGCCTGCTATTTTAAAAAGTAAAATATTTTGATGTTCTTTTTATAATATTTCATTGCTACTATACAGAAATGCAATTGATTTCTGAAGGTTAGACTTATATCCTGCCACTTTGCTGAATTTGTTGATCAGTTCAAGTAATTTTGGGCTTGAGTCTTTGGGGTTTTCTATATATAGTATGATGTCATCTGCATGCAGTGACAGTTTTACCTCTTCTCTTCCTATTTGGATGCCTTTTATTTCTTCAGTTTTTCTGATTGCTGCAGCTAGAACTTCCAATACTATGTGGAATAATAGTGGAGAGAGTGGGCATCCCTATCTTGTTCCAGATTTTAGTGGGAATGCTTTCAGCTTTTCTCCATTGAGTATTATATTTGGTGGGTTTTTCTTATATGTCCTTTATTATGTTAAGGAATGTTCCCTGTATTCACACTTTGGTAAGAGTTTTGATCATGAATGAATGTTGGACTTTGTTAAATGCTTTTTCTGCATCTATTGAGATAATCATGTGTTTTTGACTTTTCTTTTGTTAATGTGGTGTATGATGTTAATTGATTTGCCTATGTTGAACCATCCTTGTGCACCTGTGATGAATCCCACCTGGTCATGGTGTATGATCTTTTTGATATGTTGTTGGATTCAGTTGGCTAAAATTTCATTGAGAATTTTTGCATCTATGTTCATCAAAGATATTGGACTATAGTTTTCTTTTTTCGTGGTGTGTTTGTCTGATTTTGGAATTAAGGTGGTGTTGGCATCATAGAATGTCTTTGGGAGTGTTCCTTCTTCAACCGTTTGGAAAAGTTTAAGGAGGATGGATATGATTTCCTCTTTGTAGGTTTGGTAGAATTCACCTGTGAAGCCATCTGGTCCTGGACTTTTATTTGTAGGGAGTGTTTTGATGATATACTCAATTTCATTTCTAGTGATTAGTCTGTTCAGTTGATTTATTTCTTCTTGATTCAGTTTTGGCAGGGTTTAAGTCTCTAAAAGGTTGTCCATTTCTTCTAGGTTGCCACATTTTTTAGCGTACAATTGTTCATAGTATTCTCTCATGGTTTTTGTATTTCTGTAATATCTGCTGTGTTTTCTCCTTTTTCATTTCTTATTTTGTTTATTTGGATTTTTTTTCTCTCCTCTTCTTTGTGAGTCTAGCCAGAGGTTTGTCAATCTTGTTTACCTTTTCAAAGAACCAGCTCTTGGATTTATTGATTTTTTTAGATAATATATTTTAATAGCTTTTGTGTCAAGTCTCCTGCCACTACCTAAATTTTGCTGTTGTTTCTGGGATTTTGTTTTCATTGTTGCTATTCTTATTGCTGTGTATTTGTTCATAGACTTACCTGGACTAATTATGTATGTTCTGTATTTCCTGCAATATGCAACCACTGAATTATCTGCTGGATTTTCTAAAAATAAAAATATTTTAAAATATTTTAAAATTAATTTTTATAAAGTGTTTTATTTAACATTTTAAAAATTTTTATTGGAGTATAGTTGATTTACATTGTTGTTTTATTTTAGGGAGTTTAGCAAAGTGAATCTGACATCTATCTATCTGTCTATATATCTATATATATATCTATATCTATATCTGCACTCTTTTTCAGATTCTTTTCCCATGTAGGTTTTTACAGAATATTGAGCAGAGTTCCCTGTGCTATCTAGTAAGTGCTTGTTCATTAACTTTCTGTGTATCATAGTGTGTATATGTCAATCCCAAACTCCGAGTTTACCTCTTCCTTCCACATTTCCCCCTTGGCAATCATAAGTTTGACCTTGAGATCTGTGAGTCTGTTTATGTTCTGTAAATAAGTTAATTTGTATGACTTTTTAAATTAAATTCTACATATAAATGATATGATATTTGTCTTTCCATTGACAGAGGAATGGATAAAGAAGATATGGTACATATATACAATGGGCTATTACTCAGCATAAAAGGAATGAAATAATGCCATTTGTAGCAACATCGATGGACCTGGAGATTGTTGTACTAAGTGAAGTAAGTCAGAGAAAGATAAAATTATTCCCATATGAAATTTCAAACCTAGATTCCTATGACTCATTATTATGACTATTAACCTTCTGACTTAATTTAGTGGTCAGCAAATGTAATTTTTGATAGAAAATGTCCTTAAGCACCTTCTACCCTTTGCAAGGGCATCTGTATAAGAAGGCATGCTTTCAAACTTTAGGCCATTTATAAGAAAGCTTTATCTTTTGTGTTTTGTTTTTTTTTTTTGAAGATGAGCAGTTGTTTATTTTATTTTTTCCATTACTTAATGAATTTTATTACAATTTTAGGTGTACAAAAATCATCACAACTCAGTTTGATAGCATTTCCATCACAAACCCTCAGTCCATTCCCCCAACCCCCAGATTGTCTCATTTGGAAACCATAGTTTTTCCAAAGTCTGTTAGTCATTATCTGTTTTGCAAAGAAGTTCATTGGATTGATCCTTTGGTCATTAGGTAGTGCCCTTCCTTGTCTCTTACAATGTTCTTCATTTTAAAGTCTATTTTGTCTGTGGTGTATTGCTACTCTGGCTTTCTTTTGATTCCCATTTGCTTGGAAGACTTTCTTCCATCCTCTCACTTTCAATTTGTATGTGTCCCTAGAAGTGAAGTAGGTCTTTTGAAGACAGCATATATATGGGCCTTGTTTTTGTATCCATTCAGCTAGTCTATGTCTTTTGGTTGGGGCATTCATTCCATTAACATTTAAGGTAACTATTGATATGTATGTTCTTATTGCCATTGCACTGTTTTGGATATTTGTTGCTCTTTTTTCTTCCCTTATTCTCTTATCTCCTCTCACAAGATGACTCTCTTTAATGTTGTATTTGAGTTGATTTTTCTTATTTCTTTGTGTATCAATTTTTGATTTTTGGTTTCTATTTACCCTGTAGTTTTGGTATAGGAGTCTCTACATAAATGAGATTGTTTAAAGTTGTTGGTTTCTTAATTGCAAGTGTGTCTCCATTGTCCTGCTTTTGTGCTCTCTTTTCACTTTTTCTGATTTTGGCAACACAGTTGTGCATGCATGATTTAGTGTATGGATGATCTTTACTGTATGCATGACTTCACTCGTGAGCCTTGTCATTTGTGGTGTTTTTGTTTCTGGTTGTGGCCTTTTCTTTTCTGCCTAGAGAATTTCCTTTAGGATTTGTTGTAAAGCTGGTATAGTGTTGTAGAAATCTCTTAGCTTTTGCTTATCTATAAAGGTTTTGATCTCTCCTTCAAATCTGAATGAGAGCCTTGCTGGTAAAGTATTCTTGATTGGAGTTTTTTTCCTTTCATCACATTAAGTATATCATGCCACTTCTTTCTGGCCTGCAGAATTTCAGCTGAAATATCTGCTGATAACCTTATTGGGGTTCCCTTGTTTGTTTCTTTTCCCTAGCTGCTTTCAATATTTTCTCTCTGTCTTTAATTTTGGTCATTTTGATTAATATGTGTCTCGGGGTATTTCTCCTTGTGTTTATTTTTTATGGCACTCATTGTGCTTCCTGGATTTCAGTGAGTGGTTCCTTTCCCATATTAGGGAAGTTTTCCGCTATTATCTCTTTGAATATTTTTTCTGTCCCCTTCTCTCTCTCTTCTCCCTCTGGCACCCTTAAAATACAGATGTTGGTGTGTTTAACATTATCCCAGAGTGAGTTCTCTGAGACTCTCCTCACTTCCTTTCAATCTTTTATCTCTTTTCTCTTCTGCATTAGTGATTTCCACTAATCTGTCCTCCACCTCACTAATTCGTTCTTCTGCCTCCTGTATTCTACTGTTGGCTACTTCTAATGAATTTTTTATTTCAGTTATTGTATTTTGCATCTCTTCTTGTTTAATTTTTACAGCTTGTATTTCTTTGCTCAGTGTTTCCTGTAAATTATCAATCTTTGCCTCCAGTTTATTTCCAATATCTTGCATCATCTTCAGCATCAACAGTCTAAAGTCTCTTTCTGGGAGGCTGATAATCTCATCATGGAACTGGTTTTCTGTTTTTTTTTTCTTTCTCCCTTATCTGAGTTAGAGTTTTCTGTCTTTTCATTTTTATAGGTTTTTGATGTGGTGACCTTTTTGCAGACAAGAGTTGTAGCCTCGCTTGTTCTAGTGTTTGCCTCCCCTGTAGCTAAAGTTGGTATGGGAAGGTGGCTTGCTGTAGGCTTCCTGTTGGGAGCACTGGTAGGTGGGATTGATTCCTATTCCTCTGGTGGGTGAGGCTTTGTCTCTGTGTGAGATTAGAGGCTGACTATGTGCCTTAGGGGTCTTTAGGCAGCCTGTTTACTGATGGGTGGGGCTGTGATTCCTCCTGGATTATTGTTTGTCCTGGGGCTTCTCAGCATTGATGGGAGGGACAAGATTTTCCCAGAAATGGCCACCTCCAGAGAAATGCAGGCTTATGAATGTTACCAAGAGCTTCACCTCCAATGCCCTTCCCCCAAAACAAGCTACAGTCACACCTGTTTTCCCAGGAGATTCTCCAAAATTGCATTCAGTTTCCACCCAGATTCCTATGGAGACTTTGCTTTGCCCTGGGACCCAGTGCATGTGAAAGTCTTTGTGTGCCTTTCAAGAATGGGGTCTCTATTTCCCCCAGTCCTATGGAGCTCCTGCACACAAGCCCCACTGGCCTTCAATGCCAGATGCTCTAGTGGCTCTTTCTCCCTGTGCCAGATCCCCAGGCATGGGGATTTGATATGGGGCTCAGAACTCTTAGTCCTGTAGCTGAGTCTCTGTGATAGTTACTTTCCAGCCTGTGAGTCTTCCCACCTGGGAGGTATGGGGCTGCTTCTATCACATAATCACCTCTCCTACCTCTTGATGTGGTCTCCTCTTTGTTTTCTAGAGTAGAAAATCTTTTTTGGAAATTTACAGTCCATTTGGTTGAAGGTGGCTCAGCATTTAATGGTAGTTTTGTTGTTTTTGGGAAAGAAGTTTAGCTCCAGTCCTTCTATTCCGCCATCTTAATCCAATACCCAAGCAGTTGTTTTTGAAAGCTTTACCTTTTATTTCCTGCTTACTCAAGGCCTCGAGTTCAGCCAGAAATTAAAGGAGGTTTCTGTTTAATCAAATCTTTCCAAAACTGTGTGCATGCTCTTGCAGTATTTTATATGTCCTGAAATATGTCTCTGTTTTTCAAGCATCCCTGTAGCCATTTCATTCTCCAAGATTTCCTTTTAAATTCCAGGTCAAGCTCTTTTGTTGTTGTTCCAACTGAAATAGCAGCTCTACTTGGGGGCAAGTTTGCTAGCATGTTGAAATTGTTTCAGTAATGACCTGAGGATAGTATTCCTCTCTATCCCTGTCCCCCACCTTGGCTAAGCTAAAATCTGAATTGATTAAAAAAAAAACAAGATTTAACACCTCAGTAACAGAGATTTTCCAAGGAACTGAATGGACATCATATTGACTGTGTTCTAGAAATGATGTTTCTTACAGAGCTCCAGAAGATTTCATTCTTGTCCACTGGCTACAGGTCTGTTAGTTTTTCATGCCTGTTTTATCACTGGAGTATGAATAGCAGAGAGATGTAAATAGCTCATTTAAAATGTCATAGACTACACTGTCTAGAGTCATTCAATACTTTCTCTTACTCATATGACTGTTCTTGTTCTGATCATTCCTTTTCATTCCATTGGTGAATGAGGCCTCCATCACCCTAAATAGTGCAGACTGGCTGAAAATAGGACATCCAGCATTGGACAGATGAGACTGTTAGCAGTTTATTAGTCACATATGCACACAGACTCTGGGAAGAGGGCACTGCAAGGCCACATGGAGGTTCCACTTGGAAACAGAGTGAGACAGAAAAGACTAGGAAATAGGCCTTGTAATAACATGGAGGTACTGTACCCTTTTTTGTCTCAAGAGGATGTGACTTGTTTGAATAATGTTGCTGGCTGGCAGAGCAGAGCAACCAAATAGAATGCAGCATGTGCAGCTAATGGGGTACAATCTGGGGTACTTTTCTGGTTTGGGTGAGTGAGAGGCATATCAGTCAAAGACAGAGGAACTCTTTGCTAGGCCTCTAGGGCCCTATCAGGCTGAAAGATATCAAGACAGCATATGGAATTTTGAGCCTTACAATAAAGTTCTGTGGCTTTGGTTAATTTATAGAGTTTTAGAAATGATTACTTTTAGTCTCTGTGCCAGTGATTTTGTCTTTTTTGTGAGACAGTAACTGGTTCACAGAAATTCTCACTCTGCCATTCTGGAGTCAGTCTTCAGTTTTCCTTAATTTGAACATTAGAATTGGGTTGTTGGCTGATGGAAGGCTGACCATTAAATGGAATCAGCCACTGGGACTTCAGAAAAGATCTGATCAAAATGATCTTTCTCATGGTATTATTATGCTGCTTGGGATTTTTCAGATGGGTCAGTTCTTTGTGTGGACAAGACAGGGAGAAGAGACAATAAAGCAGAAAGATATTAGTCTAAAATATTAATAATGGTTTTCCCTCTGGGTGATTTGGTTAAAATGGCAAATATTATTTGTCTTCAAATGATTCTGCATTTTACAATTTATACAATAAGCATGTATTTTTTGAACAGTCATGGGGATGAAAAAATCTCTTTGAAATGGTTGAAAATTGACAGTGATAATTTAGTCACCACATATTAACAAGTTATTAATAATCGAGTCAGGAATAATTTGAGAGGAAATATGATTTAAGAGAAATGACTTGATTTTTGGAGTGATATTTATCAATTCTTAATTCAGCATTTATATGATTTCTGTATTTAGAAATATAGTGTTTATAGTGAGTGTTAGTTTTCTTGTCTTTAAAAATTGAAATAATAAGACTGTACAGTGTTGTTATTTCCTTCCATAGCAGATATCAAGGAATGTTTGGTCTTATTTCCTTCACAGCAGATAGCAAGGAAAGCTAAAATAGTACACAGTGGTAATATTGCTGTGGGAGAATTAAGAGTAGAAGTTATGTGAGTTTCATGCAGAGGAACCTCATGGTCACTGAATGGTGGGCACTTGTTTAGAGAGAGGAACACAATGAATTCTAAGGCTTTGCAAAAACCAAACATCACTGATTAAACTGATTCTACCTGAACCTGGCATATTAACACTGCAAACTAGCATGTTTTTTTAGTTTCACTTTTGTAACCACACTTGGTCTACACTTATTTCACATGTAGTCTAAAGTTACTCTATGCTTTCTACATTTATACCACACTGTTTTCTAAATGTTATATATGTTTAGGTATTTAACATTTTTAGCAAGGTACTGTAAAATATGTTTCTATAATTTATAAGTTTTCTTTCCTTAGTCACGTCTGTGCTCTACACATTTTATGTAATTTTCTAAATACTTCTCAGAATCCCACAGTGAAAATCAGATGTTACAGGGCTGAAGTTTTTGTTGTTGTTGTTGTTGTTCTCTTGTTACTTTTGGCATCATTGTTTCTCAGTGACCCTACTTTTTAGGAATAACTTGATAAAGAAAGACTGTGTCTGCATAAAAACTCATGCCATATTTATATCCTTTAAAGATGAATGGGGCCGTGTTTTATATAAACTTACATATAGATAGGTATTGGTACATTTTACCAATAAAATAGTATAAAAATAGTATAAAAAGATAGCAAAGACTTTAAAATTTATTTTTATACTTTAGCAAATTATTAAATATAATCAGATTTATTGATTAAGTACATTTTAAATTTTTGATATATTAGGTGAATACCACAAACTTCAAAATTCCTAATATTCTTAAATATAACTGTTTAATGTTTTACAAAAATTCCTACAATCAGTGATTAATGTGAAGTAATGCTTTCTAAAGCTATTATGTGCTGAAAAATCTGTGGTCAAAGGATGAGAAATCCAGCTGCTTCTATCGCTGTGGTAGATTTGGAATAAAAGCTCTAATGTTTCCCAAAGAAAAAAAGAAATGGTATTCTAAAGGTTTCCACCCCATGCACCCTCCCTCCCAAGCAGGAAAAAAAGTCTCCCTGGAAAAACTTGTGATTGCTTTGTCATTTCTGCAAAACTGTGAAAACACACCAAAGTAGCTAGTTTACTCATCCTTGATTTCCCCAGATGGCTGAGTTCCCATTAACTCACCAGAGAATGAGATGCAGACCCAGTGCCTTTACATGTCATTTTGACAAGACATAATGTCCAATCTTGTTTGTGTACGCCTTTCCCTTCTACCTCAAGCCCACTTCACTACTGGTGGTCTGCCTGTGTGCAACACAGATGTTTCCCTCTCTGCTGCATGCTTTATTTTTCAAGTAGCTTCGGAGAGCATATGTTTCCATGTGAGCTTGTTCCTTCCTTCTCCCAACACCTACTTGTGCTACATAAACAATCTTCATCTGCCCCCTCAGATCTGGGGCGCACGAAACTTTCACAGATGTCGATTTCCTTTTCAGACTCTTTGCCTCTGGTGAACACAGTCTTCAGATAATGTCTCCCTTCCTTCTCTGTTCCAAATGACTTGGAATGCAGATTTTTTCCCTCCTTTCAACTCAGTTTCCTTCTGTGACCCCAGCATGTTTTCATCCCCTTTCTTCTAAGTCTGTCTTTGTACTAGCTCTCCAGATGGGATCAAGGATGAGCTCTTCCTGCTCCTCATTTTATTCTCCTTATGACTGTTTGGTTTGCAAGGGGGAAAAAAAAAGGAGGCATACTACACACATTAAATATTTCACATGCATGGTCACATATCTTTCTGATTTGTTCCCTTGATATTTGAAGGTTTTTCACATTTTACTTATTTCTTTTTAATTGGTAGCTGCCATGTTTGATGATTTTTCCATTTTTGTGCTAGGGCATAACAAAGAAGGACACCACAAATATACACACTATATTTATATATATATATATATGTGTGTGTATGAATATATACAGCATATAATTACATATATAATATAGTGTATAATTACATACAAAACCACAGGTGACAGCAACATTAATATCCATTTTTCTTTTCTTTTATACAAGAGGCAGCTCAGCTTCTCTTTCATTTACTCTACATGTATTTGTTGAGTAGGTAACATGTGCCAGAAATCACCTCTGGGTTATAGCATGAGGGTGTAAACAAAACAGTAAGGTTCTCCCTTCTCAAGGAATTTATATTGTAATGTGAGAAACCCCTAATAAATAAGCAAACATAGAATTAATTATGAAAGGAGGCCAATTGAGCTGAAATCCAAGTGATGAACAGGATCCTGGATGCAAAAAAAATCATGATAATGAGAATTATGAGGGGAAGAAACAAGTGGAAAAGGATTAATGTGGGCATGCTTGAGACACTGAAGAGGGTTTGCTGTGGCTGATGTGTCAGAGTGAGCATGGGGAAAGCAGAGGACCCAGTGCTAGAGAGGGAGTCGGGGCCTGATCACTTAGGGTGTCTGAGGGCAAGGTAAATATTCTCAATTTTCTTCCAAATGCCAGGAGAAGCCATGGAAGTTTTAGGCAAGGAGGCAATATGATCTGACATATTTTTGGAACATCACTTTGGCAACTGTAATAATTTCTCATAGTATTCTTATTTTTTATTTTTTAAAGACATTATGTTTTAATGCAGTTTTAAGTTCACAAAGAAACTGAAAGTGTAGAGATTTCCCATATACCCTCTGCCCCCACACATGCACAACCTCCCCCTATTAGTGTCTCATTCACCAGAGTGTTACATTAGTTATAATGGATGAATCTACATTGACACATTACAATTACTCAAAGCCCATATTTACCTTATGGCTTACTGTTGGTGTACATCCTATGGATTTGGACAAATATATAGTGATATGTATCCATCATTTTAATGTCATAGAATTTTTAATGTCCTAAGAATTCTGTGTTCCACCTGTTCATTTCTTCTCATCCCACCAAAGACCACTGATCTTTTTATGGTTTCCATAGTTTTGCGTTTACTATAATGTGATATAGTTGGAACCATACAATATGTAGCTTTTTCAGATTGGCTTCTTTCACTTAGAAATATGCATTTAAGTCTCCTCCATTCCCTTCCATGGCTTTATAGCTCATTTCCTTTTAGCACTGAATAATACTCTGTTATCTGAATGTCATATATTTGTAATTAATAACCTTCATATAATTATGATCAACCATAAAGGTATTTATTTTCAGAGAAGACTTTGCTAATTCATACTTTTTTCATCTCTCCCCTTAACCATCTTGCACTGTTTTAGTACAATGTTGATGGCCTCTCCACATTTCAAATTCAAATTTGTTACCTTGAGTTAAAAAGATTTCTGAGGAGTTCACATTGTGGCTCAGTGTGTTAGGGGCCCAATGTTGTCTCTGTGAGGATGCAGGTTTGATCACTGGCCAGAGCCAGTATGTTTGTTTAGGATCCAGCATTGCTACTAGCTGTGGCATAGGTCACAGATGAGTCTTGAATCCAGTGTTGCCATGGCTGTGGCAACACTGCATCGATTGGACCCCTAGCCTGGGAACTTCCATATGCTGCAGGTACGTCCCTGTGGGGGGGGTTTCTGGAATTTACCCTTGAAACTTTTTCATTATTTGAGGGTTTTCCCCTTTCAATGACCAACACGTTGTAAGTCTCACTCTACTGAACCATGTCCTGGTCTCATCAGGCCTTGCAACTTATGCATCTGTTCCTGCTCACCCACTCCCTTCCTTTCCTGGGAATGTTCTTCTCCCCACTGCCTCTTTGGGAAGCATCTAATCCCCCCTCACAACTGACCGCTTCCTTGATGAAGCTTTTGACCACCTTTTCTCTGCTCCTCCCATATTCTGCACAGGCTCCTATAAAATCTCCCCAAACATAAATATTTATGAACGAGCAGTGAACTGGGAAATGCTGGACAGCTAGCAAGGACACATATTGCAGAGGCCCTGAAGGGCAGGCTAAAAACCTGTTGACTTTAACCTTAAGGCTCTACTCCTAAAGATCAGATTTGCCCTTTAGGACATTCACTCTGGCAACATACTGGTAAGAAAGTGAGTGGGATGAGAAACAGACTGGTGGCAAACTTTTGTTTTAGATTATGTAAGACATGATAGCTTAAAACTTTCACATGCACACACGCATGCACACATGGAAATTACAGTGGAAATGGAAAAGAAAGGATGGGTTCAGAAAAATTTAAACAGTGCTTAACCGATGAGCAAGGGGAAAGTAAGTAATAGTAAGGGAGGAACACCCCCCCCCCAATTTCTATCTTCAGCGTCAAGGTAGGTTGTGGTACAATTCATTAATGTAGGCACATGGACCACCTTTTTTACAACTTCTGATTTTTTATATGTGTCAACAGTATGTGTTCCATCTTACAAATTAAGCTTTGTTCTGCTTTTTATGCATTTATTTACCTTATGACTGAAGTTTTCTTTTATTAGAATTTAATTTTGAATTTCTTAACTACCTGTGGTCACATCAAAGTAGAAGAATTAAGCAATCCCATACTTCTCTAATAGATTGAATAACAGTGTTCTTTGGTGGACAGGTGCTGTGTTGGAAGTAAATTGGATGAGTTTGGTGTACACTGGGTGGGGACTTGGAAGAAAGTAAGGCAGGGCCAGGGATGGATTTGGGATATTCCCCTTCCCCCACCATCTCATGTTTCTGTTCTCCTACTACCAAATTTTTTGATTTCCATTTAAGACATACTCAATAACTCTTTCCTTATACTTCATGTATTTCTCACAAATGGGTACTAATAAGTTTTCTTCTAATGATGAATAAGCTAAAGTCCTTCAAATATGTAAAGATTTTGCCATTTTTTAAAAGCAAACTTCCTCTTTGTCATGATTTTTTTAAACTGAAAAAAAATGCTGATTTGTTTACGAAAGTACATGCACTTTTGCTCAAGTTGTTGTGTATCCTCCTACTTCACTTTCCAGTTTGACTCTGTAAATGAATCTGCCCACTTAAGACTTTTGGCAAACAGATATTTTCAGAGTAAGAATAACATTTTACACTAATAGAAGAAAACAGGAGATTTGATAATGTAAACCAGAAGCTCACTGCCAAATCACTTGCATTGATTTAAAAATGCATTTACTTAACAAATACTTTTTGAACATTTATTATGTGCCAAAGAATATTTCACTGCTCTGTAGGAGCCTATATTCCAGAGGGGAAAAAGAGACAACCAAATAATTAAATGAAATAATTGTTAGATAGTGATCAGGGCTAAAGAACAAAATAAATCAAGAAAGGAAAAGGTCCTGTTATATGATGCTTATGTCAGAATCATTATTCATAATATCTCCTTTCTCTTTTAAATTGTGCCAGTCTGAAAAATCAATGTGGTCAATCTAGACGTTGGGGATGTTGGGTGTGAGAGATGGAAAATTTTACCTGAAGTATCCAGGGAAGGCCTCACAGAGAAAATTATATTTAAGTAAGACTGGAAAGAAATGGAGAGGGGCATAATGCAAACATCTCAGGATGATTTCCAGGCAGAGGGGAAAGCAGATGCAAAGGCCCTGCAGTGCATTCATACCTGGTACATTCAAGGGACAAGAAGGGCAGCACAGCTGAAGAAGAGGATTGAGGATGACAGTATACATAGATGAGGAGCAAGAGGTAAGGTCTTTCAGGTCATTGTACCCTGAATAAGGTAGAAGCAATGTAGGAGTTCTAGTGAATGAGTAACTTGATTGATTTATGTTTTAATAGGATCATTTTGCCTGTTATATGGATAATAGATTGTCAAGGAAAAAGGGGTGAAAGTAGGGAGACTAGTTAAGCACATGACTGGAAATATTGGTGTCTCAAAATATAGTGGTAGCAGTTGAAGGAGTGAGAAATGGCTGAATTCCTGAACATGTGGATATAAAACACAGTGTGGAGTAAAGCATGACTTTGAGGATTAGGCTTGAGACTCTGAAAGAATGAGTTTCTTTTTTCACTGAAATGGGAAAATCAAGGACAAGAGTAATTTTGGCAGCAGATTCAAGATCACAGTGTTAGATTATTAATTTTGAGATGTCTATGAGGCATAGGTAGATGTCAAGCAGGTGGGGAAGTACTCAGGAACCGTATTATATAGATAATATTAAAACCCATGAGGCTATGGGCCAGAAAAATTAATATTGTAAAAATGGTGATACTACCCAAAGCAATCTACAAATTCAATGCAATCCCTATCAAGTTACCCAAGACATTCTTCACAGAACTAGAACAAACAATCCAAAAATTTATATGGAACTACAAAAGACCCAGAATTGCCAAACCAATCCTGAGGAACAAAAGCGAAGTAGGAGGCACAACTCTCCCAGACTTCAGGCAATATCACAGGGCCACAGTAATTAAGACAGTGTGGTACTGGTACCAAAACAGACATACGGGCCAATGGAACAAAATAGAGAACCCAGAAATAAACCCAGACACCTACGCCCAATTGATCTTTGATATTTGACAAAGGAGGCAAGAACTTATATGGGAAGAAGACTGTCTTTTCAGTAAGCATTACTGGGAAAGTTGGACAGCTGCATGCAAATCAATGAAGCTAGAACACACTCTCACACCATGCACAAAAATTAACTCTAAATGGCTTAAAGACTTAAATATAAGACAAGACACTATTAAACTCCTGGAAGAAAACATTGGCAAGACATTCTTGGA
>PVHT021183693.1:4876147-4973021 GCA_004024745.2 Catagonus wagneri | reverse complement strand
GGCAAGAACTTATATGGGAAGAAGACTGTCTTTTCAGTAAGCATTACTGGGAAAGTTGGACAGCTGCATGCAAATCAATGAAGCTAGAACACACTCTCACACCATGCACAAAAATTAACTCTAAATGGCTTAAAGACTTAAATATAAGACAAGACACTATTAAACTCCTGGAAGAAAACATTGGCAAGACATTCTTGGATATCAACCTTACAAAGGTTTTCTCAGGTGAGTCTCCCAAAGCAACAGAAATCAGAGCAAAGATAAACCAATGGGACCTAATCAAGCTGACAAGCTTTTGCACAGGAAGGGAAACAAAAAAGAAAATGAAAAGACAACTTACAGAATGGGAGAAATTTTTTTCAAATGACACAACTGACAAGGGCTTAATCTCTAAAATATACAAACACTGATGCAGCTCAACCACAAAAAGCCAACAACCCCATTGAAAAATGGTCAAAGGACCTGAATAGACATTTCTCCAAAGAAGATATACAGATGGCCAAAAAGCACATGAAAAAATGCTCAACATCATTGATGATTAGAGAAATACAAATCAAAACTACCATGAAATACCACCTCACACCAGTTCAGAATGGCCATCATTAACAAGTCCACAAACAACAATTGCTGGAGGGGGTGTGGAGAAAAGGGAACCCTCCTGCACTGTTGGTGAGAATGTAGGCTGGTTCAACCACTATGGAAGACAGTGTGGAGGCACCTTAGAAAACTATACATAGAACTACTATATGACCCAGCAATCCCTTTCCTGGGCATATATCCAGACAAAAATTTCCTTGAGAAAGACACTTGCACATGCATGTTCACTGCAGCGCTATTCACAATAGCCAAGACATGGAAACAACCCAAATGTCCATCAACAGATGACTGGATTAGGAAGATGTGATATATATACATGATGGAATACTATTCAGTCATAAAAAGGGATAAAATAATGTCATTTGCAGCAACATAGATGGAATTAGAGGCCTCATACTGAGTGAAGCAAGTCAGAAGGAGAAAGACAGATGTCATATGAAATCTCTTATAACTGGAGTCTAAAACACTGCACAAATGAATATCTCAACAGAAAAGAAAATCATGAACTTGGGGAACAGAATTGTGGCTGCCAAGGTGGTGGGGGAGGGGGTGGGAGGGAATGGGGTTAACTAGTGCTTCAGTGATGGAAAAAAAGGAGATCCAACTGTATAGCATGGTGAACTATGTCTATTCACATGTAACAAATCCATATATGTTCATGTAACCGGGTCACCGCGTGGTGCAGTTGGAAAATTTGACAGAAATCTGTAAACTGGGTATAATGCAAAAATAAAAAAATAAAATTGAAAAAAAAACCATGAGGCTAAATGAAATCGCACAAAGAGTGGGTACAAATAAAAAAAGGTTTTCAGGGCAGAGCCCTGGGACACTCCTATCTTAGGAGGTTCAGGAGATATAGAAGAATCATCAAAATAAGGCTATTTTCAAACAAGTTGACCAAAGTCTTCAAATGGTGAAATTGTGAATAATTCCTCTTTATTATTTTCTAAAATAGGTAATATATTTTATATATTTTTATAATTTATAATTTATGTCCAATAGAATTCAGTTTTTGGTGTTCAATGAATTTTGAAAATTATATACACTTGTGGACTATTATCTAAAATGAGAGTTTTCCCATTACCCCAGAAAATTCTCTTATGTCCCTTTCTAATCTGTCCCCCAGCTTCCATCCACATGCAACAATTTTCTGATTTCTATCACCATGAATTAGTTTTTCTTGCTTAGAATTTCTTTTGCTTTTTCTCATTGAATGTCTACAATATACATGATTATATCATATGCAGGTATCAGTAATTCTTTTCTAGAAGTATTCCCTTGTATGTATATTTCATGATTGTTTATCATTCTGATGATGGACGTTTGTATTTATAGTTTTAGGCTTTTATGAGTAAAGCTGCTATGAATATTATTTTATATCTTTTTGTAGATATGTATTGTTTTCATTTTTCTTGGCTAAATACCTAAGAGTAGAATTGCTGGCCATACAGTTGAAGTATCTAATTTTATAGTAGCCAAATAGTTTTAAAAAAATTATATCATGTTACTCTCAAAATGCAAAACATTTTTAAATAGAAATTCTTTTTTTCAAAATTTGCCCTGAGAATTACATGATTTTAAATACTCATCATATATTTTTTAATTCAAATCCCTGATCTAAAAGTCTTGTCAAAATATCCTATGTGGCAGTTTTTGGAGATCTTTCTATGGAAGTTAGTAGAAATTGCAGGTTGATAAGTGCTGCTGGGACTGTTTGTTTATGAAGAGATTTTCCATTATTTAAGTATCACATGCAAATTAATTTTCCATGAAAATTAATTTAATAAACTCTTAGCTCAAACAGATGGGAAGGCACTCTCTCTCTTTTTTGGCTTAGATGGGAAGTTACATCACAAACAGGAGCATTACCAGGACATGCTCTATACCTGTCATTCAACTTCTTCCCTTTTCTTTCAGATTCATCCAGATTCATCTCTTTTGAATAAAAAATATTGAAGATCTAGAGACTGAGTCATCAAGGTAGCCATCAGAATGATCCTCATCCTCCTCATTGAAGAGTAATAAGGAGCACAGATAGAATGTTATTTTGCTGAAGTGGCAGAGGTTATAGAAGCTAATAAAAATTAAGCAGAGTGGCCAAGATACCAGTCTCTCATGGTGTCAGGCAAGTGTCCCCTCTTAGGATAAGGATCTTTTTTTTTTTTTAATTTTTTTTGTTGTGCCTTCAGCATGTGGAAGTTCCCAGGCCAGGGGTTGAATGTGTGTCACTGCCGTTACAATGCCAGATTCTTAACCCACTATATGACAGGGAACTCCCCTATCAGGATATAAATGTGCCTTCAGACATGTTTAAATACTTGCCCCAATAGTCCAGTGCATTTTAATCATTCAATGTTTAAATTTAGATTTTTAAATTATAATTTTGATAAGTAACAAAAAATAATGAATATTAACTACCATGAGGCTTTAAACTCTGTTCTCTGTACAAAACACAAGTCCTGCTGGTCATTAGAACCAGGATATAAAGGGATGTGTCCTCTGAGCTACAACAAAAGTTAGAATGTGTGCCAGACATGTACCCAAGCTCCATTCATGGAGAAAATGTCAACCCATTTCAAAATGATTTTTTTCCTCATTCACTTGATTTGTAGGAGTAACCAGGCTAGCTTATGGATTTCTTATGGAGAGAATTTTTCCATATGTAGCTGTAGAATTCAGTGCACCTGTAGGAGTAGGTAAGTTCAGAAATTGTAGTTCTCACCTACATTGCCATACTGAATAGGAACCTCTGCTCAGAGATTCCTTAAGGCAGTAATCTTTGGTTGAGGCACAGGAGGTACAATAAGTCATATCCCTCTTTCTTCCCACTTATTGAACTTTTCCATATATTCTGTCTGACTTCTCATCACTGTAGGTAAACCATCTATGCTCCTCTCCAAAGGCATCACTATTCCTTATTCAGAAGAATCCCATCCTCTCTATCCTGCTCAAAAACAATGGTAGAAACAGTGCCTTTGAGTAGGAGAAAGAAGGCAGAAGCAGTGCCTTTGAACTGATTTTTTTTTAAGATGAATAGAACTAAAGAGACAGTGTATACACTTTTTCAGGAAAAGACCCCTCCAGTTTACAAGAGAAATGAATTTTCTGCTGAATATAGATGGAGTACAGTGAGAATTCAAACTGTGGAAATACTTCATATAACTTAAAAATATCAGTATTTAGATTTCCCATTGTGGCTCAGTGGTAAAAAACCTGACTAGTATCCATGAGGATTCAGGTTCAAACCCTGGCCTTACTTAGTGGGTTAAGGATCTGGTGCTGTCATGAGTTGTGCTGTGGGTTGCAGAAGTGACTTGGTATCTGGTGTGGCTGTGGCACAGGCCAGCAGCTATAGCTCTGATTTGACCCCTAGCCTGGGAATATCCAAAATGCTGCAGGTGTAGCCCTAAAAATAGGTATGTAGATAGATATATTAGATAAATCTGATATATATATATTGATGATTATATAATGCAGCTAGACACTATGTATACAGTTTTGAATGACACAATAGTTCCTGCTTTCATGGAACTTATAGTCAAATGTGGTGAATACATAGTAAACAATAAAAATAACAATTTTAAATTGATCATAATGTTAGGAGAAAAAAAGGCATAGTTTGATAGATAGTAAGACACTTTGCGCTACCCATCAAAGATAAATAAACAAAGCAACTTTGCTGTTCTCTCATAGCTTGACTGAGACCCTGATATTGCCTCAGAAATTCCATTTCCAAATCCCTGAAACCAAAGCAAAGTTTACCAGACAAAGGGACAGTTCTCAGCTGGCTGTCCTCCCCAGGATTCAGCTCACAAGAGGCAGATGAGACACCCATCTCCCAGTTTTCCTCTGAAAGAGCTCCATTTGCATACTTTAAAAGCTGTTATGTAAGTATCCCATTTCCAGTTGGTCTGTATCTAAATGTTGACTAAGATCCTCCCTTGAGGGACACTGACAGATCTTTGCACACTTGCAAGGACTGTGAGACCTAAGAACAAAGAAGCCTCCTTAGGCAAACACAGAAGTTTGAGAAAAAATAAACATCTATGACCTAGCTAAACAATAAGCTTCATTTCCTGAAGTTCACTACTTCAGGACTAGGAGGGGTGGCTGTTTTATCTAATGCACAAAACCAACATAGACAAAGAGAAATGAACAGGAATATGTTCCAAAGATAAAAGATAAAACTCCAGGAACAAAGCCTAATGAAAAAGTATTAAAAATAATAACCATAAAGATGCTCATTGAGGTCAAGAGAACAATGCATAAACAATGTGAAAATTTCAACAAAGAGATAGAAAACATAAAATACCAAACAAACCATAGAGATGAAAAATACAGTAATTGAACTTAAAAATTAGTGGTTCAACAGCAGACTAGATGAAGTAAAGAAAGGATTAGTGGACTTTTAAGATAATGCAGTGGAATTCATCCAATTAGAGCATCCTCAACCCCCCTCAAAAAGAAAAGAAAAGCAAGAAATGGAGTGAAAATAGCTTAAGGTACATCATCAAGGTGACACTTTTTCATTACAGAGGTCCCAGAGGAAGAAGACAAAGAGGCAGAAATATTATTTGAAAAATAACAGCTAAGAACTTTCCTAACCTGGGAAAGGAAATAGTCATCCAGATCCAGAAAGACCAAAAAGTTCCAAATAAGATGAACCCAGAATGACCCACACCAAGACACATTTTAACTAAATTGTCTGTCAAATATTAAAGACGAGAGAATCTTTAGAGGAGCAAGAAGAAAACAAAATTTTATGTACAAGGGAACTCCTATAAGACTATCAACAGAATTTTCTTCAGAAACTTTGCCGGCCAGAAGGAAGTGGCCAACATATTCAGTGCTGAAAAAGGAAAACTGCCATCAAACAGTATCTGCCCAGAAAATTCCCTCAGATTTGAAGGAGAAGAGGTTTTCTAGACAAGCAAAACCTGAAGGAGTTCATCACTACTAGACCCTAGAAGAAATAGTAAAGGAAATTCTTTAAGTTGAAACAAAAGGTTAATAACAGAAAAATATATGAAGGCATAAATCTTCAGAGTTACCATTGTGGCTCAGGGGTAAGGAACCCAACTAGTATCCATTAGGATGTGGGTTCAATCCCTGGCCTTGCTCAGTGGGTTAAGAATCCAGTGTTACGGAGTTCCCTTCGTGGCTCAGTGGTTGATGAATCTGACTAGGAACTATGAAGTTGTGGGTTCGATCCCTAGTCTTGCTCAGTGGGTTAAGGATCTGGCGTTGCCATGAGCTGTGGTGTGGGTTGCAGACACGGCTCAGATCCCGTGTGGCTGTGGCTGTGGCAAAGGCCGGCGGCTACAGCTCCTGTTAGACCCCTAGCCTGGGAACCTCCATATACTGTAGGTGCAACACTAAAAAAAAAAAAGAAAAGAAGAACCTTAACGGTAAAGGTAAATATATATAATTAAATCAGAATACTCCAGTGTTTTAATGATGGTGGTCAAATCACCTATAAATCTACTATGAAGGTTAAAAAAGTAATGAAACTACCTATAACCATAGTACTTTGCTATTGAATACACAGGATCGAAAGATATAACTTGTTACAAAAAACATAAGAGGAAAGAGTAAAAAGCTACAGCTTTAATATGAATTCAAACATGAGTTGTTTTCAGCTTAAATAGGGTATTATAAATATGTTTTATATAAACTTTATGGTAACCTCAAGGCAAAAATCTATAACAGATACACGAAAGGTAAAGAGAAAGGGATCTAAGCATACCACTGTACGACATTATCAAGTCACAGAGGAAGAAAGGAACAAAGGAATGGCAAAACAGCCAAAAAACAAAGTAACATACAGAAATAGGTTATCAGCAATTACTTTAAATATAAATGGATTGAATTCTCCAAATGAAAATAACCCAACTACTGGCTACTAAAAGAGACTCAAGTTCTGTTTCAAGTTCAAGAGCTGTGGTGTGGGTTGCAGACACGGCTCAGATCCCACGTTGCTGTGGCTGTGGTATAGGCCAGCAGCTGTAGCTCCGATTAGACCCCTAGCCTGGCAACCTCCACATGCCGCGGGGGCAGCCCTAAAATGACAAAAGACAAACACAAAAATAAAAAAGAATTAGAAATGAAAGAGTAGACATAAGAGGGAGACAATAAAAAGTGACTAAGAAATAAAAAGAGACTAAGGTGAACAACATATACCCAACAAATTAGATGATTAGAAGAAATGAATAAAGTCCTAGAAAGGTGCAACCTACAAAGTCTGATTTATGGAGAAATAGAAAATCTGAACTAAGTACTAGTAAGGAGACCAATTCAATAATAAATAATCCCTCAACAAATAAATGTCTGGGACCAGAAACCTTCAATGATGAATTCTACCCAAATAATGAAAGAATTATTGCCAATCCTTTTCAAATCTTCCAAAAAATAGAAAAGGAGGGAAAAGCAGGGCACATTTATAAACAAATTTTATGAGACCAGTTTTACCCTACTACTAAAATGAGATAAGGCAACTACAAAATAAATAAATAAAATACAGTCCAGTATCTGTGAGGAACATAGATAAAGTCAGGGACAAGGATGCCCAGTCTTGTCACTTTTTTTCAGTATAGCACTAGAAGTCCTAGGTAGAGCAATTAGGAAAGAAATTAAAAGCATTCAACTTGGAAAGGAAATAAAACGTCTCTATTTGAATATAATATGATATTATATGTACAAAACCCTAAAGACTCTGCCAAAATAATAACTTCAATAATTTGCAGGATATAAAATATGCACATAAAAATCAGTTGTATTTCTATACACTAATAATAGAAAATGAGTCCACTTAAAACTACATCAAAAAGAATGAAATATCAAGGAATAAATTTAATCAAGGAGGTGAAAGATCTGCACACTGAAAACTATGACACTGATGAAAGAAATTGAATATGATACAAATAGAAAGATGTTCTGTGTTCACAGTTTTGAAGAATTATTGTTAAAATATTCATAGTACCCAAAGAATCTACTGATTCAATGCAATCCCTATCAAAATTCCAATGTCATTTTTTCACAAAAAAGATAAAATAGTCCTAAAATTCATATGGAACCACAAAAGACTAAATAGCAAAGCAATCTTAAGAAGAACAAAGTTAGAAATATCACAATGCCTTATTTCAAACTACATTACAAAGCTATAGTAATCAAATTAGTATGGTTTTGGCATTAAAAACAAACACATATATCAATGAAACAGATAATCCAGAACTTAAGCCACACATATATGATCAATTAATTTATGAAAAAAGAGGCTAAGAATATATGAGGAAAAAATTGTCTATTTAATAAGTTGTGTTGGGAAAATCAGACCTCTACCTTATACTTCATCAACTCAGTAAAGATTAAAGATTTGAATGTAAGACCTAAAACTGTAAAACATCCAGGAGAAAACATAGGCAACTAAGCTCTTTTACATTGTTAATTTTGATTTTTTTAAATTTGATACCAATAGCAAAAGATGTAAAGCAAAGATAAACAAATGAGACAGCATTAAACTAAAAAGCTTTTCTGCAGCCAAAGTAACCATTAACAAAATGAAAAAAAAAAACCTACAGGAGAAAATGTTTGCAAATTATTGGGTTAATATTCAAAATATGTAAAGAACATTTATAACTCAGTAGCAAAATACCTCAAATAAACTCTAAAAAATGTGCAGAGGAACTGATTAGACATTTTCTCCGAAGAGATATAGGTACAGAATAGCCAATAGGTACATGAAAACTTATTTAATATTACTCATGAGAATAATGTAAATAAAAACCATGAGCTATAACCTCAAGCCAGCTAGAATAGTTATCAAAGAGATGAGTTAGAAAGTGTTGGCTAGGCTATGGAGAAAAGGAAACACTTGTATACTGTTCCTGGGGATGTAAATTGGTTCAGACACAGTGGAATAGAACATGGAGTTTTCCTCAAAAGGTTAAAAATAGAACTCCCCCAATGATCCAGCAATTTCAACTTTGAATATATATATAAAGGAAACAAATATCACTGTCTTGAAAAGATATCTCACCCCCATGTTTATTGCAGCCTTATTTACAATTGCCAAATGTGGGTACAACCTAAATGTCCATTGACAGATTAATGGACAAAGAAAATACATATACATTATACATACACACAATGGAATATTATTGTCATAAAAACAAAATCCTGTCATTTGCAACAACATGGTAAAATGTCACACTGTCTTTAAATGTGTGCTGAGTTGTTATCATTTTTATGTTGAATTAAAAACAAACTCAGAACACAATGATGGTTGCCAGATGGGAGATGTGTGCAAAATGGGTGAAGTTGTTGTTCCCACTTTTTTGTACAAGCTCCCAGGTATAAGATTACCAATTTCTTGGATGTAGCATGTAGCATGATGACTAAAGTTAACAATACCATATTGTAATCTGAAAGTTGCTAATAGATCTTAAATTTCTCATCAAAAGAAAAAAATTGTAACTCTATGTGGTGATGGATTAACTAGACTTATGTGGTGTATATTTCACAATATATACAAGTATCATGTATCATATCACAATATTGTCCACCCGAAATACAATGGTATATGTCAATTATATCTCAGTAAAACTGGAAACATCTCCATAAATGTCAAGAGCCATGTTTTTTGTTCACCATCATAAACTTAGGAAAGTACCCAGTACTTAATATATAATGAATAAATATATGAATGTAGGAACATTGTTTTTGTTTTCTGAGATGTCAGTTGCCATATAAAAGGTCTTGCTGCCAGATAACCATGCCTGGCATTTTCATACTCAAAAGGCAGGATTCCCTCATCAACCTTTCACAAAATGTAGCTAACACTAAATTTGGGTTGACACATTCACTCTGAAAATTTTAACAATTACATACTTTCACTGAAAAGTTTGTATTTTGCCCTAATTAGCATTAAAACAATTTATTTTGATTCTTTTTCTTCATAGCTACTATCCTGTGCTCTTTACGTGATTGACTGGTGCTTAGAATAATTGGCACATGTTGACTCCCCACCCACCCCCGACCTAGTTCCTAGCAGCTCTTAGTAAAGGAGATACATAGAACATGATCAACCTCAAGATCCCTTCAACACCTTCATCTGAAATACTCCCAGTCTTACTGCTCCAGGTGCCCCTAGTGGCTGAGGAACCTGGAAAGTGGTACCAATGACTGATCTAGAGAAGGTTCTCCAGCTTAGAGTTGATTCCCTTCTTCATCAGTGTTCCTGTTGTGAAATTGCTACTTGTGGCCTGTTTGGAAACATGGCAGTTTCTTCTTGGTATTATTTTAGGAAAATTTTTCTAGGATTACAAGTCCTTTCAATACCATGTAAAAAAGTGTTCTCCAACTTTAATTTTGAATAAGAACTTGAATTACCTGGTAATATTTTTAAAATTCACATTCTGACTCCATGCCCTTAGAGTGGGACAATTGAACTGAAGTTGTGGCAGCACCATATCCTTTAACCTGCTATGCCGGGCTGGGAATTGAACACACACACCATGGTGGGAACTACGACACTACACATTTTGAAGAGTAAGGCAAATTGCTGAAAGTCCTTGTAAAAGGCCATGCCACTTTCTAGGGAAGAGGTTCTCAAATTTGGTTTCACCTTAGAATCACCCAAGGAGGTTTTAAAAATCCTGCGGCTGAGGCCTTAATTTCCAATTAAATCAGAATATTGGGGGTAAGATCTAGTTATCAGTAGTTTTTAAAACACCCCAGCTGTTTCTAATATGCTCTAAGGGAATATAGCTTTGTTTACACAACTGATCAGGGCCACTTTACAGTTCTGTAAAACTGCTAAGCTGTGATGGTTTTATTGCCCTGTAGGACTTTAACTACTTTTGTATCTGATTTAGCAGGTTTTTTCCCCTACTGACTAAAAAAATACCAATTTCTCAAATTGTATTTAGTCATCTTGCTAATTCCCTCATTAACAAATTAAATAAAACTTTGACATAAAATGCTTTGATGGTTTTCGTGTTTTTTATCCAATCTATTATCATAATTTCTCAGCTAGTAGCTATCTTTTCTCTTTTGAGCAGCAGCCAGTTTCTTTTTGGAAGCTGGTAATGAATACATTTCACTTCTGACCTTCTTTTGGAGTCTCCTTACACCTCCATTCTTGGTACAACCCCTATCAAACCAACAAACGATTGCTAGTTTAGTATTATTGACATACTTGACCCTAAAGTATATTTCTGGAAATCAGAATAACATTCTGACCTGTGACAATTCACTATCATTTGGAAGACAGTGAATTTTATTTACAAGAGAAATGCCACAGCATAACTGTCAGCTGGCTTGGACATGGAGCTGTTTTCCTGCAGTGGGGTTGAGTTGGAGCTACTCCACCCACATTTTCTCCCAGCTTTTCCTTATGACTGATGGCTCCCATTTGCAGGATATCAAGCCAGGGTCTAAGGGACTGCCTGTAGCAAAGTAAATTGGCCCACTTAGGGATCAAACCTGTGTACTTGGCTTCATCAGGCTGGTAAACTTAGCAGAGGCATAAACCTGCCATTTTATCAACTGATTGATTTCACTGAAAGTTATGATTCTGAAATTTCTTTGCTTCAACTCTGTTAGAGATGAGTCAAGGTGAATATATGTTTGAATTAAAATATAAAATTTAAGATTTAATGAAAAATAGCTAAAATGATATTTAGGTCTTAAAAATAATCTCGTACAATTGTGTAAGGGCATCTAGCCTGAATTCATATCTTTTTAGGCTTCACCTTTAATATGGTTTTTCAACTTTAAAAAATAATGTTTTACCTACAAGCTATATTTAGTGCCAATTTTCATAATATACAATAAATACATAAATATTAGCAGAGAGTAATGTCATGCCTCAGATGGAAGTTTTTCCCTTCAATTTTGTCCTCTTTCAAGTTACCCACTTAATGCTGAAGATTACATAAAATTTTGGGGGGTAGTTTTGGATAAGCAAATTAGTTTCTTAATTGGGACTGACTTCATATGGTCCAATCTTTGTATGATTTCCAATAAGATGTCATCTTTATGGATTTATTGGATTATAGGAATTATCTGGGGATCATTACAAGTCAAATCTGTGGAATAAGGTGAAGATTTAAGTTGTTTTAATTAACTGGATAAGATATCTGATGTGATAATAGATAATAAAGCTGCTTTTCTCAAGTGCATTATAAACTAGTCTTGAAAGCTCTTCCCAAAAGGCGGTTTCAAAATGTTTTAAGATAATGGAAAAGTTAATGGAATAAGTAAAATCTGTCATGGTGAATATTATGAAGGACATTATTTATTTTGATATCAACTTTCTGGAGGTATTCATATTTTGTTCTGTTTTGGTTTTGATTCATTAGACATAGATACAATATTCTAGCACATTTTAAAAGGAAGTATTGACATGACTGGTTCTAATTAAATTACTTTTTTGCCTTAGTTGATTATTCCAGAAGAAACAGGAAGTTCACGTGCTAAGTCTCAAAGAGAAAGAAAGCCACAGAAAGATGACATTTTACAATTTAGTACTTGAATAACTAGAATTCCTTTTTTGCAGCATATATACATTATATTATTGTATACTTTGTTCTCATGACTATGAAATCACAATATTTATTTATGCATCCTCCATGTACCATAAGCAAGTGTTTACGATCAGTGAATTTGTGCATTTACTTTGCAGTGAAACCTTAGCTATTAATCAAATGGCTAGTTTTAACATCTTTTGGGATTTAATTTATACACTGTTAAAAATATAACCATTTGACAAAGAATTTGTCATTATATTTTCCCACTAGCAGGGAAAATAATTTTTTTCAAAATAGTAACTGCTATCAATGGAGTCTAATGTCATCAATTAAAGTATTTCACAGAGAATAAAGGTCAAAACTGCCAGAAATTTTAAAAACACTCCCTTACTTTCATCTACCCAGCACCTCTTCCTTTTCTTGGTAAGAGTATAACTTACTGCAGCTACTATGGAAAACAGTATGGAAGTTCCTCAGAAACCTAAAAATATAATTACTATATGGTCCAGCAATTCTTTTCCTGGCATATATCCAGACAAAACTATAATTCAAAAAGATATATGCACCCCTTTGTTCATATAAGCACTATTCACAATAGCCAAGACATAGAAACAACCTAAATGCCCATTGACAGATGAATGGATTAAGAAGATGTGGTACCTATATACAATGGAATACTACTCAGCCATAAAAAAGAATAAAATAATGCCATCTGCAGCAATATGGATGCAACTAGAGATTCTCATGCTAAGAGAAATAAGTCAGAAAGACAAATACCATATGATATCACCCATATGTGGAATCTAAAATCTGACAGAAATGAAGTCATCTAGAAAACTGAGACAGACTCATAGAGAACACACTTGTAGTTGCCAAAGGGGTGAGGTTTGGGGGAGGGGGGATTGGGAGTTTGGGGTTAGCATATAAAAGCTATTATATATACAATAGATAAACAACATCCTACTGTATAGCATAGGAAAGTGTATTTAATACCCTATGATAAACCATAATGGAAAAGACTTAAAAAACAGAATATATATATATATATATGAATCACTTTGCTGTGCAGCAGAAATTAACACAACTGTAAATCAACTATATACCTCAATGAAAAAAATAGTACAAATTATTTACTCTGAGAAAAAAACTCTCATACACTGATCATCTTCAGCTAATGGGGGCACATCTGGGCATAATCATCGGAATATTCTACCAATGACATAATAATTGGCCCAGGATCTGTAACTAGATCTGAGCCAGAAAGAGTAAATCTAGAATTTTTGCTGGACATTTTGGCCATGATGTCTTGCTTTGAATCTTTAGTGCATCAGAAAAGAAGCTTAGAGTTGCTAGTTGGTCATCTTTGTTACTAAATAAGAGAGCCTGTCTGAGAAATGACAACCTCAGAAAAAGAGAGCTATAGGAGAGAGAGATTATTGATGCATTTTTTAAACACTCAGATACATTCCTACCAATGGTTGCCTTAGCACTTGTTTCCCATTTAAGAAGAAATGCCTTCCATTTTTGACAAAAGTAGTTTGTGTTGGGTTACTGTCACTTGCAACAAAAAGTCCTGGCTGTTAACAAGTGGATGATAAAACCATGACATTTTGTGCTCATCTTATTATTTAAAGTCCATTAACATATTTTGATATTGGGGGAAAAATGAATGAAGACCAAAATAGTAAGTGTTCTAGAAGACTAATTCATTTACTTTTCAGTCAGCAACTTACACTAATTGCACCTAATAAAGCTAGAAAAGAAACATGGGTGGTTCTTATAATGCTAAAAGAGAGAAACAAACAAACAAACAAAACATGTACAATGAGATCCATACAGTCAAGACCAAGAAGTATTTCAGAAAATACTTCTATCAGGGGCCAGGAAGCGGTAGAAAATTATCTCTAAGAAACTTCCCAAATATGAAGGTCTATGACTTTTTTATTTTAAAATTGTAGACATATGCAGTTATGTTAAATACATATATATATAAATTTAAGTGAGATAAATGATAAAGGCTTTGTGGGATAGAAAAATGATAAAAGATGGTAAGCATTCTGTTAGATTTTGAAGGAGGGAGGGCATTGAGTTATTAAAGAAACTGCATTTTTCTTCAACACCATTTGTATTTTATATTTAATTATCTTATAACAACTTTCATAGATTAATATAATCTCAGGGTGTATCATGTCACAAATATTCATCTTATTCTGTAATTTCATATAAGATTTTCTAGAATATTTTTATGTTAATTTGGCTTGTAAGCTAAGACTTGAGCTTCAAAATATAAGACAACATGATTAGATATTGGAGATATAAGTGGAAATAAAAAGTGGAAGAAAAAACTTCATCCATGAAGTTTCTATAAATATACAACTAAAGATCCTATGTCTAGTGCTCCTCTTCAATAGATCTGGGATGTGTTCTAGGCAGTTTTATGTAAAGCCTCACAGATTATTCTAATAAATAACGCTGAGAATAACTGGGCTATAAATAACTCAATAATTTAGATTAGGTTAACCCTTACATTCTGCACTGCTATTAGATATATATGCAAATAATACCACAAAGAATGCTTTATGTGGAATCTGCAAAAAAGTGTTGATCATATATATGCACACTAGCACAGCAAAGCCATACCAAGTATAGATGGCAGTTTAACAGTTTAATCCTGTGTTTTTTCAAACTAATGAAATGCTTTAATAGTTATATAGCAATTAATATCCTACTTCTATTGACATAGACACTCATGTTAGGGGCTCTCAGATATAACTGTGTTGACTTCAAAATTAAGATTTTTCCACTTAAACACTTTCAACCTAGAAACTTGATCATTGACTATAGGGTCAAGGCAGTCTGAAAAATGTTTACTTTCAAATGGGGACTACTCTAGAGGGAACTCTACCCAATATTCTGTGATAATCTATATAGGAAGAAAATCTGAAATAAGAATGGATGTGTGTATATGTATAACTGAATCACTTTGTTGTACAGCAGAAATTATCACAAAATTGTAACTATTTTCTTCCATTCCGTACATTGTCTCTCTCTCTCTCTTTTATAATGGGTTCCTTTGCTGTGCAAAGCTTATCAGTTTGATTAGGACCCATTGGTTATTTTTGCTTTTATTTCTGTTGCCTTGGGTACTGACCTAAGAAAACATTTGTACAGTTGATTCTAGAGAATGTTTTGCCTATGTTCTCTTCTAGAAGTTTGATGGTGTTTAGTCTTGTGTTTAAGTTTTTAAGATGTTTTAAGTTCATTTTTGTGCATGATGTGAGGGCTACAGAACAGAAGAAAATGGTTTCAAATGATAGAACTGACAAGAGCTTAATCTCTAAAATATACAAAAAACTTATACAACTCAACAACAACAAAAAAGACAATGCAATTGAAATATGGGCAAAATACCTGAATAGACATTTCACCAAAGAAGATACACAGATGGCCAAAAAGCACATGAAAAAATGCTCAACATCACTGATTATTAAAGAAATGTAAATCAAAGCTACTATGAGGTACCACCTCACACCAGTCAGAATGGCCATCATTAAAAAGTCAACACATAACAAATGCTGGAGAGGGTTTGGAGAAAAGGCTACCCTCCTATACTGTTGGTGGGAATGTAAACTGGTACAACACTATGGAAAACAGTATGGAGGTACCTCAGAAAACTAAATATAGAGCTATCATATGGCCCAAAAGTCCCACTCTTGGGCATATATGCAGACAAAACTTTCCTTGAATAAGACACATGTACCGGCATGTTCATTGCAGCAGTATTCACAGTAGCCAAGACATGGAAACAATCTAAATGTCCATCAACAGATGATTGAATTAAGAAGATATGGTATACATACACAATGGAATACTACTCAAACATAAAAAAGAATAAGATAGGGGGGTTGCAGCAAGATGGCAGAGGAGTAAGAGGTTGAGCTCACCCTTTCCCACAAACACATCAAAAAAAACACATCTAAATGTAAAACAACTTGGACAAAACATCAACTGAATGCTGACAGAAGAACTTAAACCTCCAAAAACTGCAAGAAACTCTTGACATAACTGGGTAAAACAACAGAAAAAAAGAGAGAGTGAGAGAGAGAAAAGGAATCAGGATGGCACCAGCACTCCAGGGAGGGAGCTGTGAAGGAGAAAAGGAACCCACACCCTGGAAAGCCACCTAACTGACAGAAAGATAGACCTTGTAAGAGGGACCTCAAAGCCTGAGAAAAGCACAGCAGCTGGGCTGGCACAGTGGAGTGAGAGCCTCACACACAGATCATCTGAACACTGGCACAGGCACCACAGCCTGACACACTTGGGCGGGGGCTGGGAGCTGAGACTTAGGTTCCAGAGGTCAGTCCCCAGGAGAGGGGTGGGGCTGGTGGTGTGGAGACAGCCTAGGGGGCTAGGGAGCAGTGTGCCATGGGCGGGAGAGTGATACTCTATGAGCTGGGGAGGGGAACACCAGGACAAAGGGAACCGGGGAGGTCTGGTCCCGCAGGAGAGGCAACGCTCCATTGTTGGGGAGGAGGAGAGGAGGAGGGGCTGACTGCCATAGGAAGCACCTTGAACCAGTATGGAGTGCAGGGCAGTTTGTGTGCAGGCCTCCAGCAGCCTGAGGCTAGCTGGCAGAGGGGCGGGGGTGACTCAAGAGCTGAGGCCTGGTCAGATTAAGTGCAAAACTACAGCAGCTGGAGGTGACCTTGCAAAGCGCAGGACGACCCGAGAGCAAACCTCAGTAATTGGATAGCTGAGGCTGCTTGCGTCTGTTACCCTGGCGTCTTCTGGACAGACCCCACCTGGGCTTCATGACCAGAAGCCCCTTGCTAGACTGCTGTGGATCAGGCATCTCTGGGCACAATTCACTCACAATGGGAAGCAGCTTGCTAGATCATGGCAGACAAGGCTTTCTGTGGCTCAGACTGCCCCAACACAGAGGCCGCAAGCTTGTCTCCAGTGGTCTGGCATTTCTGGAGCAAACATCCATAAGACTTTTGCTCCTTTACTGGAGACTAAGCACTTGATATTCAGGCTACCAGTGACCAGGCACCTCTAGCGTGGGCTAAGGGCATCAGAGGGCTAAGTGCAACACGGGGCCTACCAAGCACCAGAAACTGTTGCTATCACTCCCCTGGGAATGCACCTGCCCTGCAGCTACCACTGCCAAACACTCAGGACAGCACCCAGACACTTGTTTGCTGTCCCCTTGCAAGTCCATACAACTAGGTGCAGCAGGTGCAGCATTTCTTTTGTGGTGTAAGTGGGACAGGGTGCTTCTGGGTGGGCTGCATGGGGCAGGAAAAAACTACCACAGTTATCCATGACTCCAGAGGAGGGCATGGCCCACCGCCACAGGGGATATCTGAATGAAAATCACTTGCAGGCCCAACCACCTCAGAGGGCACCATACAGAAGGACATTATGGCGGAACACCACCTGCTGTCACTCTTGCTCCCCTTGGAGCATGCCCAACACTGCCAAATATTCTGGGCAGTGCCCAGACTCTTGTTCCTTCCCAAGAACCTGTAACTAAGAGCACCTTGTGCAGCACATCCTGTAGGTGGGGGCTAAGCAGGATGAGGTACATCCTGCATAGTCTATAGGAGGCCGAGGCAGTTATCTCTGGTTCCAGAGGTGGGAATGGCATGCCACAACTAGGGGTTCATGAATAGGCACCACCCGCAGCCCCAGTCACCTCAAGGGCACTACAGAAGAGGGCACTGGGACTTAATACCACTTGTGGGTGCTCTCGCACTCCAGGGAACACACCAACCCCACTGATTCCACTGCTAAGTGCTCTGGGCAGTACCCATATGCCTGATCTCTATCACTTCCCAGGACCGTGCAACTAGGAACAACCTGTACAGCACCATCTATGTAGGTTAAGTGATAAAGGTTGATTCATACATGGAGTACAGGTGGAGGGGGCAAACCACCACATTTATCACTGGCTCTAGAGATGATCATGGCCTCAACCATTAAGAGTCCCCGAACAGGTACCACTTGTGGTTCCAATCACCTCAGAGGAGGGCTTTGCAATCAAACACTAGTCTTTGTAGCTCTCACTCCCCTGGGAACTCACACATCCTGATGCTGCTACTGTCAATTGCTCTGGACACCCGGTAGATCTGCCTAGAGATCATTACCACTTCCCAGGGCCCTGCAACTAGGAGTAGCCAGTGCCACCTTCCTGCAGGTCCTTGCTGCTATTGAGAGTCCAGACACAAGGCCCCAACTGCTGACCCTACCCATTGCTTACTTCTCCTTGAAAACACACGGAGCACCATTGAGATAATAGCCTAGTCACACCAAAGAAAGAGACACCAAATATTCAAACTCCCACACCAAAAATAAATAGTAATCCCACCAAAAAAATAAAAAGGGGTGCTGTTGCCTAGAAGTAGCCTTACAAGACTACAGTGTGGCTTCCCCAAATTCACAGAAAAAGCAACCATATGCAAGATGAAGAAACTCAGAAACCATTCCCAGTTAAAAGAATAGGACAAGTCATCTAAAGCAGCCAACAATGGAGATTGGATAAAGACGGTGGAATAGAAGAACTGGAGCTCAATTTCTCTCCCAAAAAACAGCAAAAATACAACCAAATGCTGAGCAACCTTCAACCAATTGGACTGTAAACTTCCAAAAAAGATATTCTGCTCAAGAAGACAAAAAGGAGACCACATCAACAGGTAGGAGGGGTGATTACATGATAGAAGCAACCCCATAACTCCCGGGTGAGGGGAAGACCCACAGACCGGAAAGTAATTGCATCACAGAGACTCAGCTACACGACTGAGAGTTCTAAGCCTCACGTAAAATCCCCATGCCTTGGGGTATGGCACAGGGAGAAAGAGCCCCCAGAGCATCTGGCATTGAAGGCCAATGGGGCTGGTGTGCAGGAGCTCCACAGGACTGGGGGAAACAGAGACCCCATTCTTGAAAGGCAAACACAGACTTTCACGTGCACTGGGTCTCAGGGCAAAGCAGTCTCCATAGGAATCCAGGTGTAACATGACTGCAATTCTTGGAGGATCTCCTGGCAAAACAGGGGTGACTGTGGCTTGTTGTGGGGGAAGGGCATTGGAGGTGAAGCTCTCGGGGACATTCAGCACCCTGCATTTCTCTGGAGACGGCCATTTCTGGGAAAATCTGGTCCCTCCCATCAGCACTGAGGAGTGCCAGGGGAAACAACAATCCAGGTGGGATCTCAGCCCCACCCCTCAGTAAACAGGCTGCCTAAAGACCCCTTAGACACACAGCCAGCCTCTAATCTCATTGAGAGACAAAGCCCAATCCATCAGAGGGAGAGGAATCAACCCCACCTACCAGTGAGCAGGCATCACTCCCTCCCACTAGGAAGCCTACAGCAAGTCCCCTTCATACCAGCTTTAGCCACAGGGGAAGCAAATACCTGAACTAAGAGAGGCTACAACTCTATTGTTAACACAAAGGTTGCCACATCAAAAACCTATAAAAATGAAAAGACAGAAAACTCTAACTCAGATAAGGGAGAAAGAGAAAAGCCCGGAAAAAACAGCTCAGTGATAAGGAGATTATCAGCCTCCCAGAAAGAGACTTTAGACTATTGATGCTGAAGATGATGCAAGGCATTGGAAATAGACTGGAGGCAAAGATTGATCATTTACAGGAAACACTGAGCAAAGAAATATAAGATGTAAAAATTAAACAAGTAGAGATGCAAAATACAATAACTGAAATAAAAAAATCCTTAGAAGCAGCCAACAGTAGAATACAGGAGGCAGAAGAACGAATTGGTGAGGTGGAGGACAGATTAGTGGAAATCACTAATGCAGAAGAGAAAAGATAAAAGATTGAAAGGAAATGAGCAGAGTCTCAGAGAACACTGGGATAATGTTAAATGCACCAACATCTGTATTATAGGAGTGCCAGAGGGAGAAGAGAAAGAGGAAACAGAAAAAATATTCGAGGAGATGTTAGCCAAAAACTTCCCTAATATGGGAAAGGAACCACTCACTCAAATCCAGGAAGTGCAACGAGTACCATATAAAATAAACCCAAGGAGGAACACCCCCAGACACATATTAATCAAAATGACCAAAATTAATGACAAAGAGAAAATATTGAAAGCAGCTAGGAACAAGAAACAAATGACATACAAGGGAATCCCAATAAGGGTATCAGCAGATTTTTCAGCTGAAACCCTGCAGGCCAGAAGGGAGTGGCATGATATACTAAATGTGATGAAAGGGAAAAACTTCCAACTAAGATAGCTTTACCCTGCAAGGCTCTCTTTCAGATTTGAAGGAGAGATCAAAACCTTTAGAGATAAGCAAAAGCTAAGAGATTTCTGCAACACTAAACCAGCTTTACAATAAATCCTAAAGGAACTTCTCTAGTCAGAAAAGAAAAGGCCACAACCATAAACAAAAACACCACAAATGACAAGGCCCACAAGTAAAGGCATATATACAGTAAAGATACTAAACCATCCATGCACAATTATACTACCAAAATCAGAAATCATGAGAAGAGAGCACAAATGCAGGTCACTGGAGAAGCACGTGCGATTAAGAAACCAACAACTTAATACAATCTCAGTTATATAAAGACTCCTATATCAAAACTTCAGGGTAACCGCAAACAAAAAACCTACAATTGAGACACAAACAAATAAGAAAATTCAACTCCAATACAGCATTAAAGATAGCCATCTTGTGAGAGGAGACAACAAGAGAATAAGGGAAGAAAAAAAGAGCAACAAAAACCCCAAACAGTTAATAAAATGGCAATAAGGACATATCTATCAATAATTACCTTAAATGTTAATGGACTGAATGCCCCAGCCAAAAGATATAGACTAGCCAAATGGATACAAAAACTAGACCCATATATATGCTGTCTTCAAGAAACCCATTTCACTTCTAGGGACACATACAAATTGAAAGTGAGAGGATGGAAGAAAATATTCCATGCAAACGGGCATCAAAAGAAAGCCAGAGTAGCAATACTCCTATCAGACCAAATAGACTTTAAAATGAAGAACATTTTAAGAGACAAGGAAGGGCACTACATCATGATCAAAAGATCAATCCAAGGAGAAGATATAACAATTTTAAATATCTACGCACCCAACATAGGAGCACCACAATATATAAGGCAACTGCTAACAACCTGAAAAGGAGAAATCAACAATAACAGCATCATAGTGGGGGACTTTAACACCCCACTTACAGCAATGGGCAGGTCATCCAGACAGAAAATCAATAAGGAAACACAGGCCCTGAATGAAGCATTAGATCAGATGGACTTAAGAGATATTTATAGGACATTCCACCGAAAGCAAGAGAATACACATTCTTCTCTAGTGCGCATGGAATATTTTCTAAGAATGATCACATCCTGGGTTACAAATCAAGCCTCAGTAACTTTAAGAAAATTGAAATCATATCAAGCGTCTTCTCTGACCACAATGCTATACGACTGGAAATCAACAACAAGAAAAAAATGGCCAAAAATACAAATACGTGGAGACTATAAAACACGCTACTGAATAACAAATGGATCACTGAAGACATCGAAGAGGAAATTAAAGAATACCTAGAAGCAAATGACAACAAAGACACGACACCGCGAGACCTCTGGGATGCAGCAAAAGCAGTTCTAAGAGTAAAGTTTATAGCAATACAAGCCTACTTAAGGAAATAAGAAAAAGCTCAAAAAAAACAACTTAACTTTACATCTAAATCAGCTAGAGAGGGAAGAACTGACAAGACCTAAAGTAAGTAGAAGAAAAGATATCATAAAGATCAGAGAAGAAATCAACAAAATAGAAATGAAGAAAACCAAAGAAAAAATCAATGAAACTAAAAGCTGGTTCTTTGAAAAGATCAACAAAATTGATAAACCCTTAGCCAGACTTATCAAGAAAAAAAAGAGGACACAAATCAATAAAATTAGAAATGGAAAAGAATAACAACAGGCATCATAGAAATACAAAGAATCATAAGAGACTACTGTCCACAACTATATGGAAATAAAATGGAAAACCTAGAAGAAATGAACAAATTCTTAGATAAGTACAATCTCCTGAGACGAAACCAAGATGAAATAGAAAATATGAATAGACCAATCACAAGTTCTGAAATTGAAACTGTGGTTAAAAAACTTCCAACAAACAGAAGTCCAGGACCAGATGGTTTCACAGGTGAATTCTATTAAACATTTAGAGAAGAGATAATGCCTATCCTTCTGAAACTCTTCCAAAAAATTGCACAGGAAGGGACACTCCCAAACTCATTCTATGAAGCAACAATCACCATGATACCAAAACCAACAAAGATACCACAAAAAAATAAACTTACCGGCCAATCTCACTGATGAACATAGATGCAAAAATTCTCAACAAAATACTAGCCAACCAAATCCAACAATACATTAAAAGGATTGTGCACCACAGTCAAGTGGGATTTATCCCAGGGATGCAAGGATTCTTCAATATCTCTAAATCAATCCATGTGATATACCACGTTAACAAACTGAAGAATAAAAACCATATGATCCTCTCCATAGATGCAGAAAAAGACCTTTGACAAAACCCAACACCCATTTCTGATAAAAACTCTTCAGAAAGTGGGCATATGGCTAACCTATCTCAACATCATAAAGGCCATCTATGACAAACCCAGAGCTCACATCATTCTCAATGGTGAAAAGCTGAAAGAATTCCTGCTGAGATCAGGAACAAAAAAGGGATGTCCACTCTCACCACTACTATTCAACATAGTTCTGGAAGTCCTAGCTACAGCAATCAAGAAGAAAAAGAAATAAAATGAATCCAAATTGGGAAAGAAGACATAAAACTATCACTTTTTGCAGATGACATGATACTACACCTAGAGAATCCTAAAGACTCTACCAGAAAACTGTTTGAGCTCATCAATGAATTTGGCAAAGTTGCAGGATTCAAAATTAATACACAGAAATCAACTCCATTTCTATATACTAACAATGAAAGATCAGAAAGAGAAATTAGGAAATCAATCCCGTTTACTATCGCATCAAAAAGAATCAAATACTTAGGAAGAAACCTGCCTAAAGAGACAAAAGACCTGTACTCTGAAAATTATAAGACACTGATAAAAGAAATCAAGGATGACTTGAACAGGTGGAAAGACATACCATGCTCTTGCATTGGAAGAGTCAATATTATCAAAATGACTATACTACCCAAGGCAATCTACACATTCAATGCAATCCCTATCAAATTACCAAGGACCTTTTTCACAGAACTAGAACAAAATAGTTTAAAGTTTGTCTGGAAATACGAAAAGCCCAGAATAGCCAAAGACATCCTGAAAAAGAAAAATGGAGCTGGAGGAATCAGGCTCCCTGACTTCATACTATACTACTAAGCTACAATCATCAGAACCATATGGTACTGGCACAAAGACAGAGATATAGATCAGTGGAACAGGATAGAAAGCCCAGAATTAAATCCACACATCTAGAGTCAACTAATCTATGACAAAGGAGGCAAGAATATACATTGGACAAAAGACAGCCTCTTCAATAAGTGGTGGTGGGAAAACTGAACAACTACGTGTAAAAAAATGAAACTAGAACACTTCCTAACACCATGCATAAAAATAAACTCAAAATGGATTAAAGATCTAGATATAAGACCAGATACTAGAAAACTCTTCGAGGAAAACATAGGCCAAACACTCTGACATAAATGATAGCAACATCTCCACAGATCCATGTGTCACAGTAAGGACAATAAAAAGGGAAATAAACAAATGGGACTTAATTAAACTTCAAAGTTTCTGCACAGAAAAGGAAACCCTAAACAAAATGAAAAGACAACCCATAGAATGGGAGAAAATATTTGCAAATGAATCGACTGACAATGGATTAACCTCCAAAATTTACAAACACCTCCTACAGCTCAATACCAAAAAAACAAACAATCCCATCCAAAACTGGGCAGAAGATCTACACAGACAGTTCTCCAAAGACATACAGATGGTCAAAAAACACATGAATTGATGTTCAACATCACTCGTTATCAGAGAAATGCAAATCAAAACCACTATGATGTAGCACCTTATGCCAGACAGAATGGCCATCATCAAAAAGTCTACAAGCAGTAAGTACTGGAGAGGGTGTGGAGAAAAAAGACCCCTATTACACTGTTGGTGGGAATGCAAATTGGTGCAACCACTGTGGAAAACAGTATGGAGATTCCTCAGAAAACTCAAAATAGAATTACCATTTGATCCAGCAATCCCACTCCTGAGCATCTATCCAGAGGAAACCATGACTCAAAAAGACACATGTACTCCAGTGTTCATGGCTGCACTCTATGCAATAGCCAGGTCATGGAAACAACCTAAATGCCCATTGACAGAGGAGTGGATAGGGAAGATATGGTACATACACACAATGGAATATTATTCAGGCATTAAAAGGAACGAATTACCAACATTTATAGCAACATGGATGGACTTAGAAATTATCATGCGAAGTGAAATCAGTCGGACAATTAGACAGCAACACCCAATGCTACCGCTTACATGTGGAAACTAAAAAGACACAATGAACCTACTTGCACAACAGACAATGACTCACAGACTTTGGAAAACCTTGGTTTTTCAAATAAGACAAGCTGGGGGGTGGGGGATGCACTGTGGGTTTGGGACACAAAATCTATCAAACTGCCTTGTGATGATTTATGTACACCTATAATTGAAGTAAAATCCATTAAGAAAAAAGAAAAAAATTCTATACCACAAAAAATAAACTAAAACAAAAGAAATTTTTCATCCATTGAAAGAAAAAGTGTTAAAAAAATAAATAAAGCAGCCAACAATGAAACAGACCTCTGCAGTCTGACAGAAATGCAGTTTATAAGGAAGGTAGTGAAAATACGTGAGGAATTAGGGCTGAATGTCCAGGAATTAAGAGAAGATACAAATAGCAATGCAGATTCCCTTAGAAAGGAACTAGGAAATATAAGGAAGAGCCAAGAAATGCTAGGAAACTCATTTGCAGAGATGCAAACTGAGCTAAAGGCAAGAACGAGCAGTTTGAATAATGCAGAGGAACAAATTAGTGACTTGGAAGACAAGTAATGGAAATCACCCAATCAGGACAGCAGACAGACCACCAAATGAAAAATCATGAAAGCAATATAAGAGAATATGGGATAATATAAAGCAGCCCAATTTACACATAATAAGAACTCCAGAAAGAGAAGAAAAAGAAAATAGGATTGAAAATATATTTTAAGAAATTTTGTTTGAAAACCTTCCAAATCTGAAGGAATCTGACATCAAGATACAGGAAGCACAGAGGGCCCCAAACAAATTGAATCAAAACATGCCTAGACCAACGCATATTATATTAAAAATGGCAAAAATTAAAGGTAAAGAGAGAATCCTAAAGGCAGCAAGAGAAAAGCAAAGCATTAATTATAAAGGTTTCCCCCATAAGTCTGTCAGCTGATTTTTCTATGGAAACACTAAAGACCGGAAGTGAGTGGCAAGACATATTTACTGTGCTGAAAGGAAAAAAAAATTTCAACCTAGAATACTCTACTCAGCAAGAATATCATTTAAAATAGAAGGGGAAATAAAGAATTTCTCTAAAAAACAAAAAGTAAAAGAGTACAACAATTCTAAACCCTTTCTAAAAGAAATGCTGAAAGGGTCCCTATAAAAAATAAAAGTGAAAAGTAAGAAATAGAATGGAGGAAACCACAAATGGAAAGCCATCATTTGAATGAGCCAGCATACAGATCTAAACATGAAGATACTAAAAAAAAAAAAAAAAAAAAGAAAGAAAGAAAGACAACAAAATCATACATTATGGGGAGGAAAATAAGAAGATACAGACTCTTTTTTTTAACATAAAAACATTTTTTAGTCACGTTTAAGCCTATATGGCTATTAGGCTACAGCAAGCAGTTATAAGAAGTTGTTAACATACTTAAAAGACAGGGAAACCACAAATCAAAATGGAACATCACATCCACAAATACTGAAAAGAAAAGGACTCAAGCATGAAATAAATGGAAACCACCAACAAAAAAAGGAAAGGAAGAGAAACATAGAATCAACTGGAAAACAAGGTCTAAAATGGCAATAAATAAATATCTATCAATAATCACCTTAAATTTCAATGCACTGAAAGTGCCAATCAAAAGACACAGAGTGGTAGACTGGATAAAAAAGCAAAAGCCTACAATCTGCTACCTACAAGAGACTCATCTTAGGGCAAAGGACACAGATAGATTGAAAGTGAGGGGATGGGAAAAGATATTTCATGCCAATGGACAAGAAACAGGAAAGAAGGAGTGGCAATACTCAGATCAGACAAAACAGACTTTAAGATGAGAGCCATAAAGAAAGACAAAGAAGGACATTATTTAATGGCTAAAGGATCCATTCAGTAAAAAGATATATATATATCATCAATATATATGCCCCTAATATAGGAGCACCCAAGTACCTACAACAAGTACTATCAGATATAAAAGGAGAAATAGATGGCAATACAATAATAGTAGGAGACTTTAACACTCCACTCACATCAATGGACAGATCCTCTAGTCAGAAAATCATAAAGCAACAGAGATCCTAAATAACACAATAGAAAAGTTAGACCTAACTGACATTTTCAGGACATTACATCCAAAAAAAAAATCAGAATACACATTCTTCTCAAGTGTGCATGGAACTTTCTCAAGGATAGACCACGGAACTGGGGCGCAAAGGTAACCTCAACAAATTTAAGAGTATACATGTTATTTCAAGTGTCTTCTCTGATCACAAAGGCATGAAACTAGAAATCAACCACAGGAAAAGAAATGAGAAAAAACACACTACATGGAGACTAAACAACATGCCACTAAAAAACAAATGGTTCAATGGGGAAATCAAGAAGGAAATTAAAAAATACCTTGAGACAAATGATAATGAAGACACAACCACTCCAAATCTATGGGATGCCTCAAAACCAGTGCTGAGAGGGAAATTCACAGCAATACAGGCCTTCCTAAAAAGAAGAAAAATCTCAAATCGACAACTTAACTCATCACCTAAATGAATTAGAACAACAACAACAACAAAGAAAAAGAAACCCTCAAGTCAGCAGGAGGAAGGAAATCATAAAGATCAGAGAGGAAATCAATAAAACAGAGATTCATAGAACAACAGAAAAAAATCAATAAATCCAAGAGCTGGTTCTTTGAAAAGGTAAGTAAAATTGACAAACTTCTGGCTAGACTCACCAAGAAGAGGAGAGAAAAAACCCAAATAAACAAAATAAGAACTGAGAAAGGAGAAGTCACAATGGATATTACAGAAATACAAAAAACCATGAGAGAATACTACGAAGAATTGTACTCCAACAAATTTGACAGCCTAGCAAAATGGACAATTTTTAGAGACTTACACCCTGCCAAAACTGAATCAAGAAGAAACAGATCAACAGAACAGACCAACCACTAGAAATGAAATTAAGTATGTCATCAAAACATTCCCTACAAATAAAGTCCAGGACCAGATGACATCACAGGTGAATTCTACCAAACATACAAAGAGGAAATCATACCCATGCTCCTTAAAATTTTCCAAAAGGTTGAAGAAGAAGGAACACTCCCAAAGACATTCTATGATGCCAACATCACCTTAATTCCAAAACCAGACAAAGACACCATGAAAAAAGAGAACTATAGGCCAATATCTTTGATGAATATATGTGCAAAAATTCTCAACAAAATTCTGGCCAACCGAATAAAACTGCATATAAAAAAGATCATACAACATGACTGGTGGGATTCATCTCAGGTGCACAAGGATGGTTCAATGTACGCAAATCAATCAACATCATACACCACATTAACAAAAGAAAAGTCAAAACCACATGATCATCTCAATAGATGCAGATAAAACATTCAACAAAGTCCAACATCCATTCATGATCAAAACTCTTACCAAAGTGGGGATAGAGGAAACATTCCTTAACATAATAAAAGCCATTTATGACAAACCCACAGCAAATAAACAATGGAGAAAAGCTGAAAGCATTCCCACTAAAATCTGGAACAAGACAAGGATGCCCACTCTCACCACTCTTACTCAATATAGTATTGGAAGTCCTAGCTACAGCCATCAGACAAACAAAAGAGATAAAAGGCATCCAAATAGGGAGAGAAGAGGTAAAACTGTCACTGTATGAAGATGAGATGATATTATACACAGAAAACCCCAAGGACACAACCCCAAAATTACTTGAACTGATCAATGAATTCAGCAAAGTACTAGGATATAAGGTTAACCTTCAGAAATTAATTACATTTCTGTATACTAACAATGAAATATTAGAAAAGGAATACAAAAATACAATACCTTTTAAAATTGCCCCCCAAAAATCAAATACCTGGGAATAAACCTGACCAAAGAGGTAAAAGAGTTATATGCCAAGAACTACAAAACATTAATCAAGGAGATCAAAGAAGATACAAAGTAATGGAAAGATATTCCATGCTCATGGGCCAGAAGAAACAATATTGTAAAAATGGCCATACTGCCTACAGCAATCTACAAATTCAATGCAATGCCTATCAAATTACCCATGACATCCTTCACAGAACTAGAACAAACACTCCAAAAATTCATATGGAACAAAAAAGACCCAGAATCGCCAAAGAAATTCTGAAGAACAAAAATGAAGGAGGAAGCATAACTCTCCCAGACTTCTGGGCCACAATTATCAAGACAGTGCGGTACTGGTACAAAAACAGACATTCAGACCAATGGAACAGAATAGAGAACCCAGAAATGAACCCAGATGCTTACACTCAGTTCATCTCTGACAAAGGAGGCAAGAACATAAAATGGGTAAAAGACAGTCTTTTCAGTAAATATTGCTGAGAAACCTGGACAGCTGCATGCAAATCAATGAAACTAGAACATACTCTCACACCATGCACAAAAATAAACCCAAAATGGCTTAAAGAATTAAATATAAGACAAGGCACCATTAAACTCCTGGAAGAAAACATTGATTCTCTGACATCAACATTACAAAGGTTTTCTCAGGTCAGTCTCCCAAAGCAACAGAAATCAAAGCAAAGATAAACCAATGGGACTTAATCAAGCTGACAAGTTTTTGCACAGCAAAAGAAAACAAAAAACTAAAAGACAACTTACAGAATGGGAGAAAATAGTGTCAAATGATGCAACTGACAAGGGCTTAATCTCTAAAATATACAAACAACTGATGCAACTCAACAGCAAAAAAGCCAACAACCCAGTTGAAAAATGGGCAAAGGATATGAATAGACATTTCTCCATAAAAGATATGCAGATGGCCAACAAGTACATGAAAAAATGCTCAACATCATTGATGATTAGAGAAATGCAAATCAAAACTACCATGAGATGCCACTTCACACCAGTCAGAAAGACCATCATTACTAAGCCCACAAACAACAAATGCTGGAGGGGGTGTGGAGAAAAGGGAACCCTCCTGCACTGTTGGTGGGAATGTAAGCTGGTACATTTGCTATGGAAAATACTATGGAAGTACCTTAGAAAACTATACATACAACTACCATATGACCCAGCAATCCCACTCTTGGGCATATATTCAGAAAAAACTTTCCTTGAAAAACATACTTTCACACGCATGTTCATTGCAGCACTATTCACAATAGCCAAGACATGGAAACAACCCAAATGTCCATTGACAGATGATTGGATTAGGAAGATGTGGATATATACATGATGGAATACTACTTAGCCATATAAGAGAATAAAACAATGTCATTTGAAGCAACATGTATGAAATCAGAGACCCTCATACTGAGTGAAGTAAGTCAGAAGGAGAAAGACAAATACCATATGATATGACTTATATCTAGAATCTAATATACTGCACAAATGAACCTTTCTACAGAAAAGAAAATCACGGACTTGGAGAACAGACTTGTGGTTGCCAAGAGGGTCAAGCAGGGAGTGGGATGGTATGGGAGTCTGGGGTTGACAGTTGTAGACTATTGCCTCTGGGATGGAAAAGCAAGGGGATCTGGCTGTATAGCACCAGGAACTATGTCTAATCACTTGTGATGAATCCATATATATATATATCTGTAATTGGGTCACCACCCTGTGCAGTTGGAAAATTGACAAAATCTGTAAACCAGCTATAATGGAATTTTTTTTTAAAAGAATAAGATAGTGCCATTTTCAGCAACATGGATGGAACTAGAGACTCTCATACTAGGTGAAGTAAGTAAGAAAGAGACAAATACAATATGATATCACTTATATCTGGAATCTAATATATGACACAATGAACCTTTCCATGTAAAGAAATGTATGGACTTGGAGAACAAACTCGTGTTTGCCAAGGGGGCAGGGGATGGAGTGGGATTGACTGGGAGCTTGGGGTTAATAGATGCATTCTATTGCATTTGGAGTAGATAGATAAGCAATGGGATCCTGCTATATAGACAGGGAAATATATCTAGTCATTTGTGATGAACATGATGGATGGTAGTGTGAGAAAAAGAATATGTATGTGTGTGTGTGTGTGTGTGTGTGTGTGTGAGTGACTGGGTCACTTTGCTGTACAGTAGAAAATTGACAGAACAGTGTAAACAAACTATAATGAAAAAAATAATTAAAAAACAATGTAAACTAACTACACTTCAATAAAACTTTAAAAAATGGAAAAAATGCTTTTGTTTTCCATAAGTATATAATTTTGTACTGTTCACTAGAATATACGCTTCAGTGTCAAAATGGCTAGAAAGATATTCAATAAAAGCAAAATTGACTTTCCCAACATTTAGCAAACTGAATTCAGGGTATAAAAATATTTCCTAAAAAAAAAAAAAAAACACAGATGGAACTCATGGGTTTCAGAACTTCATGAGAAGGTTAAGTTTTTTGTTCTTAATAATTTTAATTTTAAACCACTATTTATGTTGTACTACAGCTTATGATTTACATACTAGATTAGAAACATGACTTTTTAAGAGATAAATGTGTTGTAAAAAAAATCAAAACTCATAGTTCTGAAGTGTTAGGAAAGTGACATGGAAATGGCGTAGATACTGACCCACACTCCCCAAACAGCATGGATGCTTACTACTTTCTACCAGCAATACTTCCTTGCTCTCTCATCCTCAATGCAGTATTACATAGCGTTTCAAAGCAACAGCCTTTGAAGTTTCTGCTGTGGTCAGAAGGTTTCATATCAGTTGCTTCTATATGTATGTCTCTGGGTCTTCTTGGGCTGTGCTTGCTTTTTTTGTTTCTGTTTTTTTATTTTTTTGGTGTGTGTATGTGTGGCTTCCAGCTTTATACAGATGTTTGAAGATTACAATTTTCTGGGTGTCTGTGAATAAAGGCAATGCTCTATTTCCTGCTGCCCTACAACTTTCAGAAAAGAAGTATAACTTCAAAGCACTGTTTCCAGGCTATATAGTTCTTTATTTTTGAGGAAATGAAACTTTTGATGTCTGATCAGTTTTCATTGTTGTTTTTGGAATTTTGTATCTTTACAACTCAGATACTATGAATAAGGGCTTTATGTTATTTACAAAAACTCCAAGAAAGTCACAGACCTTAAATTGCTCAGTATTTTTGTATTATAAAATGATGAAAGCATGGCTACATTTGGTAAAAATACTATTTACTACTGTAGCATGTATAGTATTATGGTAGTATATTTCCAAAGGCTCACTTCAATTCTATTTTTTATTAATGCCCATTTATTAATTTATTTAGACTAAGCTAGTTTTGCAGCATCCTTACTTCTGCTTTTTGCAAGTCCACCCTAGATTGTTTATTCCAATGCACTGTTCACATTTTAAATAATTATGTCAAATAGCTTGATATTCTTTCTCTCAATATTTATATATATATACACACATACATATTTTCACATACAGACACACACACATGATTTAAAACATGTCTACAGAAAAAGAATAACAGGGGAAGATAATACTAAAGGCCCCACTAGGCTATTTCAAGATTTCTTAAAGCATTCTGAAGAATTTCAGTGTCTTACTTTCAAATTCCAATTTTTCTGAAATATTTTTCATAACTGAATGCCCTTATCCTGTAGCAACTGTGAACCATCATCTCTAATTTAGCACCATTTTCTTATCTATGCATTATTGTTTACATGAAGTGTGATATCTCTGGCAATCAATTTTAATGGGCAGGTATTAACTTTCAGTAGTGGCTTGCATTTGATGGCAGTGAAAAAGAGCATTGCAACAGAATGGCCCTAAATTAATATGCCAGTGTGACCCAGTAACCAACAATGCATACTAAAACACTGATGTGAATTGAAAATAAAATAAATGCACTTGACAGATATAATAGTTTAAGTGATTTCAAATTAATCACATCCCACTGACCGCAAGTGAAGAATGTGCGCTTTCCCTTGCAGTGAAACGTGCTCTAGGGGCTCATTATATAGAATGGAGTAAGTAAATCCAGAGCAGGGTAATTGATGCTGGGAAAGAGAGAGTGACAGATACTTAATGATTCTCAAACTTAGACATAAAGGTATCACAAGCACTTTATAAGCTTTTTTTTCTCTTTCCAATTTTCTAACATTATAAGCTTGAAACTGGATTGGGTAGTAATTTTAAAACCTAACCTAGCTCTTAAGGAAAAATGATCATAACAAAGATGCATCAGTTACTTCAACAAAACAGCAAATAACAAATGACTTTTACATTAAAGAAAAGTCTATTTTTTCTAGTTTTATTTTATTTTAATTAGAATATAGTAGTAGATGTTATCACAACCTTAGTTCTCTTCCATTCCTCTAAGAATGCACATTAATACATATTTAAATTGTTAAACCTGCTTAGTATGTATACTGCCTTATGAGTATAAAAATCTTACCTTACACACATGTAGTTGTATATATTTTGACTGTGTTTTTAAGGTTTCAAAATGTTGTTAAAATTTTTTTTGAAAGGGAGAAATGTTAAAATATATAAAATTAAGCCAAAATAAGATAACCACATTTTTTTGGAAGAAAAAAGTCTAACATCAAGTTCATGCTGAGGAGTAGGGTAAGAGTTAAATAACCATTGCCTTTGGCTTTCCATTTCATTTAATGTGAATATAGCTAGCAGCAGAATTTCTTTTTAGAGAATGAAGTTAGCAAACCTGTTTGAATTATTCAAATCAGGTAAGATTTCTCAGGGGTTAAAATTTACCACACATTTCTAAAATATAGTTTTTAAATTGACTATGAAGAAATGGTTCAACAAAATTAGCCTCTAATGAACGTGGAATGTAAGAGACAGTAATATATAATTTTTAGTTGTTTTAATGTTTCCTGAGAATTGACTTTCAGGCATTTTAGGTTCATGACCAAATTTATCTGCTCCCATCAGGTCATTAGAACAGCATACAAATAATTTTTCTTTTCCCTCTTTCATTTAGTAGGAAATAACTTTTTTTTTTTGCTAGTAGTTTTCTAGCTTCTCTGTTAGACAGTAGATAAAAAGATACACAAAAACAATTCCTTTTGCTTTGAGGAGGAAAATCCTATTGGTGTACCAGTGAAAAGTGGTGTAATACATGATATGCTTCCACAGGTGTTGGGAACCCAGAGGATGATGTCACTGAATTTTGGAAAAATCAGTTTGTGGAAGAGTTTAAAGGCTTAGCTGAGGGATCAAGGGTGAAAGGATATGTGGGGCATTCTAGAGAAGGGGACTGGTATATACAAAGGCTTAAAAGTATCAGAGAGCATAATTCACTTGAAAAATCACAAATGCTTTGGTAACATACCACAAGGGCTCTCTGGAGATAAGGCCAGAAAGAGAGACAAGGTGAAGAATATCAAGGCACTTAAAATGTGTTTGACACAATGGCAAACAGGAAAGTTATGGGTACCATAATCATGCTATTTATTATTTATAAGAGAGGCAGACATTATATTTACCTTTGCAGAATACTGCATGGAATAACAGAAGTACACGAGATGGAACCCCCAGATCACTCAGGGGATTATGGAAAATTTCCAGAGAAAATTAACATCCAAGAAGATATATGAAATCTACATGAGGATTAGCCCAATAAATGGGGATGAAGAGTGAAAAGTGCATTCTAGAAAGAGGGAATAGCACATAAAAAAACTTGGAAGCAAGAGGCATATTTCAAGGAACTGAAATAAGTTCTCTATGGCTGATGCTTAGAAAATGGGTGGAGGAGACCAACATGAAAAATAAACCTGGAACAATAAGCAGAGATTAGGCCATGCAAGTCTTGTTAGCATGATATAGAGTTTGGAATTTCCCTTAGCACACAGAAGAGCCATAAAAAGCCTTCAGGCTGGGGAATGGCAGATATAGGTTTGCACTTATGAAAAACCTTTTTGAGGCAGCTATGTATTGGAAGGGCCAAATGGGGCAGAAAGGGCAATTGGTACTTAACAAGTATTATCTAGTTGAGAGGTGACACTAACTTTGATTAAAGTACTAATGATGGAAATGAAGTAAAATGAACAGAATTGTAATATATAATATATGAAGAATTGGCTGATTTTAGTCATTGATTAAATGTGGAGAAGGATAATCATGGGATAATCATGGATAATACTCAGGATTCTAATTTAGGTAATTGGAAAAATGATTGTGACATTAATTTATATGGATGACAAATGAGAAGTTGCAGCCATGGTTGACTGAAGAGTTTAGTTTTTGATCTGGTGAACTTGAGGTGGCTATAAACTTATGGCTGTAAATACCCAGTAGTCATTCAGATATATGAATCTGGAATCCTAAGTTTTGGAGAGACTACCAGAAGAGGGAAAGAGGATTAAAAGCATGATGGTGAGGACAACTGAAGCTGAGAGTAGAAAAAGTTGTTCATGGAACTGATTAGGATCAAAGCTGAAGGAACTCCAAAATTTAATTAGAGGAACTAGAAAGTCCTGTGAAGGAACAGGCTTACAGCCAGAAGTAGGAAGAGGATCAAGAGGACAGTCTCACAGTCCTAAAAGAAGAGATTATTTCAATGCCATCAGAAGATTCAGAAAAGACTTAAAAAGGAACACTGGAATTACCAATGATGATCTGTAAAAATGTGTACCAATGGTAGTGTTCTAGAAAGAAGGAACTGTACATGAAAAGATTTGGATGCAAGCATATTATTGGGGAATTGAAATTAAGTTTTATACAGTTGGACTTGCAGCATAACTACCCAGTGTTGCTTCTACAGTGGCTGTGGCTTGACCTCCAGCTTGGGAACTTCCATATGCTGTAGGTGCAACCACTTGCTTTTTTTTTTTTTTAAGTTCTATGATGGTTGATGCTTACAGGATGAGTGGAGGAGACCATTGTGAGAAGCTGACCTGGAACAACAACCTGAGAACAATAAGTTAATTACTGTGTGTGTGGAGTGTCTGAAGACTACAAAGAAAACTAACTCAAAAAGAAGCTGTGCTACAAAAATGGAAAATAACTGTCCTGTAAGGATCAATAACATTTTAGTGTTTTTTTTAAGGGAGGAGAGACTAAAACCTTATCAATATCAATGTTCAATATCGATGGAAAGGAGCCAGTAGAAAAGGAAAGGTTGAAGATAAAGGGTTGACCTATAAGGACATGGGTTCTATTGGAGAAAAGAGATGTGAAGTCTGGTGAAGTGGAACACATGCCCCTGCTAATAGAGTAGAAATGAGAGGCTCATAGCAAAAAATAAAAGAAAAAAATGGTCTCCCCTATTTGGAAGTTTCAAGCAGAGGTACTCGTTTTATCTTCTGACTAGAAGATGAGCACATTTCAGAACAGAATTATTATTTTATAAATACTAGTGTATAAGTCATATTAAGAGGTAGACATTTATTTTTCCCATCAGCCTCAGGTAGACTAATCTAGGGAGTCCCTGGGAAACATTATGTGAAGTTTTAATAGTCATCAGGTACTTTAGGAAGTCACATGGCCACAGCAGTGTTATGTGAACAAAAATACCTATTTCCCAATATCCAAGAGAAACAGAAGTCACTCTCTCACTTGTTAAGGGGAATAAGAAGCTAGAGGAAGTCAAGATTCCATTTACAACCACATGATATTAATGTAAATATTTGTGATACTCAGGAAATGATAGAGAATTACATTTCAATTTCTTTTGAAGAGATACACTTCCCTAACTCAGAAGGAAGACTTACAGGACCACAGAAACAAGAAAATCATCTAGGTTGGGGGAGAGTTAAATATTGAGGAAGCATTCACACAGGATTACTTGCTAAAAGCTTAACCCCCATGGCAACTTATAATACAAATATGAGGATTAGATAAGCAAATGCCCAATTCTCTAACAAATACACACACTGAATTGCTTGGGAGCTAAGTCTTCATTTAATTACAGCACTTACTCATTTTGAAGAAGATGTTTGAGGTAACATTTAATATAATGTTGGTATGCCCACTTTCCCACCTTAATCATTATTATCTGGAGTATATGTAGTCTACATTATGGAAGAACAGGAGAAGAGGTATTCCAAAAATAAATTGTTACCTCTCCCAAATACCTTAAAGATCAATTAGTTAAATTTCTTCCCCTACTGTAAAATTCTCCTTGAGGAACAACATGCAAAGACATGGTTATATGTATGCAAAGTCATGGTAGCAAAATTTTGCCTGAGTGAATTATTTTTATTTGTCCATAGAAACTTGTGTTATTTATGGATAATTGTAACACTTTAGTTCTTCCATCATATCTTAATTTAACTTCCTCTAGAACTTTCAAGTTAAGAACATTTGATGATTCACATTTTTATAAATGAGGAAACTGAGGCCCAGAAAATCTAAGCAACTTGTTCCAGTATTACAACTGAGAAATGGCCACACTAAAATTTGAGCCCAGGAATGCTGTTTCCAAAGTACATGCATTTAACCGATGTGAACAAATTACTTTTAGCCATTTGTCTCCTAATGAGATCAGATTGGAGATAATATTAAGAACACTAAAAGTTTTTTGATTCTGACCCACAGAAAATGATAGATATTAGATTTTACCCTGATTAAAACAATGATAAAACCAGACAGTACACACACAGACACACACAAATATATTATAATCAGTATATATGTAGTAATTACTTTAGGCATTGGACAGATACTGTAGAGCAGAGATGCTTGAGAAAAAGGAAGTATGTGAAGTAAACTCCTTACTTATACTGCCTTTCTACCAGAGGCTTTCTCTATACCATGGCATAGGAAAGTAGACCCTAATACAAATCTTCAGTTTTGCTTAGTAGAAGATATAGGGCTGCCAGGGTGTCAGAAATTTGAGGGTTAGTTGTGTGGATTACAGACTGGGGGAAGCTGTGCAGAAAAAGAGCTCCAAATATTTATAAAAATCCTCTTGAGTATTTGACTAAAAAGTAAAGCCTGGTAAAGAGTAAGCACTCTGTGGGTTTTGGGCTGGAGAGATTGCACAGGTCATTCCATGGTGGGAAGTTGAAGTTCTGACAAGCCAGAGGGAAGAGAACTTGTTGAATATCTTGAATGTACAACTGATTTTCCAGAAAGGCCAAGCATTAAAATTAGGGCTACTCTAGCCCACATGTAAAACTATTCTAGACCTTCCTACATTTAAACAAACAAAATCAGGCAAAGTAAATCTGATATGTCAAGAGACCAGCTCTTTGAAATTAACAACCCTATAAAAACAAAAACTCATAGGGGAGAAATCCCAAATGGTGACCAGGAAGATCCTTGGTTCACCTCATCCCATGGACATTGAATCTAAAGCTACGTATAGAATAACTTCCTCTGAAAAAGACCTGAAAACAAGTTGAGTAACTCCTCCAACAGGCAAATAAGAGGCACAGACTCACTCCAGGGCCCACTGAAGAAGCAACCATTTGAAAAATGACCAGACTTTATGACAAAGAGATTCATTTGTTATCTTAAAAGTATTAGCCTGAGGGGCAGGAGCCTGTTGGGATATTTTCCAGGGGAAGAGGTGCTGGTAGCACCACTTTTTCACTCTTCCTCTATTTGGCTAAAGTTGGAGACTGTCTCTTCTTCCTTGGCAATTGACATCATCATTCTATCCCTCTCCCACACTAAACAGTGCCAATATATCCAAGAAAGGTGAGTTTATCCATGGCTGGTACTCTGGATTTGTGTCTGCAGCCCAAAGAATGCCTCTTGATAATCTGGATCTGGAGAACAGTGGTAATTGTGTCTCCAGGTCCTATGGAACTATAATAACCAGAGAGATAATTCTTGGCAGATTACCCCCCCAGGGCATATGATCATCTCAATAGATGCAGAAAAAGCATTCAACACAGTCCAACATCCTTTCATGATCATAACTCTTACCAAAGTGGGGATAGAGGACACATTCCTTAACATAATAAAAGCCATTTATGGCAAACCCACAGCAAATATAATACCAATGTAGAAAAGCTGAAAGCATTCCCACTAAAATCTGGAACAAGACAAGAATGCCCACTCTCACCACTCTTACTCAACATAGTATTGGAAGTCCTAGCTACAGCCATCAGACAAACAAAAGAGATAAAAGGCATCCAAATAGGAAGAGAAGAGGTAAAACTGTCCCTGTATGCAGATGACATGATACTATATATAGAAAACCCCAAGGACTCAATCCCAAAATTACTTGAACTGATCAATAATTTCAGCAAAGTACCAGGATATAAGGTTAACCTTCAGAAATCAATTGCATGTCTGTATACTAACAATGAAATTTTAGAAAATGAATACCAAAATACTTTACCCTTTAAAATTGCCCCCCAAAGATCAAATACCTGGGAATAAACCTGACCAAGGAGGTAAAAGACTTATATGCCAAGAACTACAAAACATTAATCAACAAGATCAAAGATACAAAGAAATGGAAAGATATCCCATGCTCATGGGCCAGAAAATCAATATTGTAAAAATGGCCAGCCATACTACCTACACCAATCTACAAATTCAATACAATGCCAATCAAATTACCCATGACATCAAACAATCCAAAAATTTATATGGAACCACAAAAGACCCAGAATTACCAAAACAATTCTGGGAACAAAAACCAAGCATGACGCATAATTCTCCCAGACTTCAAGCAATATCACAGGACCACAGTAATCAACACAGTGTGGTACTGGTACCAAAACAGACATACGGGCCAATGGAACAGATTAGAGAACCCAGAAATAAAGCCAGATGCCCATGGTCAATTGATCTTTGACAAAGGGGGCAAGAACATAAAATGGGAGAAAGGCAATCTTTTCAGTAAGTATTGCTGGGAAACCTGGACAGCTGCATGCAAATCAATAAAACTAGAACACACTCTCACACCATGCACAAAAATAAACTCTAAATGGCTTAAAGAATTAAATATAAGACAAGACACCATTAAACTCCTGGAAGAAAACATTGGCAAAAGATTCTCCAACATCAACCTTACAAAGCTTTTCTCAGGTCAGTCTCCCAAAGTAACAGAAATCAGAGCAAAGATAAACCAATGGGACCTAATCAAGCTGTCAAGCTTTTGCACAGCAAAGGAAAACAAAAAGAAAGCTAAAAGACAACTTACAGAATGGGAGAAAATAGTGTCAAATGATGCAACTGACAAGGGCTTAATCTCTAAAATATACAAACAACTGATGCAACTCAACAGCAAAAAAGCCAACAACCCAGTTGAAAAATGGGCAAAGGATCTGAATAGACATTTCTCCAAAGAAGGTATGCAGATGGCCAACAAGTACATGAAAAAATGCTCAATATCAGTGATGATTAGAGAAATGCAAATCAAAACTGTCACGAGATACCACCTCAAATCAGTCAGAATGACCATCATTAATAAGTCCACAAACAACAAAGGCTGGAAGGGGTGTGGAGAAAAGGGAACCCTCCTGCACTGTTGGTGGGAATGTAAGCTGGTACAATTGCTATGGAAAACACTATGGAGGTACCTTAGAAAACTATACATACAACTACCATATGACCCAGCAATCCCACTCGTGGGTGTATATCCAGACAAAACTTTCCTTGAAAAAGACAATTTCACATGCATGTTCATTGCAGCACTATTCATAATAGCCAAGACATGGAAACAACCCAAATGTCCATCAACAGATGATTGGATTGGGAAGAGGTGGTATATATACACAATGGAATACTACTCAGCCACAACAAAGAATAAAATAATGCCATTTGCAGCAACATGGATGGAATTAGAGACCCTCATACTGAGTGAAATAAGTCAGAAAGAGAAAGACAAATACCATATGATATCATTTATATCTGGAATCTAATATACTGCGCAAATCAACTTTTCTACAGAAAAGAAAATCATGGACTTGTGGTTGCCAAGAGGGCATTGTACCCTAGAGAACAGACTTGTGGCTTCCAAGAAGGTACAGTACTTGTGGTTCATGTACTTGTTGGGGAGGGAGTGGGATAGTATGGGAGTCTGGGGTTGACAGTTGTAGACTGTTGCCTCTGGGATGCAAAAGCAAGGGGATCTGGTTGTATAGCAATGGGAACTATGTCTAATCACTTGTGATGAATCCATATTTGTATGTGTAAATGGGTCACCACGCTGTGCAGTTGGAAAACTGACAGAAATCTGTAAACCAGCTATAATGGAAAAAAAATCCATAGTAAACAAAACAGTGTGCTCCTGGCACAGAAAAAGACGCATAGGTCAGTGGAATATAATTGGGAGCCCAAAGTAAACCCACTCATATGTGGTTGATTAATTTATAATAAAGGAAACAAGAATTTACAAGGGGAAAAGAAGAGTATGTTCAAAAATATTGAAGGGAAAACTGGATCCCCTATCTTACACTAACTACAAAAATAACCTGAATATAGATTATAGACTTGAGCATAAGACTTGAAACCATAAAACTCCTTGAAAAAAACATGGGGCATACGTTCCTTGACATCAGTTTGGTCAATAATATTTGGGATTGGACACCAAAAGCAAAGGCAATAAAAGGAAAAATAAATAAGCAGGACTACATCAAACTAAAAAAGCTCTGTACAACAAAGGAAACCATCAACAAAATGAAAAGGTAACTTATATAATGGGAGAAAATATTTGCAAAATGTATATGTGATAAGGGTTAATACCCCAAATATATAGAACTCATATAACTCAACAGACAAAAATGGCAAACAAAGCAAACCAAAACCAAAATCCAACAAAAAGTAGGCAGGGGATCTAAATAGACATTTTTTCCCCAAAAAATAATTATAAACAATCAATGGGTACATGAAAAGATATCAACCTCCTAATTATCAGTAGAATGCAAATCAAAATCACAATGTGATATCACTTCACACCTTATAATGGCTGTTGTCAAAAGAACACAAAATAACAAGTGTTGGCAAGGATATGGAGAAAAGGTAACTCTCAAGCACTGTTAGTGAAAATATATTTGATATAGCCACTATGGAAAATAGTAAAGAGTTTCCTCAAAAAGTTAAAAATAACTATATCGGAGTTCCCTTTGTGGCTCAGTGGTTAAGGAATCCGACTAAGAACGATGAGGTGGCGGGTTCGATCCCTGGCCTTGCTCAGTGGGTTAAGGATCCGGTGTTGCCGAGAGCTGTGGTGTAGATTGCAGACGCGGCTATGATCCTGCATTGCTGTGGCTGTGGCGAAGGCCGGCGGCTACAGCTCCTGTTAGACCCCTAGCCTGGGAACCTCCATATGCCGTGGGTGCGGCTCTACATAAAAAGGCAAAAAGACAAAAAATAATAACTATATCATCCAGCAATTCTAGTTCTTGGTATTCACTGAAGCAAACAAAAACATTAACATGGGAAGACTTCTATACCACTCTGCTCACTGAAGCATTATTAACAATAGCCAAGAGGAGTTCCCTTTGTGTCTCAGTGGTTAACGAATCTGACTAAGAACCATGAAGTTGCGGGTTCGATCCCTGGCCTTGCTCAGGGATTAAGGATCCGGCGTTTCCGTGAGCTGTGGTGTAGGTTGCAGACGCGGCTCTGATCCCGCATTGCTGTGGCTGTGGCGAAGGCTGGCAGCTACAGCTCCTGTTAGACCCCTAGCCTAGGAACCTCCGTATGCTGTGGGTGCAGCTCCACATAAAGGCAAAAAGACAAAAAAACAAACAAACAAACAAAAAAGCAATAGCCAAGACATGGAAACAATCTAAATGTCCATCAACACATAAAAGGATGAGGAAAATGTGGTATGTATACACATGCACACAGAATGGAATATTATTCCACCAAAAAAAGAAGGAAACTGTGCTTTCTGAAATAACATGGGTGATCCCTGAGGGCACATGCTAAGTGGAATAAGTCAAAGAGGGGACGATAAATAGTATATGACCTTACTTATATTTGAGTCCATAGCACCATAGTCAGATGCAGAGAACAGATTGATGGTTGCCAGAGCTTGTGGGAGTGGGTGAAACCAATGATTATGGGGAAATGCTACAAAATTTCAGTTACAAAATAAATGTCATGAGTATGTGATGTATAGCATGGTGACCATAGTCAATAATATCATATTGTATATTTGAAAATTACTAAGTGCAGAAATTAAATGTTCTCGGCACGGGAAAAAAAAAAGTAGTGATGTGTGTTAAAGGATACTAACTGGGTATATTTTGCTGATCATTTCACAATACAGGATATCAAATCATTATGTTGTATACCTGAAACTAATGTCAATTATAATTAAACAAAAAAAAAAATTTTGTTTTACTCACTCTTTGAGATACTCTGGAGAACCTGTAGGCCCCTAAAATATCTCTAACTGGGATTGGAAAATCGCTAAACTAGGGCTTAAATTGAGATTTTAGTTTCAAATCTCTGTTCCCCATTGACTGCAAGACTGTTGTAGGTAGAATTCTAAAATGTCCCTCAAGATTACTGCTTACTGTGTACACAATCTCTTTAATTCCCAAGAATATAAATATGATGAGTTATTACTCCTGTGATGAGGTTATGCTATAGGGCAAAATTCACTTTAAGAAGAGAGATGGGTATGACTTAATCAGGCGAGATTTCAAAGAGACAAAACTCTTCCTGGTGAAAGCAGTTTGATGTGTGAGTGTGATTTGAAAAAGGAGAGATTCTTTTTTGGGTGGGGGGGCAGTCACAGGTGCGGCATATGGAAGTTCCCAGGCTAGAGGTTGAATCAAAGCTGCAGCTGCTAGCCTTTGCCACAGCCACAGCAATGCCAGATATGAGCCTTGTCTGTGACCTACACCATAGCTCACAGCAATGCTGGACCCTTAAGGCACTGATCGAGGCCAAGGATTGAACTTTTGTCTTCACGGATACTAGTTGGATTTGTTTCTGCTGCACCACAATGGGAACTCCTGAGAGGGCCTGTTTTGTTTTGTTTTGTTTTTCTTTTTAGGGCTGCACCCACAGCATATTCAAGTTCCAAGGCTAGGGGTCGAATCAGAGCTACAGCTGTCAGTCCACACCATAGCCACAGAAATGCCAGATCTGAGCAGAGTCTGCAACCTATACCACAGCTCACGGCAACACCAAATCCTTAACCCACTGAGCAAGGTCAGGGACTGAATCCAAAACCTCATGGTTCCTATTTAGGTTAGTTTCCACTGCACCACAGTGGGAACTCTGAGATTCTTCAGCATTAGTTTTGAAAATAGGAGTGGATGGCAAGGAATGTGAGTAATCCCTAGGAAGTATCATCCCCTAGCTGATAGCCAACAAGTGAATGGGGACTTGGTCCTACTGTCACAAGGAACTGAACCCTGACAGTAACCTGAGTAAGCTTAGAAACAACTCAGTTAAACCGTGAATTTCCAGAGCAGTAGGCAGTATGACACCTTGATTTTAGCTTTTAGTGTGACCCTGAGCCGAAAACCCAGATTTATCGTGCTCAGACTTCTGATTTACAGAACCATGAGCTAATAAATGAGTGAGGGTCTAAGCACTGAGTTTGTATTAATTTGTTAAGCAGCAAGAGAAAACTACTACAAAGATCTTGGACAAATTATATAATCATTCTGTTGTCTCATCAGCAGAAAAGAAGTAATGATAGTATTATGAATTTGTGTTGAGAATTAAATAAAAAATTAAAATAAAGCACTGAGTTGAGTGTTCCATTAGGTTAATTGCTACCTCAATGTGTTGTTTTGAGGATTCAGTGAAGTGATAACTTAAAAAATTCTCAGCATAGTGCCTGGTAAACTATATAACAATGTTTACCAGTTCATTATTTTTAGAGATGAAAAATATTGATATAGACTCACCTTAGACAACTTATTATTCCCTATATTCTTTTTTTTTCTTTTGTCTTTTTGCCTTTTATCTAGAGCCGCACCCGCGGCATATGGAAGTTCCCAGGCTAGGGGCCTAACAGGAGCTGTAGCCGCCAGCCTTCGCCAAAGCCACAGCAACGCGGGATCAGAGCCGTGTCTGCAACCTACACCACAGCTCACGGCAATGCCGGATCCTTAACCCACTGAGCAAGGCCAGGGATCGAACCCGCAACCTCATGGTTTTTAGTCGGATTCATTAACCACTGAGACACGAAGGGAACTCCCCCTATATTCTTTCACTTGAAACATTTTATTATTGACTGAAATTTAATAGCTAATGTGTCATGTCCATAAGGGGAGACATTTTTCCCCCCAGGCTACCAAAGAATGTGTTATTAACATCCAACATTTGAGTCCATAAGCAGGAAACTCAGATACTGGCAAGTTTTCTCTCCAAGGCAAAGGTTAATTTTGAATCAAGATTATATGTCATGCATTTTGAGTGGGGATATCTCCATCTGTATTTGGGGTTCATCTATTCTTCATACAGATGACTACAACCTACAACCATATGCTGAAAAAATCCTCAGATTCTAGTTTTAATACATTGATGTGGGATCAAACTGTTTTATCATACACTTGAGGAATGCAATTTAAGGACTTTTGCATATCACCTCTATGCTTAATTATCAATTATCAAATTTCTTACAAATGATACACAGTAAAGTCTGAATCAGAGAAAGATTTATATATACTTATTTTTACTTACTCCAGAGAAATTAGGGCATGTCTTTCACTAGGTTGTTATTCCTATGAATCCACATTTTAACAGCTTACTTGAAAAACAAACACGGCCAAATAAATTCGGGTTTCTAGAGTTAAAAAAAACTATAACATTAAGACTCATGATTGAGTTCACACAATGGCCCTAATGCAAGCACACATTTCAATGTCACTGTCTGCCACCTTACAATAACAGAAAACATCTGTATATTGGCCTATAACATTACACGGTGCATTACAATTAGAAATGTGCTGAAGTGGTGGACTGGGGGTTTATTTATGGTCCATGAAATAAAAGATTCTATGAGTTTCTCATGAAAACTTAATAGTTCAGGGAAATAAAATATTTGAGTGCAATGATTACATTTTAAATGATATTATCACTAGAGAAACTTAGAACAGACAAAAAGTTGAAATATTAGTGTGAAAAGAAACCCATTACTAGTTGGCTGGAAGTCTTTATTACTGGAGAGACAAAGAATGACAGAGAATTATGAAAGACTCATCATGGCTTCTAGGTTAATATAATTTCTATAATGGAGTAAAATGTTTTTTAACTGCTCATAAAATCAAGTCTCTGAAAGTTATAGTGAAAGTAAACAGATTTTAAAATCTTGAATTTTTTTAAAAGGAACAGAAAATGATTTTTTGCCATGTTGCCATAAAAACTGGCAAGTTTGAATAGCAACAATTCATGAACTCTTTCTAATAGGAGTCAAAGTCACCTCACACAAAAATCTCCATATATGAGAGCAAATAATTACAGTTCATGAACAACATGTACTTCATTTCCAGATTACAGGTAATTGTATACACATTTAAATTTGTTTATTTTGCATGCATAATCTCATATTCATGAAGATAATTTAATCATTTGTATTTGATGTGTGGAAAAAATTATGGTGTATAATCATGCTCCCAGATTTCTCAAAGTTTTGCCCTGCTGTTGGAAAAATATGTCATATCAGATAAAAATGCTTTCATTTAACTTTCAGTAATATTTAAAATCAAAAGAACAGCATTAGTCAATGACTTTTTTAGGTGATATGGTACTGTATTTATTATAGAAAAATCCAATAGATTTTATTACATTTGAAAACTTTGCCATGAACTTCTATTATTGTACTCAAGGAAATCTATTCTATTTAATGTTCTAAAGGCTAGACTTGTAAAACTGACCTATATTCTTTTTTCTTAATTCCACTAAAAAGTTGAAATTAAATGGTCTACTTTTTTTGGTATTAGAAAATTGTTCCCTATTAACATGATTTAAAATATAAATTTATAGAGTGACTGTGTTGAAATTCAGATCTTTTTGATTGTTTTGTATTCATGATAGCTGTTCAAAACATTTCCACAGGAGACTTATATGCTACTTTAGAACTGATTACTGACTGGTTTTCAGAATGGGTTCAGGTTTCCTCCCATCTAACCTAAAAGACACAGGAATTCTTGTAGTCCCTCTATTAAACATGCATCATTTGTAATGATTTTCCACATGATTATCCCAAATAGCTATGGAAGAGCACGGAGCTGTCAATCAACATACAATGGAAAGGGGTCCATGCCATAGTACCATCCACTGATGATGAAGACTACACTGTCCATTTGCCTTGTAATGTGCAAGGATATGTAATCATCATGTTATTACTGTCTTGAGTTCAGAGAGAACAGTGAAGCTATAGAAAGTTATCTGGATCTGGATTTGGATATATAGCTCAAGAAAAAAAATACTTTATTATTTAAAAAATTTTAAAGGGGATATTGCTGGACAAACAGTGGATTTGAACTAGCCACACAATAACTTGAATTTTTAAGCTTTCTATGTTTGGGGTTGGATATCACAAGCAAAATATTATTTTATATCACTGTGACTTCTGTATTACTTAAATGGGAGAGAATCATCCCTCTGATATACAGAACAAAGAAAAAGGGAGAAATAATGAAAGGATGGACTAGGAAAAAAATGAAAGGGGGGAGGAAATTAGAATTAATTACTTCAAGATCACTTAAGTGAGCACGTAGGAAACATATGTTGCCAAAATCTCATGGCACTGTTAATCTTATACTTACCAATATCTGTAGGAAATGTGTTAATGTATGGGAAACTAGTCAATCACTGTCATACATCATGTGAGGCAGTGGCCTTAGGCAAGGTCTTCTAGGAACCCCATGCTGGTAGTTAAAAGAAGATGTCTTTTACACTAAAATACTACTGGGTTGGAAGTTAAAAAAAACACACTGTTTTATGATAAACTTACAGTAAATTATTCAAGGATCAATGATTCGTTGATTCATTCCTGTACTTAAGATATCTAATACCTACACTTAAGTCTAAATTTCCTCATCAAATATTGAAATCTCTCCCCAGACTTGTAAAATACCTCATCATTTGCACTGTTAAACACATAACTGGAAAAAAAGCATTAGTGCATATAATTTAGATGATAAAAATGATAGCTAAGAATAAGTTGACACACAACTTTTAAATATTAGGTAAATTAGATCATTCTATTAAAAGCTCAATCTTTAACATTTCCTCACTACTCACATTCCTGATTTGTTATCCTGCTATAATTTTTATACAAAAATTAGTCTACTTTATCTATAGGTTTCTGTTTGTCTTTTCAGATAGAATATATATCCCTGAGGTTTTATTTGTATAATGATGGATGGGTTGTGTATGGACAGAATGACTCAGTGCTTCATAGAATCGCTTATAGTGAGCAGAATGCTAACACTGGTAAACCATGCCTTTTTAATATTGTTTCTTATTGAGATTTACTTACCCTTTGGTATACAATATATCATAAAATCATTCTCTAAAATTTTATTTTTCAAAATGTGAACATATCTTTTTCAACATAGGTTCACCATTGTACTTTCAGCTCCAACACAGTGCCTAATATAATAGTTCCTCAATAAATACTTAATTAAATGAATAAATAAAATACATAGTAAAACTATCAAAAGGCAACATAGGATTGATTTTAAAAACTGTAAGAAGTGAGTTTAATAATTGATAGAAAAGAAAAATAAGAGTGGTTTAGAAAGTCCTCAGGGGAGAGGGAAATTTTTTCAAGAGTATCTTTCTTCTGGCGTTCTCGCTGTAGTGGCTTGGGTTGCTGCTTTAGCACAGGTTTTTTTTTTCTTTTTTTTTAGGTGGCACACCCAGCAAATGGAGGTTCTCAGGCTAGGGGTCAAATAGGAGCTACAGCTGCTGGCCTGCACCACAGCCACTCAATGCCAGCTCCAATGCACATCTGCAAACTACCCCACAGCTCACAGCAATACCAGTCTTTAACCCACTGCGCGAGGCCAGGGATCAAACCCACGTCCTCATGGATGCTAGTCAGATTTGCTTCTGCTGAGCCAAGATGGGAACTCCCATTTGGCAAAGGTTTGATTCCTGGCCGGGGAACTTCCACAGGTTATGGGCATGACCAAAAACACAAATAAAGCCAAAAAACGTTTACATATCCTTCTGTAATTTTTCAGCCTTATCCATAAATTACTCACATTATTTCTTTTTACTGAGAATTTTTCTTTAATCCAAATTTTTATTTAAGTAAACCTACAAAATCAGTTTTGTGAATAGGGGATGATATCAGTTCTTATTGAATATAAGTTAAGAGTAAAATAGGCATACACAGTAAGAATAAAACAAGCATACATGCATCCACTAAGTTCTAGCTAGACAATGTTCCATTTGAAGGTTCTGAACTTGATACAGATTATCAAGAGTTAGAGATATGTTTCATGGCATTACAGGCCTTCCTCAAAAAAGAGGAAAAATCTCAAATTGACAACCTAACCCATCACCTGAATGAATTAGAAAAAGAAAAACACCCTAAAGTCAGCAGAAGGAAGGAAATCATTAAGATCAGAGAGGAAATCAAAAAAATAGAGATTCAAAAAACAATAGAAAAAAATCAATAAAACCAAGAGCTGGTTCTTTAAAAAGGTAAGTAAAATTGACAAACCTCTGGCTAGACTCACAAAGAAGAGGAGTGAAATAACCCAAATAAACAAAATAAGAACTGAGAAAGGAGAAGTCACAATGGATATTACAGAAATACAAAAAAACATGAGAGAATACTATGAACAATTGTACACCAACAAATTTGACAACCTAGAAGAAATGGACAATTTTTAGAGACTTACACCCTGCCAAAACTGAATCAAGAAAAAATAGATCAACTGAACAGACCAATCACTAGAAATGAAATTATGTCATCAAAACACTCCCTACAAATAAAAGACCAGGACCAGATGGCTTCACAGTTGAATTTCTACCAAACATAGAAAGAGGAAATCATACCCATCCTCCTTAAATTTTTCCAAAGGGTTGAAGAAGGAACACTCCCAAAGACATTCTATGATGCCAACATCACCTTAATTCCAAAACCAGACAAAGACACCATGAAAAAAGAGAACTATAGGCCAATATCTTTGATGAATATAGATGCAAAAATTCTCAACAAAGTTTTAGCCAACAGAATCCAACAACATATCAACAAGATCATACACCACGACCAGGTGGGATTCATCCCAGGTGCACAAGGATGGTTCAACATACGCAAATCAATCAACGTCATACACCACATTAACAACAAAAAGTCAAAAACCACAAGATCATCTCAATAGATGCAGAAAAAGCATTTGACAAAGTCCAACATCCATTCTTGATCAAAACTCTTACCAGTGAGTTCCCTTCCTGGCCCAGTGGTTAATGAATCTGACTAGGAACCATGAGGTTGTGGGTTTGATCCCTGCCCTTGCTCAGTGGGTTAAGGATCCGGAATTGCTGTGAGCTGTGGTGAAGTTTGCAGATGCGGCTCGGATCCCGCGTTGCTGTGGCTGTGGTAAAGGCCGGCAGCTACAGCTCCTGTTAGACCCCTAGCCTGGGAACTTCCATATGCCACGGGTGCGGCTCTACATAAAGGCAAAAAGACAAAAAAAAAAAAAACCTCTTACCAAAGTGGGAATACAGGGAACATTCCTTAACATAATAAAAGCAATTTACAATAAACCTACAGCAAATATAATACTCAATGGAGAAAAGCTGAAAGCATTCCCACTAAAATCCAGAACAAGACAGGGATGCCCACTCTCACCACTATTATTCAACATAGTATTGGAAGTCCTAGCTACATCAATCAGACAAACAAAAGAAATAAAAGGCATCCAAATGGGAAGATGACGTGATATGCAGATGACGTGATACTTCATATAGAAAACCCCAAGGACTCATCCCAAAATTACTTGAATTCATAGGCAAATTCAGCAAAGTGGCAGGATATAAGGTTAACCTTCAGAAATCAATCTCATTTCTGTATACTAACAATGAAATATTAGAAAAAGAATACCAAAATATTTTACCTTTTAAAATAGCACCCCCAAAAATCAAATACCTGGGAATAAACTTGGCCAAGGAGGTGAAAGACTTATATGCAGAAAACTACAAAGCATTAATCAAGGAGATCAAAGAAGATACAAAGAAATGGAAGATAATCCATGCTCATGGGCCGGAAAAATAAATATTGTAAAAATGGCTATACTACCCAAAGCAATCTACAGATTCAATGCAATCCCTATCAAATTACCCAAGACATTCTTCACAGAAGTAGAACAAACAATCCAAAATTTTATATGGAACCACAAGAGACCCAGAATCTCCAAAGCAATTCTAAAGAACAAAAACCAAGCAGGAGGCATAACTCTCCCAGACTTGAGGCAATATCTCAGGGCCACAGTAATCAAGACAGTGTGGTACTGGTACCAAAACAGACATTCAGACCAATGGAACAGAATAGAGAACCCAGAAATAAACCCAGATGCCTATGGTCAACTGATTTTTGACAAAGGAGGCAAGAACTTAAAATGGGAAAAAGACAGTCTGTTCAGTAAGCATTGCTGGGAAACTTGGACAGCTGCATGCAAATCAATAAAACTAGAACACACTCTCACACCATGCACAAAAATAAACTCTAAATGGCTTAAAGACTTAAATATAAGACAAGACACTATTAAACTTCTGGAAGAAAACATTGGCGAGACATTCTTGGATATCAACTGTACAAAGGTTTTCTCAGGTCAGTCTCCCAAGGCAACAGAAATCAAAGCAAAGATAAAGCAATGGGACCTAATCAAACTGACAAGCTTTTACATAGCAAAGGAAACCAAAAAGAAAACAAAAAGACAACTTAAAGAATGGGAGAAAATAGTGTTAAATTATGCACCTGACAAGGGCTTAATCTCAAAAATATATAAACAACTGATGCAGCTCAACAATAAAAAATCCAACAACCCCATTGAAAAATGTGCAAAGGACCTAAATAGACAGTTCTCCAAAGAAGAGATGCAGATAGCCAACAAGCACATGAAAAAATGCTCAACAGTACTGATGATTAGAGAAATGCAAAACAAAACTACTACGAGATACCACCTCACACCAGTCAGAATGGCCATCATTAACAAGTCCACAAACAACAAATGTTGGAGGGGGTGTGGAGAAAAGGGAACCCACCTGCACTGTTGGTGGGAATATAAGCTGGTACAACTACTATGAAAACAGTATGGATGTACCTTAGAAAACTATACATACAACTATCATATGACCCAGCAATCCCACTCTTGGGCATATACCCGGACAAATCTTTCCTTGAAAAATACACCTGCACGCGCATGTTCATTGCAGCACTATTCACAATAGCCAAGACATGGAAACAACCCAAATGTCCATTGACAGATGATTGGATTGAGACGAGGTGGTATATATACACAATGGAATACTACTCAGCCATAAAAAAGAATAAAATTATGTAATTTGCAGCAACATGGATGGAATTAGAGTCCCTCATACTGAGTGAAGTAAGTCAGAAGGAGAAAGACAGGTACCATATGATATCACTAATAACTGGTATCTAATATACTGCACAAATGAATCTTTATGCAGAAAAGAAAATGAAGGACTTGGAGAACAGACTTGTGGTTGCCAAAAGGATGGGGGAGGGAATGGGATGTTAGAGGTGTCTGGGGTTAATAGTTGTAGACTGTTGCCTCTGGGCTGGAAAAGTAAGTAGATCCTATTGTATAGCACTGGGAACTATGTCTAACCACTTGTGATAAATCTATATATGTATGTGTAAGCTTGTCACCATGCTGTACAGCTGGGTATAATAAAACAATAATAAAAAATTAAAAAAATGCAACCTATGGAATGGGAGAAAACATTTGCAAATCACATATCTGATTGAGGGTAATAGCCAGTATATAAAGAATCCATACAACTCAACGGCAAATGAAAGCAAACACTTCAATGAAAAAAATTAACGGAGGATCCAAATAGATTTTTTTTTCCAGGAAAAACACGAAACAGCCAACATGTATAAGAAAAGATGCTCAACATTACCAATCATCAGGAAAAATAAGTGATGGATCTGTTAATTAACTCTTTCACAAGGTATATGTGCATTAAAACACACAATGCACAGCTTAAATACCTTATAATTTTAATAGTTTAACAGTTTAAATACCTTACACTTTTGTCAGTATACCACAGTAAATATGAAAAAGGGTTTGTTACATGTCAAACATAGTTAAATATTACTGATTGCTAAGCTTTGGTAAAGATCTTTTCACTAAGATGCTAAGGATTTTAAAAAAAATTTAAAGGATTATTTTTGTGTTATAATTGGTTTACAGTGTTCTGTCAATTTCCTACTGTGTGGTGAACTGACCCAGTCACACACACATATATATATATATATATATATATATATATATATATATATATATATATATATATATATATATATTCTTTTTCTCACATTATCCTCCATCATGCTCCATCATAAGTGAGAATAGTTCCCTGTGCTATTCAGCAGTATCTCATTGCTTATCTGCTCCAAATGCAATTAACCCCAAGCTTCCAGTCCATCCCACTCCATCCCCTGCCCCCTTGGCAACCACAAGTCTGTCCTCCAAGTCCATGCATTTCTTTTCTGTGGAAAGTTCATTTGTGCCGTATATTAGATTCCAGATATAAGTGATATCATATGGTATTTGTCTTTCTCTTTTTGACTTACTTCACTCAGTATGAGAGTCTCTAGTTCTATCCATGTTGCCGCAAATGGCATTATTTTATTATTTTTTATGGCTGAGTAGTATTTCATTGTATATATATATATATACCACCTCTTCCTAATCCCATCATCTGTCGATGGACACTGGTAGTTTTCTAAGGTACCTCCATACTGTTTTCCATAGTGGTTGTACCAACTTACATTCCCACCAGCAGTGTAGGAGGTTTCCCTTTTCTCCACACCCTCTCCAGCATTTGTTGTTTTTAGATTTATTAATGATGGCCATTCTGACTGGTGTGATGTGGTACGTCATAGCAGTTTTGATTTGCATTTCTCCAATAAGTGATTTCAAACATTTTTTCATGAGTTTTTTGGCCATCTATATATCTTCTTTAACAAAATGTCTATTCAGGTCTTTTGCCCATTTTTCAGTTGGGTTGTTCGTTTTTTTGCTATTGAGTTGCATAAGTTGTTTGTATATTTTAGAGATTAAGCTCTTGTCAGCTGCATCATTTGAAATTATTTTATCCCATTCTATAGGTTGTCTCTCTTTTTTTTTTTTATGGTTTCTTTTGCTGTGCAAAAGCTTGTCAGTTTGATTAACTCCCATTGGTTTATTTTTGCTTTTATTGCTGTTGCCTTGGGAGACTGACCTAAGAAAACATTTGTAAGGTTGATGTCAGAGAATGTTTTGTCTATGTTTTCTTCTAGGAGTTTGATGGTGTATTGTCTTATGTTTAAGTCCTTAAGCCATTTTGAGCTTATTTTTGTGCATAGTGTGAGGGTGTGTTGGATTTTTTTCACCTCCATGATTTCAAGCTAAAAATGCCTCTCTTGGTTAATGAATGACAGGAACATTAGTATGCAAATGCCTGAGGCCTTCACTTCTTAATTTTTCTGAATGCAATAACTAATATTCAGAAAGTCTTACCAAGAATTATAGATTTGGGTATAGTTTACCACAGCAAACAGTCTATTTTACTTAAACTGCTCCTAAACATTTTTATGGTATGACAAACATTCTTGGATACATTGAATAGGCACCAATACTAGGATACTTTTCTTTCTCTCTCTCTCTCTCTCTCTCTCTTTCTTTCTCTTTCTCTCTCTCTCTCCCTCTCTCTCCCCGCCACTGCCCCTTGTCTTAGGTCCACACCTGAGGCATATGGAGGTTCCCAGGCTAGGGATTGAATTGGAGCTGTAGTTGTCAGCCTACACCACAGCCAAAGCAATGTGGGATCTGAGTAGTGTCTGTGACTACACTACAGCTCATAGCAATGCCAGATCCTTAACCCCCTGAGCAAGGCCAGGGATTGGACCTGCATCCTCATGGATTGCTAGTCAGATTCATTTGTGCTGAGCCACAATGGGACTTCCTAGTATATTCTTCTGAATGGATTTGTAAAATACTCATATCATATATTCGAACAATGATTAAAAAGCTTAACAATCATTCTGGACAGGAAATTCAGCAAGCTAGTCAAAAATCACAGAATCACTAGATTATATTTTCTATCCTAAAAATTATTGAAAGGACATTTTAGAACAGACTTTTAAGAAGAAGCCAGTCTGCAAACATGTAATAATAGTGAGGATATAGTCATGACTCGGTTCTAGCTACCTGAGGGTTTTGGATACATTTAAAACCACTGTTTATTAGAAAGCCACTAATGTGAAACAATTTTAAACAATCAGAAAGAAAAAGCAAATCAAAGATCTCAAACTGTTAAACTACATGATCCAAATTCCATGTTGCCATCTAATCTGTCAGATAATCTCAGATAAATCACTCTATCTGGATTCAGTCTCTTTATTTGCAAATGTTGGTTTTGGATGAGAGAACCTTAAATGATTCATTCAATTCTAAAATCCCATAGTTAGAAGTACATCTTTTAAGAAGAGTATATTTTGGAAATTTATATGTATTTTGCTTTTAACATTGATTTTCTTTTTTTTGCGTTATCTTCTACTATAAAGTTTTTAGAAATGATATGTATTTCCCTTTAATTTTGGAGAACATAGCCACCACTATCTCAAATAATACCATAATATATAACCTTGTGCATATTGTTTATCTTGATCTTGTTAGTACTGGAGACGTTTTTCATGAGTGCCCTGCTAATACGGGCGAGATTGTGGTTTTCATTAGTGTTCCATTATTTAATACTTTAATATTGAATCCACTGTTTTATATCACTTCTTATATCTGTACATATTACAGTGACAGTTTAGTTGAGTGTAGGTAATTTCTATGTGCCATTAAGAAATAGTAATCACACTTTCCCTTTTAGAAAGTCCCTCAGTTTGGGTCCATCGTATGTTTCACTATGGTTAGAGTCAGGTTATGTATTTTTGGCAGAAATACCATAGAAATGATTCTGCTCTTTCTAGTGTATCATTTCAGGAGATTCCTAGTGTTGGTTGGTCCTATTAGTAGTGACATTAACTTTAAATACTTGACTGTTTTTCTAAGATTCATTAATTTTAAAGTTACTGTATTTCCTTTTCAAATAATAGCTAATTCATGGAAGAATACTCTGAGATATATAAATACCCTTATCAAGTTTTTCTTGTTTTAGGAAACATTGATTTCTGGCTAAATCAATAATTTCTATGACAGATGCAAAATGATGATTTTCTAACTTGAATTTTAATTTTTCTCATTTACTTATATATTTACTTATATTAATATAGACTAAGTTTTTCTTTTATTTCATGAATGTACTGTTACTCCCATTATTCTTTTTCATGAGATTATCCCAAATTTGCCCAGTAAGAGCCACTTCAAGGTGAATGTCAGTGCAGCTTATATGTCTTTCTCTATTGTCACAAATAATTCTTTTGGACAGCCTAATTTAGATTAATGCTTTATTATGTTGGAAGGCAGGGGAGAAGGCAGCCTTAGTATTATCTAAACCTGATAGCTATGAATTTTAATATTAACCTCTAGGCAGGTTCTCTTACATACAAATAAAAGCTAATAATCCACTAATATACAGAACGTGACAACTTTCACAGTTTAGGACTCCATCTACTAAGATATAATATGGCCTGGCATACTCTCTACACAAAACTCAACACAACCCATGGCCCTTTATTAGGAAACTACTTCTGTGACATCTCAGCTGTCTCTCCCTGTGACTAGGCTAAACAATTCACAAAATAAGTTCATTATTTCCCCCAAAGCATATATCTGCCCCTCAGATCAGCTTCCAACTAGTTTTATCTCACCCAAAAGTTGTTCCTTTACAGTTCTTACAGAATTTAAATAAAAATGGCCAACAGAATGACCTCAGCAAAGTGTCAAACTCTGTGTCATATAGGGCCATACCACAAATCAGGAGCAGCTTTGTTAACAGGATAAGACACATAATTGGGCAGGTAACATTTCAGTAGTTTTCAGGCAAAGGCTTCAGCTGAGTTCAAGTAGACAAAGACTGTTTCCACAGGCTGTGGATGGGATAGGATTTGGAGTGTGAGGAGGGGCAATTAGGAGCTATAGGTAAAAGGACTACTGTGGGTAAAAGGGCAACGAGGAGAAAACCCAATGGAACTTCTGATTTTGTATTTCCCTCAGGCAGGGTAAAAGCCGTTATGTCCCAAACTGAATATATTCTCCCCACCCCAAGCCTGTTTCACATATCTGCAAATTCAACGTCTACCCTGGGGTCTATGTCAGGAAACTAGATGCCATCCTAGTCAAAAAGATTTCATTTCTGTTGCCTCCATACTTTCCATATACTAACATCCAGAAAGCCCGGTTCATTATATAGTCTGAAGGAAACGACACTTTCTGTCTTAGCCATGGCTCTATAAATACATCCATGTCTTCTCTCCAGCCTCAGCAATCACCATAACTCTTTCTGCCTAGTCTGTACAGAACCATTTAGAACTCCCAATGTTTCCGAGTCTCTCCATTTCAAACCCTTACAGCTGATTCTCTTTGACTTTCAGGACTCTGCTCTCATGCATTATCACCTGTGAGGAGCATGTCCTTCCTCTTCACTACCTCATTTTGATTCATTACAGTTCTCAGTACATTCTATGGCAGTTGTCTGATTTACTTCTTGGGGTCCCCAACCATCCTGTGAACATTTTAAGTCTTACTTGTCCTAGCATCCCCTGGGAAACTGGCACATGACAGGCATTGACTAAAGGCTTATCAAAAAAATTAATGAAAGAAGAATCCAAAGTTGCCACAAGCTGTGATCTAGGTCACAGATGTGGCTGGGATCCCGTGCTGCTGTTGTGGCATAGACCAGAAGCTATAGCTCCGATTGGACCCCTATCCCAGGAACTTCCATTTGCTATAGGTGCAGCCATAAAAAAATGAATGAACTAATGGATGTTGGAGGATAATAAATAGCTGAGGCTGTTTAGAGTCTAGGGGTTGCATTAGACAAGTTATGAATGGGATATACGTGGGAAAGAATTGTCTAGAGTCTTAGGAATATATATTGCAGACCACAAGGAGTCACTGTGGTTTTTATGGAGGAAAACTGACTTAATAAAAACAGTGCACTTGTAAGAAGAATCATGATCACAAAGCCTAGAAGAATGGAGATTAGTACTAGGAGACTGGTAAGGAGGTCAGGGCAATAATTCAAGCGCAAGATAACAAAGACCTGAGATGTGGTGGTAGTAGGAATACAAAGGTAGGGTATAGCTATAAACAGAGTTTTTCGGTTGTTTTTCTTTTTTAGTATTTATTAAGATTTGAAAAGAAAAAAATAAACTGGGAAATATTTTCTTTGTATACATTAGACAAAAGTCTTTCATAAAACTTAAGGGCATGGCCATCATCAAAAAGTCTATAAACAATAAATGCTGAAGAGGGTGTGGAGAAAGGGGAACCCTCTTCCACTGTTGATGGGAATATAAATTAGTACAGCCACTAATAGTGGAAAATAGTATGGAGATTCCTCAAAAAACTAAAAGTACAACTATCATTTGATCCAGCAATCCAGCTCCTCAGCATCTACCTAGATAAAACCATGACGTGAAAATATACATGTACCTCAGTGTTCATTGCAGCACCATATACAGTAGCCATAATATGGAAGCAACCTAAATGTCCAATGACAGAGTAGATAAAAAAGATGTGGTATATATACACAATGGAATATTACTCAGCAGTAAAAAGGAGTGAAATAATGGCATTTGAAACATGGATGGACATAGAAATTATCATGCCAATTGAAGTTAGACAGTGAGACAAAAATGTCATATGATATCACTTATATGTGGAATATAAAAAAAGGACACAATGAACTTCTTTGCATAACGGAAACTGACAGACTTTGGAAAACTTATGGTTGTGGGGTGGAGGGAAATGGGATGGGCATTTGGGGTGGAAACGTAACATCGGGTTGTGATGATGGTTGTACAACTATAAATATAATAAAATTCATTGAGTTAAAAAAAAACCTAAGGGCCGTCATACAATCTAGAAAAACAGTTTGCAAATGGACAAAACAAAGGAGAAAATAACTCACAGAATAGGAATAATAAACAAGGGAAATTTTTCAACCTCATTAGTAATCCAAATAATAAAAATCCTGATAGTCCTTTGACCTTAATCCTCAAACATGGCAAGTAATGAAGCAGAACTGAGGCTAAACTCATCTTACTTGGTCAGCAACACTTTACACCGGTATCCACCCCTCTAGGAAAAGTCAAAAAATGGGTGACAGCCATGCATGTTTGAAAGATAGCCAGCCAGTCAGCAACAAACTCACTCCTATACCCATGTATTCATGGCTGAAAGCCATCTAACCCTCTTATTTCTGACAGTCTTCAGTTTCTTAACCCTGCACTTCTCAAAGCTCCACACTTCTCAAAGCTCTATCTGTAAGACCAGTTGCAAGATACTCTGATCTGAATTACAGCTCACCCATGCATAGGCAACAATAGAGCCAGCTTCTTTTAATTTAAAGTGTTATCTTCCTTCATTGGGTGAGAAATTCTAATTCAATTTAGGTGAGAGGGTAAATTGTCATAGTTTTTCTTAAAGAGATTTAGGAACAATTCATTAAGAGATTTGGAAAGTTTGAATTATTTTACCCAATAGTTTAATTCTAGGAAAATATCTTAAAACAATTAGAAATGAAGTCTTAATTATAACAGATTATTTAAATTAGTGAAAACTTTAAATGGCTTCAATAAAAAAAGGAAAATGGTTGAATAAATTAAGCAATATTACTTGAATGTGACGCTCTATAGATATTACACAATGTTTTCAAAGATTTTTTTCTTTTTTATGGCTGCATCTGTGGCATACGGAAATTCCTGGGCTAGGGATCAAATCAGGTTGCCTATGCCCTAGCCATGGCAATTCAGGATCCAAGCCTCACTCGTGACCTACACTGAGGATTGAGGTAATGGCAGATAGTTAACCCATTGAATGAGAGGCCAGTGATCAGGACTGAACCTGTATCTTCAGAGAGACAACCTCAGGTCCTTAACCCACTGAGCCAAAACAGGAACTCCCTCAAAGATTTTGTTTGTTTTTTTTTTTTAGGGCTGCAGACACAGCAAATGGAAATTCCCAAGATAGGGGTTGAATAGTAGCTACAGCTGCCAGGCTACACCACAGCCACAGCAACTGGGGATCCAAGCTGTATCTGTGACCTACACCACAACTTAACAATAATGCCAGATCCTTAACTCACTGTGAGCAAGGCCAGGAACTGGACCCACAATCTCATGGATCCTAGCTGGATTCATTACCACTGAGCCATGTCAGCAACACCCAAAGATATTTTTAATAACATTGGACTATGCTCCTGTAGTAAATAATAAGTAACTGGAGAAGATTTAAAGTTTATGCTATGTGTTACTAGATATAGATGTGTGTGACACTATCCCAAGGTTTCTGTGGGTATTTCTCCTTGGTGGAAGTATTGAATAATTTTTATCTTGATAATCCTATGTATTTTTCAAGTCTGTTCACAATAAGCCTATCCTTAATATCATAAAAATATTTATTTTAAAAAGATTAAATATTATTGCTTTTAAAAGGTTCTGGTTTCTGCTTCCTCATGCAAAGAGCTTAGAAGTTGCCATAACATCCTAACAAGTGAAGAGCTGAACATATTGAAAAATTAACAACACTTCTTGGATCCATAAGAGAGGAGATGACAAGAGGAAACCACTGTGTCCAGTACTGGAGAAACAGACAAGAGAATACAGGGAGTCAGAACTTACCAGAGCAGAGACAAAATTGGAAATGCCACTGTAATCAGGGCTTAGCAAAGTAGAATCATAACTGGCAAATTGCTGGAGGCTCAATGCAGACAACTCTGAGAGTTAAAAACTCCAAGAGGATGCAGTCATGGAGGGCATCCATAATCCTGTGAGACTTACCTTCAGGAGCCTGGCCAGATTCCCACAGTAAATGCTGGAGAAAAATCCCCTGGGTCTTCCTTCAGAGGGAGAGTGAGAGGAGTCATCTTGAAAAAAACCAGAGCACTGAGAGAAAAAAAAAAAAAAAAAAAACTCTGCCCCTCTTTTTAAGCCCTGTCCTCAGGGGAAACTAGTTAATGAGATTCTACCCTAATGGGGTAGTATTAGAATCTAACTGGCCTGGGGAAGGGAAATAGCCAGTTACAGCTGGATCTAATCTTTCACCTGAGAGATGTGAAACCTAATTCCAGCTCAGTCTAGCCTGCCTGCCCCACCTAAGGGAGGAGAAAAGCAACTCAAAAACACTTGTGAAGTTCACAGTCTATAGAGCTATAAGCACACTGAAATGCTGAAACCTAATCATAGGACTACAGAATGTTTTCCTCCCCCCACATGTTACCACCTCCTTATCAAAGGCCTATTAAAAGCATTTCTTTTGCCTTTTATATCATGTCCAGCAATGAAGAAAAAATACGTGGTATACCAAAAGGCAAAAAACACAAGAGACAGAGCAAGAATCAAAACTAGGCATGACAGGGATGTTAAAAGTGATCTCATTAATAATTTTAAAAAACCTATAACTAATGTACTAAGAGCTCTAATGGATAAGGTTGATACCATGAAAGAACAGATAGGCAGTGTAAGCAGAGAGATGGAAATCCTAAGAAATAACCAAAAAGAAATACTAGAGATTAAAAACACTGTGAGAGAAATGAAGAATGCCTTTGATAGGTTTATTAGCAGACTAAACACAGATGAGGAAAGAATCTCTGAGCTGGAAGATCTATAAACAGAATCCTTGAAAACCAAAAAGCAAAAATAATGAAGACTGGTAAAAACAGGACAGAATAGCCAAGACCATAGGACAACTACAAGAGGTGTAACATGTCCAATGAAAATACTAGGAGGAGAAGAGAGAAAGTAATAAATAAAATATTTTAAATAATAATGACCGAGAAGTTCCCCAGATTAATGTCAGATACCAAACCACAGGTCTAGGAATTTCAGAGAATACCAATGAGGATAAATTGTCAAAAAAAATTCAATACTTAGACACATCATTTTCAATTTACAGAAAATCAAAGATAAAGAAAAAATCCCGAGGAAATACAGAGAAAAGAAAACAATTATTTTCAGAGGAACAATGATGAAGTTTACATCTAACCTCTCCTCACAAATGATGCACGCAAGAATAGAGTGGATTAAAATATTTATAGCATTGAGAGACAAAATTCACCAATCCAGAATTGTTTACCCTATGATATTACCCTTCAAAAGTGAAGGAGAAATAAAGGACTTTCTCAGACAAACAAAAATTGGGGGAGTTTGTTCTTAGTAGATCTGTCTTGCAAGGACTGTTAAAAGTTCTTAAAAGAGAATGAAAATGATATAAATTATAATCACTTTACATGAGAAAGGAAGAACATTGGAGAAAGAATAAGTGAAGGTAAAATAAAAACTTTTAGTTTTCTTATTTTTAATTGATCTAAGAGAAAACTATTTGTCCAAAATAATCATATTAAACTATATTCAATTATGTATGATTATTTATATATTCATATATATATATGCTTATGTATGCTTACATATAAGATAAATGAATGACAGCAATAATAAAAGAAATGAGAGGAAAAACCTAGGACTATTTTGTTATTATAAAGTACTTACACTGTCTATGAAGAGGTATAGAGTTATTTGAAAGTAGACTTAGTTATAAATGTATATGGCAAGTTCTTGGGCAACTACTGAGAAAAAGGTACAAAAAAGAGGTAACATGGTATTGAAAGGAGAGAAAGTAGAATCATATAAAATGCAGAATTAAAACCACAAAAGGCAGAAAAAATGTCAAAAACAAAAAATAGGAACAAAAGTGCAACAAAGAGCACAGTAACAAATATGGTAATCATTAATTAACTATATCAATAATCACTTGCAATGTCGGTGATATAAATGTACTAATTAAAAAACAGAGCTTGTCAGAGTCTACCCCAAAACACAACCCAGCTATATATTGCCTACAATAAAGCCACTTTAAATATAAAAATACATATATTATAAACATAAATAGAAGGAGAAAAATACACCAGGCTAACACTAATCAAACGAAAGTAGAAGAGTCTTTCTCTGAAAGGCAGTATCAAGAGAATTAGAAGACAAACCACAGACTGGGAAAAATATTGGCAAAAGACACACCTGATAAAGGATTTTTATCCAAAATAGGCAAAAATTCTTAAAACCCAGCAATAGGAAAACCAACAACCTGATTAAAAGTGAGCCAAAGACACTCATAGACAACTCACCAAAGAAAATATACAGATGGTGACTAAGCATATGAAAAGATGTTCTATGTAATATATCATCAGGGGTATGCAAACTGAAACAACAATGACATGCCATACACATCTATTAGAATGACCAAAAACCAGAGCACTGGCAATACCAAATACTTGTGAGATTTTGGAACAATAGAAACTCTCATTTCTAGTGGGAGTACAAAATGGTACTGGTGAAACGGAAGACAGTTTGCTGGTTTCTTATAAAATTAACCATATGCTTGCCGTATGTTCTAGAAGTTGTACAAGAGTTTAACCAAATGAGTTGAAAACTTACATCCACACAGAAACCTGCACACAAATGTTCATAGCCCCTTTATTCATTATGGCCAAACTTGGGAGCAAACCAGATGACCTTCAGTAGGTGAACTGAGTAACAATGGTACTTACAATTACAGACAATGGAATATTATTCAGTGCTAAAAAGAAATGAACTATTAAGCCTTGAAAATACATGGAGGAAACTTAATTGAATCTTAACAAGTTAAAGAAGCCAATCTGAAAGATCTACGTACTATATAATCTCAACTATATGACAGTCTGGAAAAGGCAAAGTTATGGGATATTAAAAAGTTCATTGCTTGCCAGGCATGGGTCTGGGGGATGGAAAGAGAAATGGTAGAGCACAGAGAATTTTAGGACAGTAAAAATACTCTGTATGGTATTATATTGATGAATATATATCATGATACATTACACATTTGTCCCAACCCATGGAGCCCTGATAGAAGCTACAGACTGATAATTATGATATGCCATCCTAGTTAAAAATGTAACATTGTGGTGAGTGACGTTGATAATGGGGGAGGCTATGCATGTATGGGGATGGGGATATACAGGAAATCTACATACTTTTCTCTTAATTTTGTTATAAACCTAAAACTCTTCTAAAAATAAAGTTGAAAAATAAAAGGCTATAGATTGAGTAACTGAGTGTGAAATGTCAAGCTAAAAGATAATTCTCAGATGATTAAACCATGATTTTTGTAACGAGTGGTACAGCAAAAAGGGCAGCTGGTTTTAGGTAGAGGATAATAGACAAATCTCCTCCCTTCCCTTATGTTTTAGGTGTGTAGTATATAAGCCTGGGCTGTTATTTGCTGATGGCATTTCTGGTCGAGAATTTCACAACGGGTCATAGAGTAGTCATATCAGGCAGCCACGGCTGGCAGCAAAAGGGAGGGGGAAGCAGCACTCTTTCACACTCCAACTTTTTCTCTAGACAAATATGCACTGGACTTCAATAAATGTTTAAGTAGCTCTTCGTGAAATTTCAGAGAAAGGTTCCCAAACAATATGTAATTTGTATCTTTGTTTCACTAACTTGTTCTTGCCTTTGTGGTTAAAACTTTAGAATGTAAATTCTTACAGTCTTCTGTGCTCTTTCCTATCCTTCTGTTTTTTCTGCAGTCCTTTATTTAAATTTTTCCCTTAGGATTCAAAACCAGTAATACAACGACAAAATTCAGATCCCTGTCTATTCTTGTTCCCGGCAATCTTTGCTACTTTAGGCTTAAGATGGCTTTAATTGGAGCTGTCACCTGCACCAACCTCTGGGAATCCTAAAGGAAGGCAGTGTTAACTTTATTCTTATGCAGAAGAGGCAGTTGGTTCCTTCTTTCATTCAATGAAATTGTGGCCAAATTTTCTTCTAAAGTACCTCAAAATATACCTTGCCACCAAAAGAATGAGATTTGATATTAAAATGGCCTAATTGACTGGAATAGCAGAATTTTTACCTTTACCATTCCCTTGTCCCTACTCTTTATGTAATAATAATTCAGTTTTTTTTTTTTTTTTGGTCTTTGGCCTTTGTCTAGAGCTGCACGCATGGCTTATGGAGGTTCCCAGGCTAGGGGTCTAACAGGAGCTGTAGCTGCCGGCCTTCGCCACAGCCACAGCAACACGGGATCTGAGCCGCGTCTGTAACCTACACCACAGCTCGTGGCAATGCCAGATCCTTAACCCACTGAGCAAGGCCAGGGATCGAACCCGTAACCTCATGGTTCTTAGTCAGATTCGTTAACCACTGAGCCACGACAGGAACTCCAATTCAGGTATTATTACATAAGAAATATCCTCTCATCAGGTTTGTCTTCTCCAAAATACTTAATTAGCTGATGCTTCTGATTAAATCTTCCAAATGAATAAAACCGTACTTACATTTTTTTCCCTTTGGGAGTTAACGTTTCTTCTCCAAGAACAGAGGTGGCTGTTGTAGATTATTTCACCCCAAACTCATGATCTCTAACCTCAATCATGCCCTAATGTTTCTAGGATATCCCCTGAAGGCATTTTATCTCCTGGGCTTTCAGATATGTAATAACTTCTGAAGGCAGATTTCCTGGTTTCAAAGCCTGACTCTCTTAACTTACTACTTGTATACCTTTGGGAAGAGAATCACAACTTAATCATCTCTATGGCTATGTTTCCTCATCTATTAAAGGCAGATAATATTTCACTCTAGTATTAAATGATTTATTTTGAGTAAAGTACTTAGAGCTATGCATAAAGTGAACATGATGTAACGATAACAAATACTATCTCATTATTAATCTTGAATATTTCTTCATCTTTGGTTCCTTCTCATTCACATTTGAACAGAGTATGTTTCTTCCACCTTAGGAAAAAAACCAAGGAACACACAAGATCTTCCTTTATCCCACATCTGCTTCCAGTGACAGTCCTGTTTTCTCCCTATTATAGCTCTAAATCTCATGTCTGTATTTAAATCTTTAATTACTTACCTCCTGCCATTAATATCACTTAGACACACATAATTAAAACATTTCCATCTGGTTTCTAAGTCTACCAAAATCCTGCATAAACTTTATCTAAGATCAGTAAAAACTCCCTGTTGGCCAATAAAACTTTTGCCTTACTGATCTCTCTGCATCATTTGACATTGTTGAAACATTTCTGGCTTGCCGTGTTGGTTTCTTAATGTCACAAGCTGTAGTCCATCCTTCTTCATGGGCCCGTTTTCCCCTGCTTTTGTCTTAAATATTGATGTCTCTTGGGTCTCCTTTCTAAGCCTCCCATTATTATTATCATTTGTTGTTCCATTCATTTGCATGGATTCAAAAAACAAATCTTTTTCTCAGCTCTACCCTATTATTTCTTTCTGAAGTTTATGAATCATATATCCACATCTACTAGGTGCAGGCATCCTTACTTTTATGGCCCTCAAGCTCAAAAGTTTAGAATTGATTGAACTTTGTATTTTCACATATCAGGAACTTTCCTTGTGTTCCTACATCTCAATGAATGTCACATCTTTCTTCCCCTGTGGAGCCAAAATCCTGGATATAATCTGTGACTCACTGTTTTGTCTTTCGATCTCTCATTTTTTTCTTTTTATGGCTGCACCTCGGCATATGGAAGTTCCCAGGCCAGGAGTCATATTAGAGCCGCAGTTGCAGCCTTTGCCACAGCCACAGTAGCACCAGATCTAAGCCACATCTGCAACTTACACAACAGCTTATAGCAATGCTAGATCCTTAACCCACTGAGTGAGGCTAGGGATTGAACCCATGTCCTCACAGAGACTGTGTCAGGTCCTTGACCCCCAAGCCACAATAGGACTCCTCATCCCCTCATATTTTAATCACTAACAAAAAAACTTTCAATTCTTCCCAAGAGAAAAACCCTTTAAATGTGTTCTTTTTTTTTTTTTTTATCTCAACTGCGAGTATTTTAGTCAAAGCCACAATACTTTCTTTACAAGTTAAAAGCAGCAGCCCTGGAATCCTTGTCCACAGGTCTGTCCATTCTCCATTCTGCCATCAGGACACTTCTTTTGAAGTGAAAACTTGCTCCTGCCAATCCTCCTCCCCTATTTAATATCCTTCAGTGGCTTCTCATGCATTTAAACAAAAGCCCAAACTCCTTTTCATGCTCACAATTTTGGGTGACCTGGTCTCTGGAGACAGTGATGCTCTAGTCTCATTTCTCAACATTTGCATCTCTTATCCTCTAAGCACACAGGACACTTTTTAGTCCTCAGACATTACTTATCTCCAAAGCTACTCATACAAGATTGCCACATTCCAGAATTCTCTTCTTACTTCCTACCTCCTTTATCTGGCTGTATTAGTTTTCTAGGGCTATCATAACAAAACACCACAGATTGGGTGTCTTAAAGAACAGAAATTTATTTCCTCACAGTTCCGGAGGCTGGAAGTCCAAGATCGAGGTGCCAGCAGGTTTGGTTTCTCTGGGGCCTCTCCTCTTGCCTTGCAGATGGCTGTGCTCTTGCTGCATTGTCACAGGGTCTTTTGTCTGTACATGCACACCCCTTGTTACTTTTAGTGTTTCCAAATTTCCTATTCCTATAAGGGAAGTCAGATTGGATGAGGGTCTTTCCTAACAACTTCATTTTAACTTAATCACCTTTTTTGTTTTGTTATGTTTTGTTTGTCTTTCCTTTTTTGGTCACACCCACAGTGTATGGAAGTTCCCTGGGCCATAGATCGAATCCAAGATGGAACTGCAATCTATGCCACAGGGGCAGCAATGCTGGATCCTTAATCCACTGCACCTGGGATTGAACTGGTGCCTCCAGAAAGACAATCTGGATCGTTAAGCAGGATCTCCCACAACTTAATCACCTCATTGAAAGCCCTATCCTCTAACAGGGTAACATTGAAGTCTAGAGGGTTAGGTCTTCAATATATGAATTTAGGGGGGACGTGTTTTAGCCTGTAGCACTGGTTAATGCCTGTATAGACTTTGGATTTCTCCTTTCATGTTAATTTTTTGCAAATGTGTTCATTAATTTTCCACGTCTGATTTACATTCTTGCTTCTGGGCACTCCCATAAAATCCTGGAATTTCCCCTTCAAAGAACATGCTACCTTATCCACTTTACCTACTATATTTTTAAATAATATGAGCATAAAACTCATATTTTTTGGTTACTACAGTATTCCCAAGAACCTAGAACAGTATACGGCACACACATAAAAATCATAGAGTTAATGCAAAAATAAATGTATAAATGCATATAGTCTGCTTTGATTTCATTCCTTGCGTCTTTTTCCAGTCTTATCATTTGTCAGAGCCCCATTGTCAATTGTAAGAGGAAACTCACTTACAGTTTTTTTTTAATAGATTACATCCTCTACTAATTCTGTGGTCTTTGCTCATTTCTTCTGCCTAAAATTCCCTCTTTGCATTCCTTCTTAGCCCTTATAACCCTTGCTAATCCTCAAGGTTGAACTCCTTTAGGAAGCTTGAGTATCTACCATATATATTGATACACGCTCTCCTGGGCTCATTACTCCCTGTTCTTATCATTGATCACCTCTACTAGGCCATTTGCTCCTTGAAGAAAGTGATTTTCTTCTTTGTGTATTTGTATTTCTTATGGTTATCAGATTAGCTGGCAATTAGTAGGAAATCAATGAACATCTGGACAAATGCGAGACAAAGCTGACTGTAGTGACAGAAGGTTCTGCTGAAGCTGATGGGAAGAAAACATTTTGCTTACTCCTTTAAATGTGCAAGTGTTGAGGAGGAGTAAATCTGGTGTGCTACAGGAAGAGCAGAGTCCAGTGTGGCTGCAATAGAAGGAAATGAGGGCGGATTGGTAAGGAATGTAATCTGAGACGTAGTGGAGGTCAGATCACTCACAGTCCTTCAGGCAGCTCTTAAGCCTTTAATTTTACCCTGAGTGAAATAAGAATGGAGAAAATTTTGATTTATATTTTGACAGTAGGTTTGCAAATAAGCAATAAAAGGTGGGGAGTAGGGTGTGGGGTTGGCAAGGATGGAAGACCAGTTAGGAAATAATGATAACAATTCAGGTGTAAGATAATGCAGTAGGGGTTGGGGGTGGTCATGGTAGAGATGACGGGAAGTGGTTGGAGTCTGGATATACTTTGACAGTAGAATTAACAGGATTATTGTGCAGTAGGATATAAAGATGTGAGTGAATAAAATGAATGACTGGTGAAGATATGTATCTATTCAAATATAAGATACATCTTTCAGTATCTGTTAACTTAGCCTAGAATTTCAAAAAACTTTAAGAAACTTGATGAAACTGGAGTCAGAAATATATTTTAGGACTGATGGTAGAATATTTAATAATGCAAATATTAGAGCCTTTAGGAGAGATTAGAAGTAGAAGTATGTGTACAGACAGGGCCTAATTACAGTGGAAGGGAAGAATGGAGGAAAAGAAGATGGAATTTATTTAGAAAAACAATGAATGACTGAATAAATGAATGAATAACCCTTGCTAATCCTCAAGGTCGAACTCCTCTACAATGTTAAATGCTCTACAATGCCAAATTTTTCACAGCATAAAGAAATAGTAATTTGAAAAAAGAAATAAAACAAATCACTGTAAAAAACTGAAATAAAATTTACCTAAGATTTTAAGGAAATTGTGTTATTTGAATGAAGTATAAAAAAGTATTGTCTGCAACTATTGAAAGAATACTTTTTACTTACAGAAAGAAATACTACAGAATTCAATAATTTATTCTTCTAAAATATATATGTATAAAGCTAATCATAGAAATCTTCCAAAAGCAAATAATTTGATGTATGTCAAAGTATATATTTAACAAAAATATATCCTAATATTTTATTTACATAATAAAATTTTAATTCATTTTTGGAAGAATTTATTTTTCCCTGCACAATTTCTGTTAAAATATCTTCTCTGTTTCTAGGACAAATTTGTTTAAACAAATAATTCTATTTCTGTTCACTTATACAATAGAGATTTTCATTTAAATTTAAAACTGTCTTTTACATCACTAGGTGTGATTGGAATACGAGTAGTTTTAATCTTTGATTTCTTCTTTGATCTCTTCTTTCATTTTCAGATGACAGTATTTTTTTTCCTATTTTGTAGTTTTACACCTTGCATTTGGGGTTCTATATGATTTTTTACTTTTTTGACATCTTGTTCAATGAAATTATAAATATGGTCAGAAAATGAAGAAAAATAGTTTTTATTTTGAGTGGAAGTGTCAAATGTTAAGAATAATTGTGTTGTCAAAAGAAATAACAACATATTTCACAGACTCAAAACCCTACAGAAAACTACATCTCTCTCTCTCTCTCTTTCATTGGATTAAACAGAACTTTTCTCTTTCTTCTTTTCCTTTGTATTTTAAACAATCATAGCATTAGGGATTGAAACACATTAACACATTTGCACTTAGCAGGTGTTTACATAATTATACTATACAGATATTCATTATAAATAATGCTTTTCCATATAGTGCATTTAATATGGGCAGGCATGCTCTTTTTCAAATGCACTTAGTGTAAGACTGTAATTTTATCCAAAGGTTACAGCGGTATAAAAAATGACAAAGAACATTTAGTTTAGTTCTTCATTGTCATTAGAACTGCAAGATGGAATTACAGCTCTATTTGTATTATTTTGGAGCATTCATCAGTTTAAATTTTAATAAATATCGTTTCAAGCTAGTTTAATAAAAAAGCATTATTTCTCACTTACTAGCCAGTTTCCACAAAACTCTCATTCTGCCTTCTCAATAATTTCTACCTTTCTTAATCTTTCCATGATACAGAATTTAATATATTGGTATAGTATTCAACTGTAACTGTCCAAGTGTGATTTCAAATGAAAATATTTTACTTTGTTTTCAATAATAATAATAATAATAATAATAAATAATCCTTTTAGTAAATTTTTTATAGCACCACAACATTATTTGTATAGAACACTAAAAGCACTTTTTCAGTTCAGGTCAGTATACATTTATCAAACAAAAAAGTATACAAAATTTTAAGTATTGCATAGGATATAGAATGGAAAAGACGTCCCTTATCCTTAATAATCTTATAGTGTAATGGAGAGGGATGTTGAGTAATTATAATGAGATGAAGAAAATGACTGGAAGAGAGGCAAAAGTTTGACACAGCTGCTAGATCTATAAGGTACATGTTGACTAATTGCCGAGGAATGTACTCAGCTGAAGATTCATCTTTGGCAGTTTTTTCAGGTTTATAGCGTGTTGGCATTGGAAAGATCAGATAAGGAAGTCTGAAAACTAAAGATCAACTTGGGGAACTGCAGGCAAGCAATGTAAGTTACCATCACTTTTCTTAAGAAAAAACAGAAATGAACAAATGATGCTAGAAATAGAACAAGAATGTGTAGGGTGAAAAATCTACCTAGATGTTTCCCTGGCGTACAACCTCAGTTTTCTAGTACTAGAGGTGAGAAAGTGGGTTTGATAATAAATGAAGTCCTCTGGAGATAATAGGGGTTTTTAGTAAGAAGGGGATAATAGGGTCTTTTAGTAAGAAGGACAATAGGGGTTTGTCCTTGAAGAAGCCATTATAGAGGGAGGCATTAATATACAAGGAAAAATTCTAATATGGGTATAGGACATGAAAGGGTAAGTCTGGATTTTAACTCGTTCATAAGGCAGGCATATGGTTTTGGAGAATAGGCCTGAAATTTTAAGTTTGGATAAAATAATGGATAATTTTAAATGTTAGGAAATACAATTCTTTTAAAATTTAGTAAGTATTGAGGAATAATTAGAAGTTTTTTTGTTATTTTTGTTTTTTTAATATATTTTAATTTAATGTAATTTTAAAACTTTTTTGGCCTTGCCTGCCTGTGGAATGCAGAAGCACTCAGGCCAGGGAATGAACCTGCGCCACAGCAGTTCCACATCCTTAACCCACTGAGTCACCAAGGAACTGTTTTTTGTTTTTTTTTTAATTTTTGAACGGTGGTTTTGGAAGCCTGCTCTTGTTGCAATGCAAAGGATAGATTGAAGAAGGGGATATCCAGAGACATAGAGAACAGACTTGTGGTTGCCAAGGGGGAGGTGGTGGGGATGCGATGGTTTGGGAGTTTTGGATAAACAGACACAACTGTAGATTAATAGATAAATAACAAGGTCCTACTGTATAGCACAGGGAACTACATTCAATATCTTGTGATAAATCATAGTGAAAAAATATTATGGTTATCAATTCACGAGGAACATTACTGCTAATCTGCTGTTAAGTGAAAGGTTTTATTTTACCTTTTTTGGATTTTTTTTTTTTAGTCCAAGTTGGAGAACATAGCTGCTGCTTTCTTGCATACTAGAGCACATGTGGACTTTTTCTTGATCTTTGTGTCATTTCAGAATTCAAAGACTGTTTGCTGTAGAAGTTCTGAACATGGCTAGGTTCGTGAAGGCAAATGCATGGATGATAGTGTGTTTTAAGTAAGGAAGGCATTGATATTAGAGTAAATCTGCCCGTTTGCATTTATCTTTGTTAAAGGTCTGCACATGGATTCTTGATGAGATTGTAGGCCTTCACTAATGGGAGATCGTGCAGGCCCTTTATTTGAAATCATAGGGGAACTATATCCAAGATGTAAACTTCTTGGCCAGGTAAAGTTGACATATGAATAAACTGATACTGTAACTTAGCAACTTCTTAAAACTGTAAAGCACCACAAGGTAATAAAGAAAATGTATATATGCTTTTCACAGCTTTCTAGAATTTTTTGATGTTTGATTTTCTTGAGACTCGTAAACCTGGATATGTTGAAGGCTATTTGTTAATTTTACTTTTTGAAGGTATTTTAAAACAGTAGGGCCAGCAACGACACCTCACATTTCATTTCAACGATGCTTACAGGTTTCTCTTGTACATAATTCACAGAGTGCTCATTCCTTTTAAATGATTTAATTTGTACAGCAGAGGAATTTTATTGTATTAGTACGTAACTATTACCTAATATTGAGTTTTTGCAAAAACTGAATGCTCACATGTAACTGAAATACTTCATATCACATGAAAATGCTGATTTCACATTTAAGTATCATAGCATTAAAAGAAGTAAATCAATCCTTTGTATTCAGTTATTTAATAGGGTGCCATCAATAGGCTTTGATACAGACCAGGAACTCGGTCAGCTACACTTTCCTGCATAATACTGGCCTTATTAATTTAAAATGAGTCATGTTTGCCAGATCTATGAATGATACCAATTATGCTGAATTAACACTGATTCTTTGTGTGTGGGAGACCTCTGTAGAGCACCTTCTCTTTCTTAGAGTAAGTAATCCAGTACAATAGTTGTAAAACTGAATAATTAAAACTTTGGCTTCTCTTTGGAAAAGACGAGTTCCTAGTCATAGGTGTCCTATGCAGAAATTTTTTTTAATGTCCTATTTCTTAATGCCGCGAATTATCAGTATTTATAAAGTAACTGATTTTGCACCACTTTTTTGTTACTGTGACCACAGTAGAACAATGTCTCCTAAAATATATGTGTAAAGTTATTAGAATGGTATCTGTCCATCTTAGTGATAATGAAGGATACACCTAACAACTTACAAATCAGAATTTGCCAGTTTGAATTCAGCATGGCTGTAGCTGATTAAAATGTTTATATGATTATTCTTTGCTAGCCTCTCTTACTAATTGAATTAGTTATCAGCCAGTGAAATGAAACTCCCAAATGATGTTTCAGCAGGTTTTAAGATCTCCTTTAGATGCATCAGTTAGGAAAATAGCTCCAGAAAATATAGATGTATTTTATTCTACTTAAGTGAAATGGCAGCCTACATTAAAATTGGTTTTCATAAGGCTGTCTTTACCAGAATCTGTGTAACATAATTCATGTTTTTCTGCTGAAAGCAGAGAAAGCAATCCAAGCTCCTTGGAATGAAAACATGCAAGATGTTTAGGAAGGCAGCCTTGGCCCTGATACATGTTCTGGTTCTTGTGGTCCAGTGCTGGGTTACCTGGACATAGTGAAAAAACACTGCACCAAGTGGAAGAAAGCTTTCCTTGCCAAGATGGATCTTAGAACTTGAAACAACAAAACAGCTTCCACTCTGGCAATGCCGTCGTTACACTCGAGCCTTTGTGTGGAAGACAGGGAGGGATGCGGTGTGTCAAAGAAAACACTGATGTGTTACTATTGATTTGGAATCTGGGGATAGTTAGCTTTGGGGTTTTTTTGTTGTTTTTAAACAAAAATGTGAAAAACATCCAAAGTTTAAAAGTTGCATTTGAAGTTAGAATCATTTAATATACTCATGTTACTAAAACTATTTTATTGGAAGTGGTTTCTTTTTATGTTATAAAGTTTTAATTTTACATGAGTTACTCAAGGTGATTTTTAACCCTCAAAAAAAAAAGTGAAGATGTATACAGTCGTTAACAATGCCATGGAAGCATTTCCTTTCTCCTGAGGAGAAGTAAATTTCTTATCAGAATATCTGGCTGGCCCTGTAATTTAAAGTAAAATAAAATGTTGGAGAAATGGCTAAAAAAAAGAATATGAAATGGAATGTATATAAAATATATATACATATATATGTATAACTGAATCACTTTGGTATGCAGCAGAAATTAACACATTGTAAATCAACTATATTTCAATAAAATGAATTTTTGAAAAAGAAGTGAAAGACCAACAATGAGCCTCTTGTATTGATTCTGTGAGAGAGAGATAATGAAGTCTTGCTTGAAGCTGAGGAAATGGCAGTGAGGTATCGGGGCAGCACTGATTCTGACTGGATGGGAGAGTCAGGAGAAAAATGACTCACTGCATTTTAGTTCAGATACTTGGCAGAATGCAGATGCCATTGGTAAACAATAGGAAGCAATTAATAGAGAATATTTGGAAGAAATGGGGATGGTAAAGAAAGATGATAATTGTATCTTTGGAGTTCCCATCATGGCTCAGAGGTAACGAACCCGACTAGTAACCACGAGGATGCAAGTTCAATCCCTGGCCTTGCTCAGTGGGTTAAGGATCTGGTGTTGCCATGAGCTATGGTGTAGGCTGAAGACATGGCTTGGATCCTGTGTTGCTGTGGCTATGGCATAGGCTGGCAGTTGCAGCTCTGATTTGAACTCTAGCCTAGAAACCTCCATATGCCACAGGTGCAGCCCTAAAAAGCAGAGGAAAAAAGAAAGAAATGAAAGAATGAAAGAAAGAAAAAGAAAGAAAGAAAGAAAGAAAGAAAGAAAGAAAGAAAGAAAGAAAGAAAGAGAAAGAGGGAAAGAAAACTCTATCTTGAGGCACTGTAAGTTTGAGGGGCCAGACAACTACAGATGAAGATATCCATCATTTAAACCTGAAGAACTGTTGCACAGGAGAGAAGAGCAGTGAGTATGGCTTAAAAGTTACTGGCACATTATTATTTGTCAAAGCTAATGATCCTCAAACCTGTTTGAGAACCATTGACATATATTATTCCCACACCAATCAAATCTAAATCACTGGAGGTGTAGTAGGGAGTTAGGAATCAATGTTTTTTCTGTTGTTTTTCCCAAGCATGTATTCTAATGTTCATTATCCCTTCTTTTTCTCATCAGCTAACAATTTTTTTGGAGGGGGAGAAAAATTAGAAAAATTAAAAGAACAGTACAATAGAAACATATAGCCTTTTACTTACTTCAATTTACTATTAAGATAGCATTACACTAGCTCTATCTCTTTCTTTATAAAACACACACACACACAATTCCCTTTCGTCAAACCATCCAAAAGAAGGCTGAATACACTGTCACACTTTCTCTCAGTAAACACATATCTTCTAAGAATAAGTATTTTTCTCTACATAACCATGACTCCATTGTTCCTCAGAAAATGACAATAATTCAATAACATATTTAAATATAGAGACCATCCTCATATTTTCCTAATTCTCTGAAAAATGTTCTTTATAACTAGGAGACTATTTAGCCTTATCTGCTAGGACAATCCCATTTATTTCATATTGTCCTAGTATAATTGTTTATGGCATTTTTGCTATCTTCAAAAATGTACTATACTGGATGACATGTTAGAAATTCTGTATTTTCCTACACAGGACCCAATCAATTTCACTTACAAATGGGGCTTTCATATGTTTTTGAGGGTTTTTTTAGAGGACTGCACTTTCAACACAGAGAAGTCCCTGGACTAGGGGTCTAACTGAAGCTGCAGCTGACTGCCTATAACACAGCCACAGCCACAGTGGATACAAGGTACATATGAGACCTATGCCATAGCTTGCAGCAATGCCACTGAGCGAGGCCAGGGATTGAACCCGTATCCTCATGCATACTAGTCGGGTTCTTAACATGCTGAGCCACAACAAGAACTTGTTTTTCTTTAAAATTTTTTTTAATTGAAGCCGTCTTCTGACATCCAGAACCATATATCCAACTATGTACTAGGTAACTTGGATAAATTGGATTTGCAAAAGGGCCTTGATATTTTTTTTTTTTTGGTCCCTCCCACAGCACACAGAGACCCCAGGCCAGGGATCATATCTGAGCCACAATTGCGACCTACTGCTGTGGCAACACCAGATCCTTTAATGCACTGTGCCAGGTAGGGGCTCAAACCTGTGTCCTGATTCTGCAGAGACATTGGTGATTCTGTAGCTTGCGCCACATCAGGAACTCTTAGTTTGTCTTAATCTATAAGATTCTCTCCCTCTCTCTGCTCTTCAGACCTCTCTAAGGAATACAGGCCAGTTGTCTTGAAGAATATCTTAATGTTTTGGCTCAGTTTGACTCTCAGGGTGTCACATAGGGACATATAATGAATGGCAGGCTGTTAATAGTCCTGAGGAGTCATTAGTATTATAAAGATGTTCTCAATGTTATTTTAATGTACACATAAGGTTTAGAATCTTTGTCCTAAGCCAATACAATACATTAGAAAAATGAAAAAGCAAAGGGTGAAAAATAGAATTTTGGAGAATGACTTCATAATTTACAGCACACTCAGGTGGAAATAGACTCACTAAGGAAGACCCCTACAAAGGACTTTCTTAACCCAATTTTGCCCAATCTGCCCATCTGTCATGTGGGCCTACTCCTACATTTCTCTAGGCTTTAGAAGTTTGTGGATACATATGAGGTGATTCTAGTCTACAGCCATACCATGCTGAACATGCCCAATCTCATCTGAAGTAACACTGGTAAAAAATTAAAATTTTATTGGGTTTGATACTCAGCATTAAAACATAGAATCCCAACACTGCATTATTTTCAAAATATTTCTAGGAACTCTTATTGTTGCTCTTTTCAGTTGCTGCCCTCCTGGGCACTAGATCTCAGAGTATGCAAAGTTATTGCTTTGCCAGTCATGGTGATTATGCTCACTGTTCTACCCATGTTCTTCTTGGCACCCTCGGTATTTCCAGTTTTATGGCACCCAAGTTTGGGGGCAACTGTTGATCAATCCTAATAGCTATCTCCTATTTGCATTATATTCTAAGATAGGTCTCAAGTGTAAGAAGGTTGTGATCATAGTGTTTTACAGAATGGGAAGAAACTTCTCTTTTCAGATTAATTTCCTGCTCCTAATGGACAAGAAACTCTCCCCCCAACTCTGCCTCAGATGGTGGAGAGGGAGTTGTCAGTTCTCATATTTGGCCCCAGGTACTTCTGTTTCAGATTCTTCTGATTCTCCAGATCTCTCAGTCACTTCAGCCTAGGGTTTCTGCTGTTTTTAGTCTCTGGATTGCCTCACCACTCCCTGATTTGATTATCAGCCTCTTCTGTCACTTTTAAACCCATTTTAATGCATTAAATTCTCTCTGTTTATGACTTAGGATGGCTTTATTTTCCTCATTATGCCCTCATTGACAACTCCTTGTTATTAGAAGTCATCCCAAGTGTCAGGATTTCGAGAGAGGTTTGCAAGACTGTGTTACTTCCCTAGTTGAATGTGATTGTAAAAAGTGACATTCTTGAAGGTGGAAAATAGGATAATTCTAATACCTGACATGCAGTGGCTTAAATTACTTAGATGAGCCCATGATTTGGAATGAAGTGCCAGTCAAAGGTAGGGCTTTGGGAAAGCAAATAGAAACTGCTCTATACCAGTATGGTATTAATGATGAATTCAAATACAACCCTTGGAATATCTGCTTCTGACAGATTTAAAGAAAGAAAATTTCAGACTCCGGTGTTTGAGTTCTTTGTCCATGTCATGGTTAGAGAACCAGAAAAATGTCATGGGCACTTTAGAATAATGTCTAATCCTCTGTAGTAGCAGAGAAGACACAGCAGAGGATTAGACCCAAAATCTAATGAAACATATCATAGAATTTAACTGGAATATACAAAACTTGAAAAGGGTCTTATGTTAATGTTGAACATGTGCAACAGCAGTACATTATGAAATGGAATCAGAATATAAAGTTTTGCTTGAACAATTCTGAAGGCACAATAGCATAAAAAGACATCTTGTGCTTGCATGATACCTACTTCTGTTGCATTGATGCTCCTTGACTAATCAACAGCTATGGCCTCTTATGAGTTCTCTACGATCAGCTGCTGGAGGAAGAAATAGTTGGTCTTGATTTACACAGAATTTGCAGAATATCCTGGTGCATCCTGCACGTGGGCTGTTGCCAGGTTACAGTCCCCCTCAGGGTGATCCTGGAGATGGTGGTAAAGATCAACCTTCCCATAGAAAAGGCTTTGGACTTTATATCTGGTTGTTCATTTTCTTTGTCCGATGAGAGATGAAGTTATACTCTCATTCACAGCAAAGATTATTTGTCTTCCTTGGTCAGAGACTTGAAAAGAATAAGATGGAAAGATTGATGGCAAGCAGGTCCAGAGGAATTCAATTAACAGAGTGCCAACTGGATAGGATGTCTCATGGGTGTCCACCCGAGGGTTTCTACTGCCCAAGAGGATTTCACTAATTATGTGGGAAAGATGCTCTTCCACAGATCTGGCAGCCTACTTTCTCAGCCCTTCTGAGGTTGTTTGTTTGTTTGTCTATTTTTGACAGGCCCATGATGAAAATGGTCATATTAACATCATACAGGCTACGTATGGTCTCAGAAACATGGACTTACCCTCATCAAGATTGATCTTACTCTTATCTCTGTTGAGTGTCCAATTTCTAAACCGCAGATGCCAATACAGAGTGTTTAGTATTGCACCATTTTCTAGAGGTACTGGTCCGCCTGTTGCATGTGGATGGCATTAACACTTTTACACTGTAAAAGTAAAATTTTCTCATGGATATGAATACCTATTCTCTCGTTTTTTTTCTAATATTGGCCTTAAGATCCCTTCATATTATAATATATGAAAATATTTTCTTTTTTAAGGTTGCATACTATTCCACTGGATGTACAGACTACATTTTCTTTTTTCTTTTTTTTTTCTCTTTTTGCCTTTATCTAGAGCTGCACCTGTGGCACATGGAGGTTCCCAGGCTAGGGGTCTAACAGGAGCTGTAGCTGCTGACCTTCTCCAGAGCCACAGCAACACGGGATTTGAGCCGCGTCTTCAACCTACACCACAGCTCATGGCAACACTGGATCCTTAACCCACTGAGCAAGGCCAGACTACATTTTCTATATCAATTTATGCACCAAGGACATTTAGATTGTTTACACATCTTAGCTATTATGAATAATGCTGTGGTGAATGTGGAAGTGAAGATATCTCTTTGAGATTCTGATTTCAGTTGGTTTGGATATATACCCACAAGTGGTATTACTAAGTTAAACATCTTACATGGAATGAATTTACCTTCCACCATGCTCTTTCAGCACTGCCACCTATAGACTTAGAGAATTCCCTATGCATCATGATGTTATCCCACATAACATTGCTTCTGACCAAGGAACATATTTTGCTGCAAGAGAAATGCAACAGTGGGCTCATGCCCAGGGAGTTCTCTGATCTAATCACAAACCCCATCACCCAGATGCAGTGGACCTGAAAGTAATGTGGATAGTCTATAGAAGACAACTATGGTATTTAGTAGAATAGCAGGTGACATTAAAATGTTCTCCTACAGCATGTAGTAATTCTTTGGATCAGTCACACTTAATAGGATGCTAGTCCTCTCATAGCCAGCATTCACAAGTCCTAAGTCCAAGAAGTAGAAGTGATAAGGGCCCCTCTTACCATTACACGTAATAACCCATTCACAAGACATTTTTCTTTCAGTTCCTGCAACGTTGTCCAAGTGTCTACCATGAGATTCAATAATGAGCCCATTAAAATGGAAGTTGAATCTACCCTAACTACTTTCAGAGGCACCAAGACTCAGACCTCTGAAATAAAAGGCGACAACAAGGTTGCAATATTAGCAAGGGTGGCTGTTCTAAATTAGCCAGGGAAAAAATTGGGTTGATGCTCTAAAATAAGAGCAAGAAACACCATGGGATTCTCTGGAGCTCATTACTTCCCTGGCTCATAAAAAAGGCTGCCCCATAGGGCAAAACCATTAAGCATTCATACATTTCTGGAATTATGGTTTGGGAGGTTTCTTGATGTAAAGAATCCTAACCAGCTGATCTGAGAGCAAGGGTAACATGTAATGAATAGTGGTAAGAGGAAGTGATAAATATCAGTGACACCTTCATAACCAAGTTCAGAACTGAGGACTCTAGCAGCTGTCCATACTTGTGTGTGTGTATCTTATACATATAATGACTTTAAATACACATTTAAAATTTTTCCTTCTTATTATTATTTTGTATAAGGAGTGTTCATGTAAATTGCATAACTTACAATTTCAGTTCATATGCCAGACCCCATGAGTTGTGATATCTGGACTAGAAATTTCCTATAGACACTGTGTGAGAGAGATACAGTGTTGGAGAAAGGGCAAGAGCATCTCAGTCTGTATGAGGGATATTGCCTCATATTAGACAGAAACATGACATCATGATATGTGATTTATGTATGGACAGAGAAATGAGAATGGCTGCTGAGTAACAAAAAGGAGGAGCTCTCTGGTCCTGAGTCTGATTTTTTTCAGATTCATGCTGTGTTGTATCTCAGGCATAGTAACCTCTGAATCTTCCATTTCCCAAACTCCCTTGGGAGCTGATTTCTTGCCTGATTCAGCCAATGGGAGGTACTGAAGAATGGGATGAGGAAAAGGAGAGAGACCAGGATATTTCTGCCCCTCTAACTAGATTACTCTAGCAGCACTGGGCTTCCCTGTGACCCCAGTTTGCATTTGACAGTTTTAGCTTCTACCTCAAGACATGCTGCCATGCTGTGGTGACCCAGCCAGCTCCTTTTTCTCCTCTAGCCTAGGAGGCAGTGGTTTCCAGCTTCCAGGGTAACTCACTGCCACTTGTTTGGTTTCTCAACTTCTTCCCTTATGTGTAAAACCAATTCTCAGTACTAATTTCTCTCTATTTTAAATATGCTAAGTGACTTCCACTTTTCCAGTTGGAAACTGAATGATACATAAGTTCACTGTATAATACTGGCACACCAAATCTTTTTTTGTGACCTTGATAAAGACTATCTATTCTTACAGTGAGGACAGTATTCTTATAGTAAGACACAAGTTCTGCCCTGATCCCCTCATTATCTTCAATGCCTTTTTTTGTTTTGCTTTAAAAATATTATTTGTATTTGTCGTACTTATTTTTTAAAATAGGTAGTATATGCATATGGTGCAACATTCAAGTAGTACAAACAGATATTTGCTGTGAAAAAAAAAAGGGCTTTTCCTCTAGTATCCCATTCATCCATTTCCCCCAGTGGCAGCATACATTGCCATCAGTTTCTTGTGTTTTCTTCCAGAGAACGCATATACAAATACATAGACACACACAGAGTAATTTATGTGCACATTTTTCTGCACTTTGTTTTTTTACCCTACAGTGTATTGGAAATTTTTCTATATCACTACATAAAAGTCTATGTCCTTCTCTCTAATAACAGCACAATATTCTATTATATTGAACAGTCCCAATATTTGTTGGAGAGTTGTTTTTTCCATTATGGTGCCATTGCTAACAATGCTGCAGGCAACATCCTTGCACATTAGGCAGGTTGTACTATCAGATGGAAAGAGAAAAATATCTCTGAATAATCACTTGGAAATGTATTACCCCCTCCACACTTCCCCCCAATTTTTCTAAAATTAAGGGTTCAAAACCCACCCGCACTGAACTGGGACACATGTGAGCTGAAAAATTTTCTTAATACACTCTGTGTTCTGGGTTGTTGTTAGGTAGTTGGAAAAAATTATCCCAACTAATACAAGAAGTAAAAGCAGAGAGTATAATTTATATTTCAAAGAAGTTTGGAGAGAAAGAAAGATACAAACCAATAATAACAAACATATAAAATGCAAAAAGTAAAGAATATTGGCAAAGTTAGAGAGAATGAATCAAAGACATAGGAACCTAAATTTTCTTTCCTCATTATAAGAGAAGGAAGTATAAACCTTTTCCTTCAAGATAAGGTATGATGAAGAGGAAGGAGGAAATATTGAAAGAAACACTGAACATTGTTTTGATATTTTGAGAGAAGTGGTAGGCAAATAATTGACTGGTAGAGAGATGGAAATAATAAAGTGGGAATGTAACATATTATTGATAAACCTTAAAAGGCTTTGGATACTGACAAAGTTAATGAAAGAATAATATTTGTTATCAGGTGCACAACTGCATCATTGAGATTAGATAGCCTAAAAATGTAATTGACCCAATTATCATGACTTTTCAGATATCTTCCAACAATGGAAGTATATAAAATATGCAAACTTGTTGGAGATTGGCATGAAAGGGAAGATCACAGAAATGAAATGTTCTAGGGTGGCAGTAAGATAATAGTTGAAACGAATAATCTCAAGAGTCACGTATTCAGGATGAGTAGACACGTTAAGTAATCTAAAAACTGGAGTAGTAAAGTACTGCCAAAAATGTGTGGAACAAGAGGTCATGAGAAGATGAGGAATGAAGTAGAGTTTGGAAAATAAAATAAATTTAGGGAGAATATCTAATTGTCAGAGAGGTATTTCAGAATCCAAATTTTATGAGTCAAACAAGATGACAAGATTGTGACTGAAATGGAATGGAGTCTAGGTCACTGGAGTTAAAGATATTGAGTAACTGAGAACCCAATATTTGCATGGCTACTTGGATTGACAGATGAAATTCAGGATGCCCATGAAGAAGCCTGTAAATTTCAGAGAAGATGGTACAAAACAGATGCAAAATATAGATGATGAAACATGGTTTATCTCAGCTTTACACAAATAACGGTAGTGGGGTGATAATGGCAGGATAACAGATCTAGAACTGTTAATGAGTAGCAAATAGACAATCATCATGATCCTTGATCTATTAAGAGTCAGGTTCATTTAAGGAAAGGGAATGGAAAGAGCACTTGAGGACAAAGTTTAATTGAAAAGGAAGTGATGGAGAATTAAGACCCAGGACTTTAAACATGGCAGACCAAAGTTGAGTATCTTCCATCCTGAATTAATGGTGCTACCATGTGCAAGTTACTTTAACTCTATAAAGCCCAGCTTCCTCATCTCCAATATTAAGATAATAATAATAACTATCTCATGAGATTTTTATAGAAATGAAATCGAGCTTAATAAACAACAGGTACGATCTTTGGAGAAATAATAACCAGTGACTATAGGTATTATTCAGGTAGCCTATAGAGAGAAAAAAATAACATGGAAGAAAATCTGATCGATGGGCAGTACTAATTAGGGCCAAGAGTCCCAGTGAGGAAGAAGGAAGAACTAAGTGGGGACAAAGTTATGTTTAATAAAGGGGAGCACTGAATATGCAATAGCTTTTTATAGAAGACTCTTGGAGCAATATACATGGTCAAAATTACATTTGGAATATGGTTTTGGCAGTGTGGGGACACTGTAGAATTGTCTCATGCTGGGATATTTGGTGATTTATTCCCAATGCGGGGATGAAGCCAGTGCAAGGGTAAATGAATATATTGAATCTATAAGCCCAAACTCTCCTTTTAGAATGGATAAGCAATGAGGTCCTATTGTATAGTACAGGGAACTATATCCTATCTCTTGGGATAGAACATGATGGAAGATAGCATGAGGAAAAAAATATATGTGTGTGTGTGTGTGTGTGTGTGTGTGTGTGTGTATGTATTTGTTTTTGTATATGTGTGTATATATATGTGTATACTGTGTTAAAATAAAAAATGTGTGTATATATACATACACACACACACACACACACACACGACTGTGTCACTATGCTGTACAGCAGAAATTGGCACAGAACTGTAAATCAATTATACTTTAATAAAAATAAAAAACTGAATAAATATGTTGATTGATACATTTATATAGTCTTTGTGTTTATGCTCTATAGGCCTTCACCTTAATTAGTGGGCTCATCCCAAAGCAATGCATAGCAAAACACAAACTGCCACCTAGTAAAATGAAAAACAATTCAAGGGCAGGGTTATCTAATAGACATGAGAAAACAAACATTTGGGTTCTTTGAATCATGCCTGTGGTTCACTGTAATTTGCAAATAGGAACATTTTCATGAGTATTTAGAAACACTATGATTTATATTCTGTGTTAAAATATAAAATTGAATGTTTTTCTCCTCCACTTCCTCCAACAATGCATTATTTCACTCATGTTAATAAAGTCAGATGCTTCCACTGTTTTGTTCTTTTGCAAACTCTATGTGTTCTTAGAAGAATTAAGAAGGCCATCCTGGCATGAGTAGCAGTAACCTTTGGTCACCTACATTGAAGCTCTTCCTTTCCTCCTTCATCCCTTTCTCAGTATGTTTCTTTTTCCCTTCCTTTGATTGCTGGAGAAGTCATTTTCTCCATTCTCCCCTATCCTGGGTATGAAAACGTGAATTCTGAATTACTCCAACTTAGGTAACCCTTTGGATAATTTTTTAAGCAGCAGGGAACAGGGTTATCTGGCTGCGCGGATAATGATATCAGCTGCTTCCTTCCAAAACAACAGGTGCTTTGGCATAAAAATGTATATCATCATACTGAGATGATGACATCAGTTCATACTTCAGCTTAATTATAAACTACCTCCATTAATCCTCAAATAATTAAACATTTTGTGTGTGCTGCAAGGTGAAATGTAAAGTTAAAAGTGCCTGGATGTTTACTGAAGTGTTTTGAAAATGTATTTTCTCTACCATGCATTTCTTTGAACATCAGCAGAATAAAATTTGAAATGTATTTCAAAAAAGCTTATTTTGCTTCTACCAGAGAAAATAGAGGATGACATAATTAATGAAGTGTAATATTTTAAGTGTTTGCATGTGCTTAGACCACCACATGGAATGCTAATAGCTAACCAGGCTATATATGATTAAGAATTAATGCCAAAATAATTTTAATTAAAAATATTAAATATTTGAAGCATCCTCATTCATGTTTCAGTTTGATATTTTCAATAATAAATGCCAAATACTTTCATTTACATTGCATTAAAAAATATTTAGCTATTAGTAGTATCTGATGTGTAACATTAAAATTAGTCCATCAGATGTTTTTAGCAAAAATGAAACTTTTCTTTATAAAGTAACATTTGGCTCATTGCTTATATTTCTAATATTCAAAATTTTCAGTGAAAGTTATTTGTTATATTATTTATATAATAAAACCTCAAATGGAATTATGAAACCTACAGCCTTTTTGATTCAGTAGAGAAATGTAACAAATAAGATTACTATATCCTTCCTTTAACTTTAAAATATACAGCTGACCTTCTTTAAAACAGTTGTTACCTTCATGAGCCAGATGTGTTTCTAAGCAAATTACTTATATGGAATAGATCCAAAGACATAGCCATTTACAAATCAATAAAGTATGTATTTGTCATTTGTTATTGGGTAAGACTTAAGCTGATATCTTTGACATGCATACAAGTGTCCCAGCACTTAGTAGTTATATTAATAATTTAGTGGAGGTGATTTTCTGGGGTAATGAGAGAACTGGGGTTTATAAAGTTTTTTTTTTTTAATCACAGAGGTACATATTCCCATGGATGCTAGCAGTTCACCATACATCATTTTAAAAGTCCACCTTCCTGAGGTTATATGACAATTGATATAAAGTAAATTCTATGAATTCCCAGGAGTGCATAATTATCTGTTTATCATGAAGACAGCACAACAGCTGTACAAAGTTGTTCTTAAGTGGATTATTTTTTCCATTTTTTAAAATGTAACCAGTTAACAAGAGTTTTTCTCTTGGTAGGCACATAATGATAAATTTATACAAGGAGAGTTTTATTCTTTTCAAGTAAAATTCAGACTGGAAATTTTCAGTGGATTTAGCTGAAACATTTGGGTGACCATATGGAGCTCTCCATGGCGCCACGGGACCATGCAGCTATGAAATCTGATCACTATCTCCCCAGTGACAGCTGGGCCTTTACACCATCAGAAAATTTTCAGACTTCTAATTTGTCATAACTACCTCCTGTGGAAAGGAAATATGTTATGTAGCCAGATACAAAAATTCTTAGTGTCCAGCACTATAAATGGTTAATTCCTTAACTGCATTTTGTGATTCACTATGGAGTCTTGTTTGGTTAGGGTTAGCCAATTGCTCCACCCATTCAAAAAGCCATTTTCGTGGAACTGTATCCAGAGAAAGATTCCGTCACAGAGCTTAGCATTTTAAATACATTTAACTTGTAGTTGCTCTCCAAAAGTCCGTTATGCTGCCAAGAGGTTTCATCTAAGTTCCATTGGCCCTATTGGTCTATTTAAGTCTAATGACTCTTCATTTGAGTAGTTGAATATTATGCTATGGCTCCCAGTCCCTGCTTCTTTCTACATAGTGAGGCTAAAATTGTTCACCTGCTGTGATTCTTTCCTATTATCAGCGGCTCACAGGCTTATTAAGTATCCCTCAAGCCATCCAAAGAGATAGAGATGTTTTGTCTCTCCCCAATCCTGACCACTTAGCTGGGGTTTCTGCTTGGGAGTCCCTTCACAACCATTCCCATAACAGAAAGAGCTCCTAGGATGAAGTTTGTATTCTTCCTCAACCGATGTGTCATTGAAAACTTAGAAGTGACTTCAACTTCTGCTGCTCAAATCCTTTCATTGAGTAGTTTTCTTGTTTTAATGTCACATCCCAATAATCATTTTCTTAAAAATCACTTATATTTGACTTTTTAAATGGAGGCCCTACCACAATCTTTAATTGAATACAGTGAAGAAAGACCTTGTGGACTTTCCTTCATCTTCCCATTTTTCCATTCTATGTAGAGATTAGGACTGTACTTTACATTTATCACTAGCTGCATATCTTTAAGTGCAACCTAAAAGTCCAAAAATCTATCGATGCTAATTTCATAGTACAGTTCACTTAACAATAATAGCGAACATCTACTCAGCACTTGCTCTGTATCTGGCACTAGGCTAAATACTTTGCATGAACAAACTCATTTATACTTTACAACATTCCTACGAGACTGACACAGTTGTCGTCATTCTCATTTTAGAGATGAGTAAGCCAAGGTACCATTTGACTAAGGTCACACAATTTATAACTATCAGATACAGGATTTAAAGCCAGGTTGTCTGGTTGGAGAGCCAATGCTGTTAATCACTACACCATACTACTTCTCAAACTAGGAACATGGGAATTTAGGTTGGCACTGAAGTGAACAGAAAAGATGAATTCTATTAGTTCTGTCACTTTGAACTAGCACTGTGATGTTGACACCTGCTCTGGCCCTCTGTTCCCTCATTTTAAAGGTAACAAAATAAGATTAGTTCTTTCCTTTGCAGCAATAAGATGCTAAGGTACAGGTTCTTTATAGGTGACTACAGTTCACAAATATTCTTATAAATACTGGTTAGTTTAATGGACATTATTTAATACTATTTTCTTTAATTTACATATTGCAGTTACTACTACTCTATACACAGTTTTTTAATCCATCAAGTACTTTGCCTTCTGTTACTCTCTAGTACTCTATTCTTCAGTACATCAAAATCAATGAGGAGCAAAATATTAGTTTAGTTCCATGCATCTACTATTTCACTAAGTCACTCAAGGTACTTCCGCTCAACTTTCAGAACTGCCTTTACATTGCACTCCTGATATCTCATGTAATTTTGCCATATACTGGATATATTCAGCTTTGTAGCTTTACCTAATTCTTCCAGAATGTCCACTTTCAACTGATGATGGGCCTTAAAGCACATCCACAAAACACCTTCACTGCAATACTTAATAAGCATTTGACTAATAACTAGGGACTACAGGCCATCCAAGCGGACACATGAAAAAGACTATCACAGTCCATCCCTTGGTGTGAAGGCACCCATCTCCTAGGAGCATATCTCCTTAAATCTTATTTAATCTCCAAGTAAATACAGTAACAAAACCGTATTTCTGCTGAACATGAAACAATATCTTAGGAACAACCAAAAGCAAACTAAACTTTTTCTTAAAAGAGATGAAAGTTCTTGGGTGATGTTCATTCTCTTCCTTTGATTTCCTACAGCTTAAATATTGTGAGATAAAGTTAACTATCGTTAATACACTTTATGTTAGATGATTAAAGGGTTAATAGTTGGAAGAAAACAAAAATATTTGGTCAATATACATGCAAATATTCATAACAAAATGAGGATGGGATACTCATAATAATTATAATCTTTTTTTCTATAGTGATCATGTGGCCACAGCTGATATTTATAATTACTTTCTTTCATTACCCATTCTGTTTCCTCTGCCCTCATCTGGTCAAGTTATTTACTCGGTAGCAAGAGCCATAACTTCATTCCTAAAGGGCTTGAGCAATTAGAAGCCCTGCCTGAATAGACTTGTCATAGCTTTCTATTGACTTTACAGAATTTGGTAATACCAAGAGATGCCCTAAAGGATCTTCTGTATTTCAGACATATTCTTCCTTAACTACCTTGTGTAGTAGCAAACAAATTTACCTTGCACCCCAGCTCATACAATAACCCTCTTTGCCTGTTATTTCAGAGGCATGAGGGGACCACAGTGATCCTCTAAGTCTTTTTTCAATCCAGTGGAATCATCTTTATGTCTCCTTATAAAAGCAATTTTTCCTTTAGTTTTAAGACTTCTAGACAAGCTGAGCATAGAGATCATAGAGACAAGAAGTCAACATTTTTGCCAGTGGATCAATATGAGTAATAGTGAAGGGTGCTACTCCCATGTCCACCCTTTGATGCTGGATCTATGAATCCTGTCTATGGGATAAAACAGTCTCATATTTGGAATGCTAATTCAGAGTATATGCAGCATCCTGGAGCTTGTCTAAGTCCCCAAGATATTGCCACCTAGTTGGCAGTGTAAGTGAGTCTTCAAAAGCCATCCCAATATTCTGGCCACCCAACTGCTTCAGGATGATGGGGAACATGGTAAGACCAAGGAATTCCACAAGCATGAGCTTAGTGATGCATTTCATTTGCTGTGAGGTATGTCGCTTGATCAAAAACAATGATACGTGAAATAACGTGATGGTGGACAAGGCATTCTTTAAGTCCATGGATGGTAGTTTTGGCAGAAGAATTGTGTTCACGGAAGGCAAATCAATATTTAGAATGTGTCAGTTTTAGTGTACTAAACAAGTGCTGCCTCTTTTACGATGGATTGTAGTCCAATGTAATCAACCTATCATCAGGTAGCTGGCTGATCACCCCCAGGTATGATGTTTTATCAGGGACTCTATGTTGATATCTAATGCTGGGTGATTCAACACTCAGCCATGGCCATAGCCAGATCAGCTTTGGTTAGAGGAAGTTGCTAAACCTATGCATAATATCTACCCTTGCAACCATGTCCACTTTGTTCACAAGCTGCTAGGGAGCTGGGAAAGGGCCTCACTTCTATCTGTGGAGTATGTCACCCCTTGTTCTTGATTATTAAAATCCTTCTTTGCTGAGGTCACTTTTTTGGTGACCATTTACATGGGACACAGAATGTCTTTACATTCTTTGCCCATTCAAAGAGATCTATTCACATACCTCTCTTTACCAGATCTCCTTGTCACCGAATTTCAAATTATGCCCCTTCCTAAATGCCTGATTATTCAGTCAAAAAATTGACCAAACTTCATGAGTCAGTATTGACTCTTACCACACTTAAACAACTTTATTATCTTACAGCTCTGTAGGGCAAAAGCCTAATACTGTCTCAATAGGCTAAAATAGAGATTTTCAAGTAGGACTTCATTCTTTTCTGCTATCTCTATATAGGATTTCTTTCCTTGTATTTCCAGGTTCTGGAAGTTGTTCACATTCCTTAATTTTGTAGACCTCTTTATCTTCAAAGCTAACACAGGTGAATTAAGACCTTATCACATCACCCACATGGCATCATTCTGACCTGTTCATAGTCTCATCTCTCTCTGACTCTCTTCTTCCTCTTTTCTTCACTTTGAAGGACTCTTGTGTTTATTTTGGGCTCAATCAGGTAATCCAAAGTAATCTCTATATGTAAATAATTTAATCACAATTGCAGAGTCCCCTTTGCCACATAAGGTAACATAGTCACAGCTTCTAGAGACTAGGATGTGTACATCTTTGGAGAGTTATTATTTTACTATCACAGCCTATGCTTTGTAATCAAAAGATTCAAATCAATCTTATGTACAAATTATATTCATCCTGTTCCAAGGTCCGAAGTATCTCAACCCATCATAGCATCAGCTCAAAGTCCAACATCTCATCTGTCATCTGCATAAAATCCCCCAAACTAATAATCAATAAAATAACTGAAATCATAAAAATATAATACACCCTGGTATAAAATTCTCTCCATTTGTTGAACTGTGAAACTAGAAAATTAGCTGTTCTCAAAATATAATAGTACGACTGGCCTAGGATCACAGTTATAGACATTCCTTCTCAAAAAGGGGAAAAGAAAACCAAAAACAGGTAATTGATCCCCAAATTTTCAAAATCCAGCCAGGAAAACACTATTTGGTTTCAAGTTCTGGGAGTAGTGGGTCTACCCTCTGGACTAGAAACCCTACAGTCTAAGCTCAAGGTTCTACACTCTTCTCTTGTGACCCCCCTCATGAGCTACTGTTCCTTTTGTATAAAATTATAGCTAGCATATGTTTGTTGCTGAGTAGTATTATCAGCCTTTTTCTTCCCTGGAGAATTTTAGAGATCACAAAGTTTTCTTTAATTTTTCCTCTCTCTTGTTCATTCAGTCCAAGCTGACAGTGTTTCTCCTGGTATAATATTCTCAAGAATATTCTGAATTTCTTGCAAATGTCATGGAGATTCACTCCAGTGGATAAATGTCTCCTCTGCAAATCTCTACTAGAAAATCTCATCTCTATTTTTGGCTTCTGCCTAGGTTACTGAGGGGATCCATGAATCACATGCCTAACCTCCTCGGAGAGTATTTTTGTTACTGAATACTCTGATATTTTTATCTTATTGAGGTATTAGCTAAAAACTGTATAACCACACTTGATTTTTTCTCTAGAGTCTGCTTTTCTGTTGGGGAATATCTTAATTTAATGATCTTTTGCAATTTGGATAGGCTGAGAAATTTCCAAGTCCTGGTTCCTCTGTGATTAATAAAACTTTTCTCAATATACCTGTGTCCTCTTGCATTTTACTATAAGCAGACAGAAGAAACCATGCCACAAATTCAACATTTTGCTTGGAAATCTCCTCAGCTAAATGTCAAATTTCATTGTTTCCAAATTCTGTCTTCCACATAATTTCAGAACATAATTTTGCCACTAAATAATAATAATCTCCCCTTTCTTTAGTCTTATATTTCTCATTTCCTCCAGAGACCTCAATAGTAGCACCTTTAATATCTAATATCTCCTAGACTTTTGTTCATCACAATTGAGGTATTTGCAAAGATGATTTAAAGGTTTTCTCCTTAAAGGACATCATTTCCTAAGTTATTAATAGTAGAGTTAATAACACCCATATTGCTACTAATAGTATATTATAGGAATCTAGGGTTTCGTTGTTGTTTTAAAATTACATTCTTCAAAATTCTTCCACCTTCTTCTCATTGCCCAATTCTAAAGCCACTTTTATTTTTTATATGTTTGTTACAGCAGCACTTTCCACATACCAAAATCTGTGTCAGTCACGGTTCAACTAGAAAACTAGAACTAGTAGGAGATTAATATTAAGAAATTTATTATAAGGAATGTCTTTATGTGATTTGGGGGCTGGCTGGATAGGCAAGTCTGAAACTCATAGGGCAGGCCATCAGATAGGGCAAGCTATACGCTTTGGGAATGAGCAGAAGTTGTTGTCTACATGTGGAGTTTCTTCTTCAAAGAAGCCTCAGCTCTGATTTTAAGAGTTTTCAGCTAACTGAATTAAGATCACCCATATTATTTGGAATAATCTTAAAGTTCCCTGCTTATGGTCTTTAATTACATTTACAAAATACCTTCATGACTACACATAGATTAACAGTATATGTAATAACTGTGGATGGATAATAGCCTAGCCAAGTGGACACATCAAAAAGACCATCACAATATGTTAAATATCAGTATGACCTTTCTTAGCTTAATCCTTGCTCAGGAACTTAACACACCAAGGAACTTAATAAAAATTTCTAGTTACAATTTTCAAAACTTTAAAAAGGAATAGTAATATCTATATTGACATAGTATAAGGAAGAACACTATAAATTGTTGGCTATGGTGTATGGCACATGGTAGTTATTTAATAAATGTTAACTCTCCTTGTCTCTTTGCTTCTCACAAGTAGAAATAGAATCTGTGAATTTTTTGTTGACCACTCCCAGAACAAATTGAAGTCAATAATGGACATTTAATTAGAACCTATAAAATAATACTGCAGTTATTTTTTCTTTCTCTTTCTGATCAGTCTGCAAAGTTGTAAAGTTCCTAAGCCATGTTCCATCTTAGTTTCCCCTATCTCTAGTCTAACCTCTGTAAATGTGAACCTTAGGGATTAGAAACTGTCTCTTTTGCTTCCATTGAAATATAACAATTAAAGCACCATATTCATAGCAATAATAGCGAGGTATTTTTCATGATGACAGTGATGATTATGATGACTGCTGCTGCAGGTTAACAAATACAATTGAGCACAACATATTTGACAGGCATTGGGGATTCAAATCAACAGGACAAGTGACCACAAGTAGATTAAAATCTAAAGTTGAAACAAATATTAAACAGATAAACTGATTCAAGATTAGTTTAAAAAGTAGCAAAGGTAACAGTTCTTGAGTATGTATTATGTTCTCAGCACAATTTTAAGTACTTTAACGCTATTAACCCAATTAAAGAGAGTATGAACACTATGTTTAAAGAAAGATTAATGGAGACACAAAAGAATCAGACTATGTGAAAAGTTAATGGAGCAAGAAATTCTACTAATCTGCTTTAGAATAATGATTTCTAATCTCTATTTTAAAATTCTGTTAACGGTAGCTTACGGTTCAAACAGAAACAGCTGTATTGTTCTACAGTTTCTAAAAATTAAAGTTGAACTTGTTCAGCCTCATCACTGAACCCCAAGAGAGGCATTAAAATGACAGAAAAAAAATTTTAAAAGGAAAAGATACTCATAGAAAACTGTACATTGGCAATGTACCGAAAGTTCAACCTTAGTGCTTTTGTTGAGCATGGCAACTGAGTGCAGAATCTTGCTGCCACATTGGAGCTTGATATGATATGGGACAAATCAAGCACACCCTATGTACAGTGATTAAAATGAAATTAATTTACTGGTATATGTTCCCTGGCTTCCGCCACTGCCAAGATAATTGCCACTGCCAAGGCTTTATGTTCAATGAACTCAATCAGCCATTCCAAAAAGTCACATGTCGATGCTGCATGGTGCCAAGCAAAGAGGAGAGTTTCTAGGGAGCCTAGGAGGGGGGAAAGCTCATACAAATGAGCTTTTTGGCAAGACATAATCCCCTTTGGAAGAACCCCTACCTTTCAAAGAGCATACTGCATTTTGCTAGGAACAAGTCCCAACTGTGTTCCTTTTGAGAAATACTGGTAGGTTTTACCATCACTGATAATATGGGCATGATGGTGGCAAAAATTCTCCAGGTGAGTGCCTACTATATTTATTTTCCAGATGATCACTTATTCTCAAAACATCTCGTTATTTTTTCTTTTCAAGTAAAAAACTTTCCAAGTTCTCTAGGGTCTTTCCATAGTTAATTATTCCCACAATTTTGCTCCCACTTCAAAGTTAGAACTTACAAAAAGTGTTAAAAAAAAGAGAGGATATACAGAGTATGTAATGCAAAAAGCAATGGACAGATCAAATAAAGGCTTTATATTTGCACTTTATTTTAGGAAGTACACTTGTTTTGTCTTTTCCATGTAGACGATTTGTTCTCTTGATTTTCATCCAAGGAGAATTTTATTCACTTAGTACTTTTCCATAAAATTAACACAATAGTTTCCTATCTTCTTATTCTAGCTTTACCCAGAAAGGATGTAATTTTTCCACCAAGTTTTCATTACTCTATTGCTTTCTTGAAAGCATGAGAATGTGGTTGCTAATTTGTTCCACCAAGTTTTCATTACTCTATTGCTTTCTTGAAAGCATGAGAATGTGGTTGCTAATTTGTTCCACCAAGTTTTCATTACTCTGTTTCTTTAGTGTGTTTTCATGTATTGTCACATTTACTTTCTTGAAAGCCTGAGACTGTGGTTGCTACAGACATCAATAAATAAATGTCTTTCTTTTATTCAGCTGGTAGATGACAGAACAAGAGTTGAGATTTAGCAAAGTTGACCTTATAAGTCAGTTTATAGTTTATTCTTGGAACATGCTGCACCTTAAATCCTTAGTATGAATTTGATAAATTGTGCTCAATTAACTTTTCTTGCTAAAATATTTTCCTTGAAATTATGAATTGATATGTAAAGATCAACTATGCAAAGCATTAATACTTCCAAGATAATAATCTCTAGATTTTACCACATAGGGAATTAAGATTTACTTTTTAGGTTCATATAAACATAAATTAACAGGTAGGTAATGGCTCTTTCTAGGTTCAGGGATAAAAATTAAGCCTAGAATTGTTGTGTGTGTATATGTGTGTGTGAGTGTGCCAGTGGCATGCAGAAGTTCCCAGGCCAGGGATCAAATTCAAGCCATGGCAGTGACATTAAATCTTTAACCACTAGGTCACCATGGAACTCCTAATTTTTATTTTACATTGTTGTTGTGTGGAGAAATTATATTTAACCAAGTAAATACAAGACAAAAGCTATTGATCCTAAGACTTGTTTGTGTAAAAATCCATCTCTTAAATTAATACATCATAATATCTTGTACTGCTAAAAGGAGAAACAATAAAAATTTACAAGCCACTGAATTAAAAACAGTACTTTCATACTGTTTCATAAACGCTTTCACCTCCCTTCTTTGCCACCATCATCCCAATCGATGCATCAAAAGAGGCAAGACTTTCTGAGATCTATGGAAGTTTTTCTTTTTCCTTAATGGATTTTATTTCAGTTATAGGTGTACATAAATCATCACAAGTCAATTTTATAGATTTTGTATCCCAAACCCCCAGTGCAACCCCCCACCCCCCAGATTGTGTTATTTGAAAAACCAAGGTTTTCCAAAGTCTGTGAGTCATTGTCTGTTCTGCAAAGAGGTTCATTGTGTCTTTTTAGTTTCCACATGTAAGCGGTATCATTGGGTGTTGCTGTCTAATTGTCCGACTGGTTTCACTTCGCATGATAATTTCTAAGTCCATCCATGTTGCTATAAATGTTGGTAATTCATTCCTTTTAATGGCTGAGTAACATTCCACTGTGTGTATGTACCATATCTTCCCTATCCACTCTTCTGTCGATGGGCATTTAGGTTGTTTCCATGACCTGGCTATTGCATAGAGTGCTGCCATGAACACTGGAGTACATGTGTCTTTTCAAGTCATGGTTTCCGCTGGATAGATGCCCAGGAGTGGGCTTGTTGGACATAATTGTAATTCTATTTTGAGTTTTCTGAGGAATCTCCATACTGTTTTCCACAGTGGCTGAACCAATTTGCATTCCCACCAACAGTGTAATAGGGGTCTTTTTTCTCCACACCCTCTCCAGCACTTATTGTTTGTAGACTTTTTGATGATGGCCATTCTGGCTGGTGTAAGGTGGTACCTCATAGTGGTTTTGATTTGCATTTCTCTAATTACGAGCGATGTTGAACCTCTTTTCATGTGTTTCTTGGCGATCTGCATGTCTTCTTTTGAGAACTGTCTGCCTAGATCCTCTGTCCATTTTTGGATGGGGTTGTTTGTTTCCTTGGTATTGAGCTGTAGGAGCTGTTTGTAAATTTTGGAGATTAATCCGTTGTCAGTTGAATCATTCGCAAATATTTTCTCCCATTCTATGGGTTGTCTTTTTGTTTTGTTTAGTTTCCTTAGCTGTGCAGAAACTTTGAAGTTTAATTAAGTCCCATTCGTTTATTTCTCTTTTTATTGTCCTTTCTCTGACACATGGATCTGTGAAGATGTTGCTATCATTTATGTCAGAGAGTGTTTGGCCTATGTTTTCCTCGAAGAGTTTGATAGTATCTGGTCTTATATCTAGATCTTTAATCCATTTTGAGTTTATTTTTGTGCATGGTATTAGGACGTGTTCTAGTTTCATTTTTTTTACATGTAGCTGTCCAGTTTTCCCAGCACCACTTATTGAAGAGGCTGTCTTTTGTCCAATGAATATTCTTGCCTCCTTTATCATAGTTTAGTTGACTATAGATGTGTGGGTTTAATTCTGGGCTTTCTATCCTGTTCCACTGATCTATATTTCTGTCTTTGTGCCAGTACCATATGGTTTTGATGACTATAGCTTTGTAGTATAGTCTGAAGTCAGGGAGCCTGATTCCTTCAGCTCCATTTTTCTTTTTCAGGATGTCTTTTGCTATTCTGGGTTTTTTTGTGTTTCCAGACAAACTTTAAACTATTTTGTTCTAGTTCTGTGAAAAATGTCATTGGTAATTTGATAGGGATTGCACTGAATGTGTAGATTGCCTTGGGTAGTATAGTCATTTTGATAATATTGACTCTTCCAATCCAAGAGCATGGTATGTCTTTCCACCTGTTTAAGTCATCCTTGATTTCTTTCATCAGC